>OX387379.1:38723440-39163440 GCA_947563715.1 Lycia hirtaria
TCGATCGTCATCGACGAAAACTTTACCCCTGATCTATTGGCGGGTAGCCAACACTTTACGCACGGTAACCAGTGTTACAACCACTTAAGCCGAAAGGGAGCGTTTCAATTATAAACTCAAACCACAGGCACAAACATAAACAATTCATAAACACAGTAGATTTGGAATCTCGGCAAAACTACACATCACATTGGTTTAAAATAGCTTTTATTAATTCATTAATGACAGCTCATTGTCGGAATAGTGAGATCGAGTACTTTTCAAATTGCAGAAACTCTTAATATTACGTTATCACCTACCTGGCTTAAACGGCACTATATAGTATGTACGACGCTTCCCAAAGTAATACCTCCACAAATCTTTTATATAGTCAACCATTTTTTTTTCACTATAGTTTTATCATAACACAAACACAGATCTATCACGATTCAAATGACTAGTTTCGTTCTGTTTCCGGCTCGTTGCTCATAACTCGCTAATTGTTCGTACAAACGTCTGTTTCCTTGGGTTTGCCGTCACAGACTGTTGGTACCGACGTGGGCTTCAAATCTATAGTCCTGCAGCTCGACGATGATGTCATGATGTCAATAAGACGTGAAAAAGCTACCAGCTACTGAGAAACGTACTTCATTCATTTGGATCCAAGGCTGGCTAAACATTACTCATGTCTTGGTCAAATCCGAGTCCAAATGGGTATTGGTGACATCATAAGAAATGAAGCTAACAATCATGTCCTCTATAGGATATGGATTACAATCAATTCCCATGATAGTTCCCTAGTTATGGATTTGTTCGAGTATTTTAATATTTTACCATATGTTACATGGACAATAAAACTTGTTCCAAGAACTTATTGTATAGTAATGGAGCACAGATTGAATTACATTGATGATTATGGCATTATTGTGTCATGCTATCCATTCATATCTATACTGGCTGGTTTTTCCTATGATCTACAATATTTAGAAACTTTGCTAATTGCAATTATCTCTAACCCAAGCGTCGCCAGCCCATGGCCCAGGGGAGGGGGAAGTTGATGGGAGGATGAGAAAAATATGAATTTTAGGTACAGGTACAATTGCACAGCCTTAGGACTTTGGTTGCATTGCAGTTGGCTACATTTTTTTAATCAGCTGCCCCCTCTGCCCCCCCCCCCCCCCCCCCCCCTGGCGGACGCTCTTACCCAAAAAACGGTGCGATTCATATTTTTTCTATTGTCAGCTTAGTTTTTGTGTTAATAACACTATTATACATTTAAGGATATTCCATAATTTGTTTTGAAATTGAGATTACGATATTTCAACGCAGTACCGCGTTTACGGGGAAAACGGAAAAAAAGCAGGTAAGTATAGTTGGAAATATAGGAACTCTACAATTTACAGTCTTCCTTTGTCTTTTGCTAAGAATACATTACTACTCAACTGACACTCTCCCGAAAAGATGTGTCTTGTAGATTTTTAAAAGCTCAGCAATTATACGATTTAATTTTACTGTTTATTTTAAACCCTTTTTACTGAAAATTTTTTAACGTTTAAGATTATCTGAAATCAATAAATATATCGATACTATAACAAATCAGCAATGCTAGTCTAAAATAATCAATAGTATTTTAAAATTAGTTATCTTGTCTACAATACACAGATATAGGTGAACTCATCTAGGAAATGTCATTCGCAAATGAATAATTTATCAGCTCAATAGTTTAATTAGCCAGTAGGCGTTGCTATATGATCTTCATAAATAGGATACTTTGTACCTACTTACCTAGTCACTACTGTTAGTCACTTTTCCTTTCAATGGATTGCTTGTGATGCAATCAGTGTTGTAGATTTATTGCATTGAATGTATAACTCTATCTGTTCCTTTGACAAATTTAAGACCATTTAAAAGGTTAATTGGAGTCACATGCTTCTGTGTCAAATTGATATTGAATTGATCTATGATCCATAGATACTAATTAAGACTACTATTCTTCAATGTGTTTGTTGAAAGTGAGGAAAAACTTAGAATTAATAATTTAGTGTAATTTTAACCTACACGTGTTAATGAAGATAAACGGATTCATAATTACAAATAGCTTATGGGCTAGTTAAAAAAAATGTTCTATGATTTTCGATAAATTAACAAACATATTTAAGGCTACAAAAACTCTATATAACTATAAATTTACCCAAGCTAGACGAACTTTATAGGACCAACAAATTTTGGTCAAAAATTTTAAGTTGTATAACAAGGATTAAGTTATACTTTGATGGATAAAACTATCCGTAAGACGGTGCTATAAATAATTAAGAACAAAATGATCCTGCGAGTATTATTATAAAAATAAATTACTACACAAATATCAAAATAATATAGAAAATTTAAAGGACAAAATATTTTAACAACAATAAAATAAATTATTAATCCCAGCATATATATAACAGTGTGCTCTAAAAGCTTAATTTGAGAGGCAATTTCCGTTCTCTCTTAATTCGATCATGCAGTAAAGTAACTACATGGCAGCTGTCAAATGTCTTGTATGTCGACGGCAAAAACTATCAATTAAAAACTTGCCATTTGCTACATAATGTTAATGACCCGAATTTCCTATTTTGTCTGAATGCCAATTTGGTCATAATTAGTAGTGTAGGTGCTCAGACCTGCCGTATCAAGCTACATCATTGCCATGGAATAGTCTCAATTAACGTTTCATGATTTTTCTACACGACACTCGAGCGAAGGAAGCGTAGGCTCTGAAGTTTAAGGTCGTAGCGTAGGAGATGCACGCCTATTATATTTATTAAGAAGATGATCAATAGATATAGTTGCAAATAATATAATTAAGTTAATAGCTTTATTATTTTATCTTACAGTGTATCCGTGAACATGGTATAAGCTACTGAGAGCTTTAGAGCGCAGAGACACGCCGTACGACCCATTGTGAAAGTGCCATTCACTGCCGTCGGACCTTATTTCAAAGATTTTTGGGAGATTGTTTTACTGCCCATCCCGAGTCAGAGATCTGCATTTCAATAATATTTAAAAAGAATATGCCCAGCAGTGGGATAGTCATAAAAGTAGCTTCAATCCGTTATTTTAACGGTCTTCTTAATTTCATATATGGGTGGATTTGAAAAAAGAAGACAACCGACGGCTGTAGTACGGCTCAGTAGAGATGCGCTCATAACGGAAGTTCTGGTTTCGATTACAAGGCAAGCAATTATTTAATATTCCGGGGTGTTCATGGTATTCCTATGAAAAATACATAAAACAGTGCATGATAATCATAACTATTATATCTTCAACAATATGACACAAAGTAGCACTACTACGTATTTTCTAAGATTTACATAGTTAGCGCATGTTTTCCACGTGTTTTCTATTTATCACTTCAAAGACGCATGACGGACAAATGTCGTGTATAAATCTTTATTTTAGTAGTTTTTATTTTTTTAGTGCACTTGGTGAGGAATGATTATTGTTATTGTCTAGAGACATTCTGATTGAGTTTATATTTAACGAGATATTTTTGTTGTTTTGTAATTAAACCAGTATCATACGATCAATCCTCAGAGGTTCTCTGAGATGATCTCAGAATTCTCCCTTACGTTTGAAAGATTGTAAATTTATACAACGAGTTTAATTAATTATATATGCTGATGTCACCTATAATACGTAAATAAGAATTATAATACTAACTACTAAACAGTCTTTGATAATTTATGACATTGTAATACATACAAGTAGATAGATAGATAGATAGAAAAACTCTTTATTGTACACACCTTAAAAGTAACAATAAAGTACTTAAACAGACTAGTGCAACAACAAGTAGTTAGCTAACCTTACCTATGTATTTATTTCTCAAAATCCGTTTATTGCTTGCGAATTCCTTTTATTCATGATTTGATGAAATGAGTTTAACTCACACGATCTCAAGCAACGGAGTTAGATTTTACTAACCAGAGCTGTATTTCACAGCTTTGCGGTTTGTACGGAATTCAATTTAATTAACACGAAATATTAAGTTAAGCAGTAATCGAAATCCAGCCATGATTAAGTTTTGCGCTACTTTTATTTTATGTATCAACTGTGACAAAACTCACATTCCACGAACGCAATATTTTTAATGTTTTT
Organism: Lycia hirtaria; assembly: GCA_947563715.1. Taxonomy (NCBI): domain Eukaryota; kingdom Metazoa; phylum Arthropoda; class Insecta; order Lepidoptera; family Geometridae; genus Lycia; species Lycia hirtaria. The sequence goes on from OX387379.1 coordinate 38,727,560, forward strand.
TAAGGTTTTCTGGATTGTTACTCATTGACATGAGACAAATTTTAACGGATTTATCGCGTATATTTTTCATAATTTTATGACCTGACGTTTCGAACACATAGCAGCATTCGTGGTCACAGGTGAGACTAAATGACAGTTGTAATTTTTGTTATGAAAATATTAATTACTACGACCTATTATTTTTTAATTTATAATATTAATTTAAATTATTTTTGTGCAAAACATTTTCTATGCACGCAGAAGTCGCTTACGGTGTCAAAAGGTAGGTATCGCAGATCTGTGTAGAGGCTGAGATTTTATTAATTTGATGACCGGGTCCCAAGCAGGTGGTACTTGGCAATCTTCTCAATTAATGTTTAGTTATTTTTTAGTTTCAATATTAGTCTCGTTACACTGGAAACGTTGCATTTCAATCCAAAACACAATAACGCTTTCACGGTAGGTACCACAAGACTATTGCAATAATTGATAAAGTGTGGTAGTTCCCCAGGCGAAATTTGCAAGTGCCTTACCATTACAACAATTGTTAAAACAATATTGAGTAAGTTTCCTATGGTCACTGGTTAACTCGAAGCTTTTTGTTTACCGACAAATCCGGCGTGGGACCCCGACGACGCCGCGCCAGTTCACCTTGAGATGACATAATAAGGCGCATGCGCCTGCACACGAGCACTGTTTCTTGGTGTTTAACAGAAATCTAATCAAGTTGAAAAAAAATACTCTATATATACATGATTCTGTTATATTTTCACTTTTTTTTTTAAAACAACAAAAGAAAGTGCAATAAAACCATCTTACTTAAGAGATACAAGCAATTTGTATTTGAAAACCAAGGTCGTAGCCAGGAATTAATTTCGGGGAGGGGGTCAGTAATGGACATGGACATAGCGGGAGGGAGGTCCGCGGCCCATTCTGTCCCATATTTTACAATGTGCGAACGTAGGCAACGTAAAAAAATATATTTTTTATCAATGTTTCAGTAAGTAAACTGCTGTAAAATGCACCTAGCACTTTGTCCCAGACGTACACCAAGTTAGAGATAACAATTTTTATATGAATTTATGAGTAGTAATATGATTTTTGTTCGTTTTAGGGAGCGCTCAGCATTTGCATAACCCAAGTAAATAGAATACAGGGTATACGTATGCGCGAGCGAAGCGAGCGCGAAAATTTATACAATGTTTTTCTAATAATATATTTTATTTATGGTATTAGTGAGCCCACAGTACTTCTATGTCAAATAGTAATAATGCGCAAGTGAAGTGAATGCTAATCTTGAATGTTTTTAAATTAATATTAGAACTGGTTTGATTCATTGTTAGCGAGTCCTAGTTTTTGTGGCCCAGATGAAATTTTTGAATACATTGATTCCAATTTATTATTTTTAATCAAATTTTAACATATGACTTTATAGAACATTATAAACATACCTACTAGCTATTATGTACTATTTCCTTGGCAGTCGGGAATTTTTTTTTGATTAGTGATCATTTTTTGGGAAGTCATTTTGCATATATTGGCAAGCTCACGGCAGTTTAATAACCAATACAAATAAAAAATAAAAGGAAATAATCAAGCACGAGCGAAGCGAGCGTAAATTTTTTTGGGGCTTTTTATCAAATTTTGGGTAATCATTATACTAATTTGCTGTTAATGTTGTCTCAGTACTGATATGGCCCAAAAATACAAAGGATACCTGTATTAAATAACTTAGATGAGAGGAAGGATTTTTGATAACGGCCAGGATATTTCGGGAGGAGGGGGGTTGAACCCCAAACCTCTCCCCCTGCCTTCGGCCTTGTTGAAAAAAGGCGTTGCTTGAGAGTGATTGGACTGAATTTTGATAATTGACGCTTTAAAATGCAAAACTCCGATTTTTCGTTAAAAACGGGTTTTTATTTTATTATTTTTTATGAACCCAAATACCAATAATGAGCTTTAACTTTGAGCACAGAACATGTAATAATATTACCTTTCAGTGAACGAAAACATCGTCAAAAGACCGTAACAGGACTGTAGGGTACTTTCTAGTGTCCAGCTACCTAGCTACTACCCTTAAGTCGAAATTCTGCCGCCAAGTACCAAACGGCATTCCAGCAGACTCACTCAAAAGCCGGTTCCCATTCCAAGTCAGATATACTTACCATCTTATACCACAGACCATCACTTGAAACATTATTGCGCGCTCTTCCATACAAATAGAAGAAAACTGTTATCTACCTTAAACATTATCGGATTCGAAGATTCTTTATTTCTCTGATTCGAATTTGCTTCTACGGTTTGCATTTTAAAAAATTTCGTTACATAAACAAAGTTAAAAAAATAATATTTAAAATTTAGAGCAAAATGAAAAAAGCAAACGGTAGAGATGGGTATTAATGGTTCCAACTACATAAAAGTAGAATCATTGAAATCAGATAATATTTAGGGGTAGAATACATTTTTCTCCTGTGGTAACAAAACTGCGTATATCACAGGAGAAAGTTGCTCCAACAACTATGGGCGACAAACATGAGATGACGATGGCCGAATGCCCAACCTGAAATGCTGAGCCTTTTAAGCCCAAAAGCTGTATTGAGAAGAAGCCAAACCAGCAATGTGCGAGTATATATACAAAGTATATAGTCAGATATTTTAAATTCTCAGATTTCTCAGTAAAAAGTTAAGTTACTGTAGCGTGCGCATTCTACTTAGTAATTATTCAGCATAGGGCCTCAAGATACAGGCTTTGCCGAGTTTGAGGTCCACCGTTAACTGCAGTAATATGTAAAATTTCGTCTTGTGAGAAAAATAAAATTATTTGTATTTTGATTGTATAGATATACAAAGTATATAGTCAGATATACAAAGTATATAGTCAGATATACAAAGTATATAGTCAGATTTACAAAGTATATAGTCAGATATACAAAGTATAAAGTCAGTATAATTTATATAGGTATATATGTAGTTGCATTTTTTTCTGGTAACTTATTATGCATTCAGCGTTCAATATTTGGCCCAAAGGACTCGGAATCCAGAGCCGTTAAATAGTTGGGAAAAAATCAGCGTTCAATATTGCCATTTATAGATAGTCATTGAGTCAAAACGTAGATAAAATAATGCGCATATACCTAGCTGCAGGTAGGTAACTAATTGTGATCATTAAAATACCTCGCTCCTACTAGCTCAAGAAATAAGGTAGATATAATAATATAACGTACGGTTTGTCGACTTCACGTTTACACAGCTGTACGAAAATAGGCATATTTTTTATAAACACGAAGCTGCGAGCGTTAAATTATTCCTAACCATATTTTACACATGATATTCGATATCCAACGTTAAAATTAATAAAGTAATACAATACAACAATACAATGTTACGTTTTTACCCGACTACGGTAGAAGGTTTAGTTACTTATGCAAGTTTGTATTTTTCTAAACTACCTACCGTAGCCTAAATGGTTTGACTGATTTTGGCGAGATGTAATTTGAACCTCTTAAGAGTTTTGTTTTTCTATAGAATTCGCTAAAAAGTTAATTATAAGTTGAACCCTTACCCGTATCCTACTAACGCCAATCAAATCGCGTAGGTACTAACGCTAATCATGAGAGTTTAATATATTTTGGTACTTACGCACACAGTTGAGTTTATGTTTTTAAATATGAATTGAATTAACACAAATAACGACTCTTGATCGCACATAAGTTAAAATACCTAAAACCTTGGTCTACCTTACTTCGAACAGCAAACGTCCAGACAAAATATTCATTATTTTTATATATGGAGCCGGTTTAAAAACTACGTAACTCAAATCACATTTTTTTTCGGAAATTCTGATATCTTTAATAATACATAAATAAAAATCCAGTAATAAACAGTGAATATGCAATGCAAAACAAACAGAAAATTTAACTATTCTGGTATCGATTAACTTGTTCAGATTACTAGCTACATTTGAGTAGGCATACTAAAGTATGCAAGGTGCAAACCAGTATGCAAACAGTATCGGCCTCGAGGGTCTTAGATTTATGCGTGAAGCGCTAACAACAAAGCAAACCAGAGTGAGACCCCAATCATGGCCGATATCGAACACAGCTGCTCTTGAAACCACACATTTTATTTATAAACCACTTCAAAAGAAAGGTATTGATGTTGATTGTTTAAGATAGCACAGAATAGCTAGCTACTATATCTCTACTTTTCGCAACTGTCTCGAAGTGCGCATTTTTATCCGTGTTTGAGAAAATCTTTTTTTAGTTCTCGTAGATACCTATACTTCAGAAGGAAGGCAACTTTAAATGTCATATGTCAATCAGGAACAGCTTTGGGACTTGTCATTTTGGTCCACAGCACAGGTGCTCTAGGTCCACCTTTTGGCTCACGGACCTTTTGGCCCACTGAATCTTGTGACCCTAAACGAGTCGATAACGGATAGTTATATCAACAAACTGACAAAATACGCCAAATACACAAATCAATTTAACATCGCTATGCTAAAGAAAATATTTGAATAATTTTAGCATTTCGACCCATGACATCACATATCGATTTAAGATAAAATTTATCTTAAAGGTAACCTTGACCTACCGTTGGATGTGCTGAGTTGCGGCGGTCGCGGTAACTCCTTGAGGTCATATGATTCGGCCCTCCCGAGGCACTGGCAACACCGGGACGGACACCAACTAGCTAACTTACTCTTCACAGTACCCATATCTCAAACATCAATCAACTTCACTCCACAACAGTCGTTAACGAACTGCGATCTCAAAATCCGATCCGAAACAATTATCACACTTAAAACACGATTAGATCACAGCAGCCTCTAAATTAACCACTATGTAAACAATTAGCTATATTCGAAATTAATTGTTTCTAGGTAGTATCGCACAAATAAACTTCAATATTTTTTCTTTGAGCGGCGCGTGCGCACGACGCCGCGCTTATGGTAAGTCTAATACATTCACGATGCTTCAGCTACCTTCCAAGCGGTCAGACGTGACCTGTTATCAGTTGACTCCGAGGACGGGGTCATCCCGAACCTGTGATTCCTCGCATCGTGAATCACTCCAGCCTACTCATAAAATATGAGTGATGTTTTGACGTTGGCAGCGCTGTAGATAGGTATATTGGAAGCTGGGAAAGTACATATTTTATTTACATTTTATGTGTCACGCCTTGCCCTTATGTGCACTTTCCATATACCTTATTAATTAGCACGTCACCGGTCGTACCTATACGCATTTACTAAAGATAGGTATAGAGTATAGAGTATGGTTTTCATTTCATTTTTATTTACTATTAAATAATCTGTGGTACGTGCAACAGATATCAATTTAGACCTATTTTATAATGTTTTCTTTAATTGTAATTTAATCGTCTGAACAATAAATAATTTATATATCTAATGCTGCGTATACTGCAGTAGTTTCTCTGCGTTTTCACCCGTCTGGTGACGATAGATGTTGAAGGTGATGATGATTATGAGGTGAAGTCTGTACCTTTTTACAAGACTTCAACTATCTCTATATCAAGTTTTGTGACGATCCATTCAGCTGTTTAGTCATAAAAATGTAAGAAACATACAGATACGAAGTTACTTTCGCTTTTATAGCTACTCTATACTACTTAACTCTGTTCCGCAATCACACACGAGTTGGGAAATATAGATATAAATAATCAAAGTTTTATTCTTGTAGCGCTCGTGGCGTAGCTTGACTAGGTGTTCCCGAACGATCACCAATGTTAAGCAACGGACGGACTGGTCAGTCTTCGGATGGGTGAGTGGCATTTCTTTCTGAGCGCTACCGTGGGTCGGATGACACGTTAAATCGTAGGTCCCGGTTGTTCAGCAATCGTCAAGTCAAGTTAGAGGCCTTTCGGCGGCTTATTAACTCTGACAATAGGGCTGGCCACTCAGTCTATACGAACTTACTCTTACTTTTAAAGTTTTATTCTACTACTTTCTAGGTATAACTAATATGTACATATGTCCATGCCAAATTAGAGCTTTAAAGTACTAATAATATTTGACCAAAGCCGCGGACAGACAGACAGGTCCGTCTGTCTGACGAAACTATAAGGTTTCTTGTTTACTACGGAACCCTAAAAACTATGCTATTTATTTGGTAAACTTTGAGTTACAGAACAAAAAACAAATTTTATAATTTTCAATGTATTTTCAACATACATTATTTTCTTAATTTAGATATTCAAATGTATAAAGTTTCAAGCAAACATCTACTCCATAAAGAGTTCTTAACAAGAATGCTACCACGACGTCTTAAAAAACCTGCCACTGAGTTTGTTTAGTATTAGTCAAATAACCATGTCGCTGATTGTAAACAAGCTGATAAAATAAAGTTACACACGATTATGTTAATTTACTACGTGTGACATCACCCACGGTTGCGGATAAACTCTCTGCTAAACTTTGTCACGAGATTATCTACTCAAGCACACTAGCAATAAAGCCTATTGTCCAAAACGTTTTCTTAGGTATTCTAAGGACTTAGAATACCTTGAAATTAGTGTACAACATTCTTGCCGAATTAATCTGTTGGTACCGTATAAGACACGGACCGGCAAGCGCAGCGTACGAAGACCAGCCACAAGGTGGACAGAAGACCTCATACAAGTGGCAGGAAGACGCTGGATACACGGCGCTAACAACCGGTCTTTTTTTAAAACCATGGGGGAGGCCTATGCCCAACAGTGGATTTCTTGTGGCTGAGATGATGATTATGATTATGACTGTATAAAGACTGTCTCAAGTGACTGACGGACAGCAGAGTCGTAGAGACATACAATTTTGGAGAGTAAGTGTATTTCTTGTGAAATAAAGGTATCCATTATGAAAGAATTTCTTGATCATAGCGTAACCGTACAATGCAACTTATTGGAAGAAGAATGACATCGCAGCTCAGTTGGTAATATGTCTGCCTTTTAAGCTATATTATTTATTCGATGCCCACCCAGATTTGTGTGATGAGTAGGGATATTTGTTCTATATCTAGATGTTTGTATCTATCTTGAGTATATATTTACAAAAAAAATGTATTTCATAAGCTATCTAATTCTCTTTGCCATCTAGCTCAAATTAAACAAAGCTTAGTTGTTATGTAAAATGTCCGCCAACATTTAATTAATAACAGGAATGCATTGAACGTATATAAGGCAAAGTTTCCAAGAATCAAAAGAACCACTTCGCTGACGGTTACGAGGATTCACCTTTTACATTACCTATACCTTGATGATGAATTTGACCTAATAACCTACATAGCGGACTTCGGTTTTAGGTTATCCTTATTCTGACCTACGCTAGTACCAATTACCGAGAATAATTAGGTGTATAGTTAAGTAATTCTCTAGTAATAGGGGATGTCACAATAGATCTGTAAAGGTCGCAGTGACCAGCCGGAGCTGCCAAAGCCCATTTGGCCCCCAAACAAAAAAATAATAATAATAATAATTCTCTCTTCTTATTCGTACACTTTTGTCAGAGTGGTCGTGGTTACCGTCACTCTCCAGAGCAGCTACTCGTCTCGCGATGCTTCTCCATTTCTGGCGGTTGGTTGCATTGCGAGTACACTCTACTACGGTGGACTGCGTAGCATTTTAATCAGGTCGGTCCAGCAAGTTGCTGATCGTCCAGGACTTCGCTTGCCTTCTACACGGCCCTGCATTATTAGTCTCTCCATCGAGCGCTCTTTTCTTGAGATATGCCCAATGAACTTCAGTTAAGTAATTCTGTACTTATCTAAATCTTTTCCGCATACGTATGTATATAATGACCGCACACACCTAAATACACTTCCCAAGTTACCAGCGCGTCTTGTACCGTCTGAAAAACAGAAATACTGAAGCCGACGTGAAAATAGAGTTATTTCGACGATTAAGCGTTTTGTTTAATTATTACCCGACTGAGCATGATGATATGAACTTTATGTATCCTAATCCTTTCTAATATTACAAGTAACGAAGTAGCGTACTTTGAAATCGGTTGTGTCAGTTTTTTAAACTATAAAATTATTTGATTTATACCTCTAATAGTATCACAATATTTAATCTGACAGCAAGTACGGGAACGATTCCGTAAAATTTCATAAATGTTTTAACTGAAAAATATAGCACGAGCATAGCTATAGCTTGCTCTTATGAAAAAGTCAAAGTCAAAGTCAAAGTAAATTTATTTGTGTTAAACATAAAGTGAATAATATTGAGTTATCTCAAGTTAATATTTCAAACGGCAACAGGTCTACCTGTTGCCGTTATCAGTATCGAGCAAAAACGAGTAAAAAAAACACGTTTGTTGTACGGGAGCCCCCTTAAATATTTATTTTATTCTGTTTTTTAGTATTTGTTGTTATAGCGGCACCAGAAATACATCATCTGTGAAAATTTCAACTGTCTAACTATCACGGTTCATGAGATACAGCCTGATGACAGACGGGCGGACGGACGGACAGACAGCGGAGTCTCAGTAATACTGTTTTACCCTTTCGGTACGGAACCCTAAAAAGAGTATTAAATGATAAAGGTGCAATTTCTGTGGACATTACAATATTAGAAATACATATTTTGTAACAAGTACCCATATTAAAAGAAAAACAAAATACCCGACTACAGAAGAATGATTTTTAGAGTCTAACTTACGATTTTATTGCACTTGATATACTCTTGAGTGTGCGTTTTTTGTGAGAAAGTATGCTAATTAAAGTTATAATTCACATTCTTTAGAATAATGCCAGTAAAATCACCTATTAATTACGAAAAAGTTAGTTGGATGCTACGAAAAAGTGCTTTATTTTTATTTTTCAAAGTTTTCCCAGTGTAAAAAATGTTGCATAAGAATCTAACGACACCTCGCACATCGAAATCGGTCAAGCACTTTAGGCTGTAGGTAAGTAATCATATAGAAACATACATACATACCTTACCTACCATACCTTACGTACAAACATACGTATACTCTCGAAAAACATAACCCTCCTTCTTACGCAGTCGGGTAAAAAGTATAAGTAAGAACTCTATCATTAAAACATTGTATATACTCGTAAATAAAAATACAAATATGGATTTCCAATTGAGACGTTTTACGAAAAAATTTATATTACTTTTATTATCTGTATTATTAAGTTATTTAGGTTATTTTAGTTTAGTTTTATGTACAGTTAACTATAATATGAAAAATAAATAAATAAAAAATAACTTTCTAAGCCGTTAAAAAAAATGTCAGGCCGGTATTTAAATAAATTTTATTTTCAATGATCAGACAGCACATAGGTTATAATTTGATTGTACAACAAACATCATAACCACATAATATGGCATAGAGTGCGTAGGGTTTTCCTTTTAATTGTTTCGATAGGTATGTATAAAATCAATTGTAAGGTATTTATAAATTCGTATGACATAATAAATACCTACAATATTCCTTAACTCAGTTAAGTTAAAATTTCACCAGAATACCTTTATAATAATATCATAATTTTAAATAGGGTTCCTATTACATCGCACTGTAATTAAATATATTTCAACAAAACAATATACAAACTCAACTAACTAAACATAAAAATAAAACTACTCTAAAAGACCGTTAGCAGCGGGAATTGTTCCCAGGATGCTGGCCCCATTACCTCGTTGTATGGCGATACTTACTCTTTGAGCAAAGTAGAGGCCAGCATTCTGGTCACGTTTAGAGGTTACTAGGTTCCTATTTATATTTATATCTAAAGGACCATATTTATATTTAAATAATGGAGATTTCTTCTTTGGCTAACTAGGTACATATTGAAGACTAAATCTTCTCTTCTTATTCTTAATTAAATTAAATTATGATATTATTATAAAGGTATTCTGGTGAAATTCTAACTTAACTGAGCAAGGAATATTGTAGGTATTTATTATGTATATATTAACCATTGGCGAAAAAGAAAGGGTGTTATAAATTTGGCATGCGTATTTGTACTTCTATATAGCTGGTAGCTCCCATAATAATGACGCAAATTTGATTTATTTTTATTTTGAAACGTAACTAAATAAATTTTGAATTTTGAACTAATAACTCAAGGGTTTCCTCAGCTACGATTACAAAAATCGTTTCAACTGTATTTTGTCGGAATATCTTCTCAATAAAATAACATCTGCCGGTCTCAACCATCCACCATTTAACATCTGGATTGATAGCCAAAAGCAACTCTTCCAAAAAAAACAAAGCGTTATGATATTTATAAAGTTAATAGCAATAAAAGCAGGTGAACTCCAAGAACCCAAGATACACATGGCCGTTATAAAGATTATGGTGGTACAGACATTATGGTGGTGCAGACTACATGCCGCACTCAGAAATAGCCTGATGGGAACAGATCGTGTTGTATGCGTGGAAGAATGCAAATCTGTGTAACGTAAAACTACAATGTTTTATAAATAAGTCTTGCTTTGCAAGGTTAGTCAGAAACGCTCTGTTAAGGTATAAAGTTCTGTGACGATGCGATAACTAACTGTTGCAATAAATGAGAAACATACTTGAATTCCATTCCTGTTGCATACTGCACAAGAATGGAATTCTTTGCCGCCATCTCTGTTTCCTGAGACCTACAATCTTGGAATTTTCAAGGCTAGAGTGAATAGGTATCTTCTAGATCGACGAGCTCCAAACTCGGCCACACCGTCGCTCAGACGAGTTGATGGTCAATCGTAGATCTATCTTGTATAAAAAAAATAGTTCAAAAAACTGTAAAATTGTACAGAAACTACAATATGCACAATTTTGTTTAAAAAACCAAGCTACTCAACCATTTTTGTTTGTTCAGCGGTTACTCCGCTAATTATGAATTGTTATTTATAATTATTTTTTGTTTAGAGCTTCGTTAATACCTCAGAGGTGATCCCATATAAATTTTATCAAAACCGGTTAAGTGCTTTGGTTTTTATAACAAATTAACAGAAAAAATGGCATCCAAGTAAACGAATTGCGTATTTTGAAGTTAGTTTTTTAGTTATTCAAAGTATAATTATTGAAATTTATATGAAATTAATCTGAAAGAATATCCTTTCAAACAAAAATATTTTATCAAATCGGTTTATATTTGACGCAGTTATGCGGTAACAGACATAAAAAATACAGCCGAATTGTTTACCTCTTTCTTTTTGAAGTCGGTAAAAATAAAATAAGATTGTAAGAAGAAGAGCATGTCGTAAGTCAGTACAGACCGAGTATGCTCAGTGATTAACTTTTCTACTCTATAGTTAAATCAACTAACCAAGAACCGCTTGTTTTTTACTGAACTTTCTACTGCGGAAAGTCGTAGCGCAAAGCTTTAACGTACCCAAGTGTTGCATATTTGTAATTTCTACATAGGTAGGTACTAAAACCGAAAAATTCTTGAGTGGAGACTATGCACCGTCAAGCGGGTAGGAAGACCAGCCAGGAGATGGACAGAGCCAAGCCATTAAAATCAATAACACCATAAAACAATAAAATCCAACAATAATTATTTTTCTACTCCTAAGAGTAGAAAAATAATTATTGTTGGATTACATGGAAAAAGATGTAATTTACCTACTGATAACAATGGATCGCTTCACCAGCGTCTTCTTAAAATATTTTTTTTAATTCAATACTATGTTTGTGCTTGACCGCTAACTCGCTACCGTTGCGGTCTACGATGGAGCACGCTTGCTAAGAAACCGTTAGAAGAATTCACTATCAATCTGAAGACACCCAGATTACAACTAATAAAAAAAACTTTAAATAATAAAATTAAATAAAGTACTTACTATCCGACCACCATTTCCACCACAAACCAGAAGCCATTTTTCACTTCAAAAAAAACTAACTCCAGCTAAAAAAACACCAAATACAAGCTCAGCACTTTCAAACTAAATAATGCAAATAAATACAAATTGCACAGCGATATTGTTTGACGAAATTCTAATTAAATATGATGAAATAAAATGGAATACTCGGTTAAATACCAGACAGACGGGGAAGGAAATCCCCATAAGTTCATTGCTCCAGTTATCAATAACGTCACAGGACAGGACAGCTGATCCACGAACATGAGTATATTGTTGCGGATATACCGATGAGTATGTTCATGTAAAAAATTAAAATAATGTACAAAATAAAATAATGACAGTAATATCGTTATATATATACAAATCGTTATTAGAAATACACACAGATAAACACAAATACCTAAAAAATGCAGATAAACATAATTACAATACGAGATCTTAAGAAAAGTTATGCATACCAAAAACGAGACTCAAAAAGGTGCAAAAGCACGGTGTATACAATAAAATACAAATGTATAACAGACTACCACAAGTAATAACCAACCTGCCAAACCCAGATTTTAAAAGAAAAATTAAATTGTTCTTTACAAACAATGCATTTTATAGGATAAATGAATTCATGACAACTAAAATAGACATAGAATCCTTTTCAAAGAATTCGACAAAAATATAGGCAAATTTACGTCCGGCATAGTTTCATTCTACTTTCAGGGACAAGTGACACTAAGTTACGCACATATGTAGAATTTTAGTATATTGTAAATTTTGCAATGATCTACTAATGACTTTCATCTCGTAATGTATAATAGCTATAAATTATATTCAATAATCGACTGATTTTAAATTGTAATTACTTTTTCAATATTGGACATTCTTTTTGAACTTTAAATTATATAAAAATTGTGAACACTTATTAAATGTACTGCACAGAACTACATCTTACTTATGTAACAAAAAAATGTAAAATTTGTATAACAACCATTGTAAAATGACTTGCCTAATATGACAGACATGTTATAAAATGGCCAATAAAGAATCAAATCAAATCATGATTGTGGGCAAGTACACAGAGTAACTTCAACCAACGCCAACTTCAAACGGTGAAGGAAAACATCGTGAGGAAACCTACATGTCTGAGAGTTCTCAATCTTGAAGATGTGTGAAGTCTGCCAACCCGCACTTGGCCAGCGTGGCAGACTATGGCCTAACCCTTCTCATAATGAGAAGATGGCTCGTTCCCAGCAGTGGGACAGTTTGTACAAACAGGGCTGATAAACAAAAAACACAGAGTACAAGAGTAGAGTTATAGTTTAATTTGAAAATAACCATAAATCCAATGACTTTCCATCACGTGGACGTAAAGTCTGGTTGACCGATACTCAGATACCAACAATGACTTCTTCGAATTATTTTTAACCGACTTCCAAAAAAAGGAGGTTTTCAATTCGACCTGTATGTTTGTAATATTGTCAGAATTGATTTTTTTTTGTATATGGTTAGTCTGTACCAGCTTCTAAACAAAATTTCGCCAAATTTCATAAGTGTATGTATGTTTGTAGGTTTGTGTTTGTATGTTTGTCCACGCATTACGCAGAAACTAGAAGTCGTACTACAATTATTATTTTTATTGAATAAAGTATCTTTCAACTTAGAAGTCATTGTAAGTTTTATCAAAATCGGTTCAGTAGTTTTCAAGATATGGGCTTTTGAACACTAATTCCGTTCATCGCAACTGCAGAGCAGTGTCTACACCTTATATTTCAATTGTTTGATAGACAGTGACATGTGCGGTGATGAGCTTTGACGACCGTTTTTAACCGACTTCCAAAAAAAGGAGGTTATCAATTCGACCTGTATTGTGAGTACAATTTTTAATTTCAAACAAAACGCGTAAATAATTTTATATAAATGATTCAATAAAAGTAATTTAAAAAAATTAAACCGACTTCAAACTGAAAAGAAAGAAATAACTCGAAGAAAACCAACTATTTTTGAGGTCGGTGTCGCCCTAAGCTATCATCAACTAAGTCCTATACAGACACCGACCTCAAAAATAGTTGGTTTTCTTCGACTTATTTCTTTCTTTTCAGTTTGAAGTCGGTTTAATTTTTTTTAATTACTTTTATGAAAATCTAAATTATTTTTAACTCCTCTTGCTCAAAAAGTCCGTCATTGTAGCGTACTAAAGCGGGGATAAAATAGCATTTTAAGCTCTAGGGGCGAAAGTTTTTTTTTTTTTTAATTTTATCTGTTACCAACAGAACAGAATACACGAAACAGTCTTTATTCAAAAGTAGAATAATCTCTTTGGAATATATTTACATTCCCTTTGCAAACATCTAGTTAAATATCCAGAATTGTACAAATTGTACATATCATTTTTAATAAAATAATCTTGAATTATTGTATTTGATTATTTTATTTTCTCGTATTCGTAGTGAAAAGTAGAGTGTAACACACGGCGCTAAAAACCCATTGTAACTCGGTTTCTATTTACTCCCTCGCTAAAGCTCGGGAGTAAAAATCTACCTCGTTACAATGGGTCATTTTAGCCCCTTGTATAATCAATCTACTATTAATCGTGTAATTAGACCTCATTGAGCTCGGACGTTTTTGAGGACTGACGTTGATACTTTATCAAAGCATAAATCTATGAAAACAACTACTAAGGGTGCGGGAGCCTATTCGTGAGGCTACGGTATCTATCTGTCTGTCTGTCCTAAGACGGCTGTATCTTTTGAACGGTAATAGATACAAGTCTCAGAATTGGCAAGATTGTAGATTACTTTGATATAATCTGCAAATAGGTAGAGTTCGAGCTCCATCCTCGGCCACACCGTCGCTTAACATCAGGCGAGTTGGTGGTTAATCGTAGATCTATCTTCTATAAAAAATAAATAAAAGGTTTTTGTAAACAAAGGGTACCCTTACCAAAAAAAAAACTAATGAGGCAGCTTTTTTTTATTCAGTGATAAATTTGTCTGCCAACTTACCTAAAGGTACAATACTAAATAATAAATGCGACAAAAAACAGATAAACTGTAAAACTGATAAAGTGACAAGCTTTACAAACTAAACTTAAAGTTAAGCTTGGAACAAGAGACTCAAAATTTTGCCAGTCACACCTATTATAGGGATTATATAGGGATTGGAAGGAAACAACGATGTTATTCAAGCCCGTTTAATTCACTGACACGTGGTATCTTCTACGGAGCACTCACAGTCTATAACACGAACACCGACAATAATTACAGAATCGACGCGCTACAAACACACAGAGTCCGTGTTGCGACCAACACACTATTACTATAGCGTCTCTTCACTATACTGTTCACTTCAACACTTCACTTTCACTTGTAACTTTTTCTTCTTTCCTGTATGCTACTTGTATCTGAACTGCCCTCTGTCCGCGACTGAAGCTCCTTATATACCCCGCAGAACCTTCTAGAAGCTTTTATTTCGATAGTCATTTCGTTCGTCCTTTGTTTCTTCCAGAATGTTCAATTTCGATCGTCTTTTGTTTTTATCATTTGTTCCGAACTTTCTAGAATGTTGACGAGATTCTTTATTTAAATAGTCGAGGAGCATTTCCTTCTAGAAATTTCACCACCATCATCATCATCATCGTTACAATATATACATATTTCAGTATTTAATCAAACTCGAATTTAGGTAGGTATGCAATTAATTTGGAGCTAAAATATTTAGCTCTAATAATTAATTTATGTACTGGTAATATTCCAGGCAGCGAGTACCTCTAATTTATTATTATGGGTTTGTGACTTCAGAGCCATAAACACTAATAAACAGGAAATAAAGACGGTTTCACCTGCATAGTAATGAAAAACAGTGATTTTTTTATTCAAAAATAGGCTAAAGTAATAAACAGACAAAGAGACAGAGTTATTTTCGCTTTTGTGATACCTACTAAGATTATTATGATTAAAATTGTTAAAATTCTTGTTAGAAAATGGCTAGAGTGATTTGAATGACACTTGTAAACAAAATAGTATAGACTCTGAATTAAAATATGGGAAAGCAACCGCTGATAGCAGAAATTATTCATTGTGTATAGTGTCAATGTTGATAAAGTAAACAAAATATTGCAGTGAATGCATTTTTATTTTTGAGATCCCAAAAACACACAAACACAGTGATTTTTTTTTTTTAATTTCGTGGTTTAAGTATATATTTTATATACTTATTGCGATACATAGTAAAATATAAAACTTACAATATATATAGTTCGGCAATAGGCACACACAAATATAAGCTTAGCTTAGTTATTAAATTCTTAATTCTAATCCCTTCTCGAGGATCCGATCATAACACACGCAATGGCACTTGAAGCATCGGTATTTTCTTAAAATATCAATAAGTACATATATATAAAAAACATATAATAAACAAACACACAGTGACTATGGTGATCGTATCAAAATTTTTTTTTTGTGTTTTTATATGTATGATTTGTGCGAGTGAGACAAAAATAATATGAAAACTTAACAAATCCGTAAGCTGGCCGTGTCGTCGTCATCTCATCATCATCACAAAATAAAACTAGGCACAAAAAGTAAATGCAAAGGCTCAACCGGCCGACACAACACTAGAGTAAATATATAAGTTAGGAAGTGGTCTTCACAATAATGACTTCCTCTTCCTGGACGTAGTGTTGGTCAGGCGCAACGTAGGAGTGATAGGAGCGGTCCATCTGGACGGCAGCGGCGGCGGCGGCCGCGGGAGAGGTCGGGCCCGGGGAGATGCGCGGAGAGGGCGCGCGGGGCCCGGGGGCATGCTAGCCGCGCACATTCACCGTGGTGCAGCCGAAGATCTCGTCAAGCTGACGCGACGAGAACGTCACCACGATGCGGCGCTCGCCGTGACGACGCGGCATGAACTTGTCCTGGTAGTTCACGAACTCACCCGGCTTCACGTCACGGAAGCGGATCTGCACAGGCAAACAACAATGTAATTATTCAGTACTGAAACTCATCTCACACTCAAATAGCTAATTCAAATGTTCTTCACCTGTCGTGGTCTCTGCACTCCTGGTCCTTCGAAGGTGAAGTAGCAGTCAGTCAGGTGCACGTGCAGCGGATTCTGGAAGCTGAACGTGACGGCGCATTCTTGGCCAATGCAAGGTTGACTTCGCACCTATTGAAAAATAAAGGAAAATGTAAAGTTAATATATTACTTAAATGTGTATAAAAAACTGGCGTAAGAAACAGAGAAAGTACCTGAACTTGCATCCTTGGCTTATGCAGCGGGAAGTCATCCTCTTCAGACCAGGCTTGACGAGTCTGTTTCACGTACGCCATAGCATGGACCTTGATCATGGAATGGTCGACAATTTTGTCCATGTACTCCTGAGGAGTAACGTGTAACTTGAGAACCTCTCGCTGACCAGCGCGCACGATGAACTCGCCTTGAGCCCTTCGCAGCCGAGAAGCGATGGCGCCGGTGTAATAGCAAGAGGTGGCTGTCAGCACGCACCAAATCGTACGATCCTCGTGTGATTTGTTCTGAAGATACAGTAAATAATTATACATGTTGGCTCGCGTCCTACCTATAAATCAGTGCTTAAATATTTCCTCAACGCGAGCAGCTATCTCTCTCGCGCAACACAATATTTTTACACGTATAAAATCATCCAATAGGTATATTATAAAAGTGAGAAATGAATTTGTTTATTTTGATAGGATAAATATTTTAAAAGTTTTTTCATCGATATCATCTAAATTGGCTGAGGAGAAGCAATATATATGTTTTTTCACTATTCCGTCACAGTGATATCTGAATAAAACTTTTAATTATTTAAATTATTTTAAATGTGTTTATTTTGATAATTCTACCTTTCAAATATACCCAACCAATGATTTTATATGTTTAAAAATGTTGTGATCCGCGAGAGAGAGACCTTCGGTAAGCTAAAGTACCTGAATGTTCATGGTGCAGTCGAAAGGCTGACCATAAGGCACGATATCAATATCCATGAGGTCAAAGCAAACATCTTCGAAATTACGGTCGGGATATTCGTAATACTGTTGTAGACGCTGGTAGCCGCGGCACGAAGCAATAACAGCAAGACGTTCAGGAGATGAGCTATCCACAGTCTTATACTCATGAGTAATCTCCAGCATATCACTTTCTCCTTCATCGTCATCACGGTTCGGATTTTTCGTGAGGATTTTGCGGCCCACCCTGAAATAAGCACCAACATAAGCTCACTGCTTATCTTATCTTACATTAGCAAAGTTCTATCTGCAGTTTGTCTTACTGGTATTGGTTAGAAGCCATCCTAATGAAGCCCCACTCAGAGTTCTCTTCTTCTTGGAAATGGCATAGCTCGGCATTAAGCTGGCAATACATGAAAGGTGTATCGTATTGGAAGCCAACCTCACCGCGGCGCACAGCCTCAACACTGGCTGGCCCACACTGGTACACCGACTCGGCTTCTTCTTGAGGTGTAGCATCAATGATCTGCCAGCCGCTATATCCTAGAGATAAAAAAAAGTCGGAATTATTCCCCAATATTATCAAGAATAAGCGAAATACTTTTCGTTCATATTCGATTTCAATTAGCTTTCTCACCTTGAGGCAAATCAGGTCGTTGCATCCAAACATCATTCCAAACGTGGAAGTTCCAGCAAGAGTCGTAGCAATCCTCATCAGGTCCATTGGGCACTTCGTTCCCGTCGCGATCGAAAAACTTGTCCACGGTGAAAGTTCGGTTGGTATCATGCGCAGACACGTAGTTCGTAACAGACCGGCAAGGAATACCTATAAATGAAAACAAATAAAATTAATATAAAAAAATTTTTCTCAGAAACTGACAAATAACAATCAATTAGCAATTTCAGAAAATTACCCAGTGCTCTGCATATAGTTGTAACCAAGCCAGAATAAACCCAGCACTGTCCATATTCTACCGGACGGCCTCCGTCAGTCAGGTAACGTTCCATGATAGCAACAGAACCAGTCCAGGCATGTGGTGCCACACCATCTTTGTATTCGCCGTCGTAACGACCAACCATGAGACCATCATCGTCATGATTAGCATTAATCTATTGGCCAAAAATATACACTCAAAATTAAAGTCAAATAATCTTACGGTAAACAACACAGTAATGGTACTGAGCCGCTAAAAAATATCTTACCATTGATGAAATAGCTCTGCATACTCGAATCGGATTACCGCGTTCAGCGTGTTCTAGGCCGCTTCGTTCTAGCAAGTACATACAAGCTGGCAGAACAACATCATCAAATTGACCGTAAATCCATTTACGACCCTTGGGCTGGCGCCAAGTTCCGCACCAGATTTTGCCTTGCTCATTAAGTACGTATTCTTTACGAAACGGTTCATTATCCATGTATACAGAATCTTCACGACACCATGGGTTGAACAGTATGTAAATGTCTTCGTCGCATTTGTAGTCGTGACGATTGTCGCGCTGGCCGAATCGGTTGGTCTGGATCCAACAGTTCCAAACACCAACCGGTGCGGTAGCCGGCACGTGCACTTGGAATGTGATGGTGTTTCCGTCCTGTCGTTGGATGCTGATATCCCAGCGATCCATGTCATGGGCGAGTGCAGCCAAATTTTGCATTGAGCCATGGCGTGACCCGTGACGAGAACCAAATCCACGTCCAAATGATGAGTGCTGTGTGGTGCCACCATAGCGTTCCAACATAGGACGCTCCATAGGACCATGTGGGCTTAGAGGGCTATGCTGTAGAGGCAGAGGCTCATTACTAAATGAACTGCGGCGAACTCCATATGTTGTAGTTTCTCTCATGCCACTCATTGGTCCCATGGTACCCATAGTTCCACAAGTGCCCATTGTGCCCATGGTGCCCATCGTGCCCATAGTACCCATGGATCCCATAGTACCCATAGTTGTACTTGTATCTTGCATACGAGACATACCCATTCCCATACCCACGCCCATTCCCATAACGTCACGTGAATGTTGGAAAACACCTTGCTGATTGCTCCAGTTTACAGGCAATACAACCCTGGTTCCCTTTGTAACACAAGGTTTCGAACCTGCAGAAGATTTTTATCGATTTAACCATTTGTTATTACCGTTCGTAAGTTCTAATCGGAAAAATAAAATGCAAACTACTAATATATTGTAAGTAATAATAAATTTCATTGTTAAGTTAGGCAAGTAGAAAGTTTAACTTACCGAAACAGAATACGACGCGAATTATATCTTGCTGCTTGTCATAAGTTCTGTCGAAGCGAACAGCAAAGAAGAAGTTCTGACCTCTCCTAAGCACAGGATTCGGCAGGAGGCTGTCATTAACAAGATCGTACTGCTCAGTGTGATGATCCTTCGAATTATCTCTCGAATAAAACTCGGTGAGCTCCACTTTTAACGGTTGCTGAGAGTAATAGCTTTGAGGAATCATTTCCAACGTATCTTGACGACGTCTGCGTTCATTCTGGTCGGCCATCTTGCAGATCAAGTTGTGCGTATATTGAGTATTCGGGCTGTTTCTCATGGAATGCTTCATGCGGTGGAGTGAGCCGGAGCTGTGGGAACGTCCCGGGCGGTGCTGCGCCGTCGGGCCAGCGCGTTGCATAGGCCAGCGGCGAGTCTGTCCTGGCCGCTGGCAGAAGCTGGAGATATTGTAATTGGCAGACAACCCCGGAACATAGTTGGAAGGCATCCCACCGATTGTCATCTGCTGGTCCCTCATGCAGTTCAGATTGCTCATCCCTGTGGTGATGCCAGTGATGCCACCCAAGCCCATACCGGTCATACTCGAAGTCATGCTGGAGGACATTCTGTCCATACTGGACCGTCGGACCATAGACATTTTGACGTTGATGTAGTACAGTAACGATGAAATAAATAGTCCTATTTGAGGACTGCACTATGCTCCGGGATCACACCAGAGCGAATAGTGCCGTTTGCTAGTTCTGGCTCCTTTTATACTAGAAGTCAAAGGTAAAGATCATTCACCGCAGAGGGTGTCAGTTACCACGATGAACGCTGTGTGAATGAGTTTCTGGCATTGCTTTTGTCTGTAATCACTGGGTCGAGCACAAACCAGATCACTGCTTTGGTGTAGGTTAGCGGCCGCGATGTCTATCCCTGCGCGAGCAAGTGTGTGATCTTAGACAATAGTTGAACATAGGAACATGTAGTCATGTTAATTTTTTGTGGCTGATCTAAGTACGTATTACTTTTGACAACTAAAAAATATTTTACTACTAGATGTGCCCTACGGTTCCACCTTGCCCGCGTAAATCCTCCTTAATCAACAATTATAAATTTAGAAAACTCAAAAACCCCCCGTTAAAAAAAACGCCTAAGCCGATATTGATGAAACATAGCTAAGAACACGCACGATGAAGAAGATGAAGAATTATTAGGTAGCTAAATTAAATAATATATACACATATAAACTCCTGAAACTTCAAAACATATTTTTTAATAGAAAACGTTTAGCCTTTAGTCCTTCTACACTTTTCCTATTGTTGATGAACAATTAACAAAGGTAATGTATACTGTGAGAGGAGAGTCCTCGCATGCATTCTTTTGTTTTAGCGGTTATTTGCCTTCACAGTTCATACGCGAGTGTCAGATAATAATTACTATAAATATAATAAATTCAGCAAAGTACGAGTTTCACTCGTACACCGATGCTTCTGTACTCCCAAACAACACAAAAAAATCAGGACTAATGAGCAAAATGTGCTTTATATGTTTGTATCTTCGCATCTATTTTTTATGCAGTAAAAAAAGCCTGAAATGCTAGGCGTCCACATACAAATACAAAATATAAATTTCTAGTGAGTTAGTATTTTAAGTAGAATAATACAAAAAAAAAAAAAAAACTCGTATTTTATCATTAACATCGGAAACAAAACATAGCAGGCCAATTTTCTCCTCTCGGTAGAGTTGACGAGAGAGTTACACCCCGGAGTTCAAGGTTTTTATTTATCGGCACGGACACCTCGGAAAGTAGGAGCCAGCTAAAATGGGCTCTTTTTCGCGGAGAACAGACACGCCTGAGTCTCAGCAGCATTAAATTTGACTAAATTGGCATCGCCCCAATCGGAGACTGCCCTTAGTGCCGAATGTAATCGTAAAACCCTATGTAAATACCCTTATTCCAAAAAAAAAAAAAAAAACCTTATGTAAATAGGACGAATTCTGTGCGTATAACTATTAACTTCAAACTACTTGGAAAGCACAGAATTCGCCCTATTTACATATGACCTTGGAACGACAAAGTATTTTGTTATGTAAAATTGTTAGTCATTTAAGTAAGCTTACAATTGTTGAGAAATACAAAATTCTGTTTGATTTTTAAAATTTTCTTTTTACACAAATAAACATAATTAATGATTGTTAGAATAAGCGTTTGTTATTAATTAATTACCAATCCTTTGCCGAAAGTTTGAATGAAAAATTGTAGCTGCAGAACAACATGTTAGTCCTTAAGAGTGACGATGCTCTTGCGAACTAATAGTAGTATAATTGGTAATCGGTTAATCCACGGGATAAACGAGTAAATCAGCCAATGAGAATGGTAGAGTCATAGGAAAGATCCCATGACACTACTAATAGTGCCATGCAGTAGTGCCAAGGGAAACAAACGATTTTCTTTTATTTTCTATGGATTTTCTCTATCCAAAGAGATTGTAACAACCGCGTTTATTCCAAGTTTATGATAACGATACCTTTACTTGTCATTCTTGGTTTGGGTTTTTTGTGAGACCAACGAGGTTTTATTTCGCAGTTCTAGCACAATAATTTCCCAAAAGTTATTTACGCAAGCTTGCCTCGCGCGTAACCAGTTTCTAGTTTTTGTTGATATATGATTTATAACAAAATGTATCAGTGAAAATTTCAACTTTCTACCTAGGTATTACGGTTCAAACGATACAAACGTTTGAGTTGGACATAAAAACAAACACAGACAGCGCCGTACGGAAGCCAAAAAAGGACTTACAAAATAATGCCAAAATGAGAACATTTAAACTCTTTGATTCCGATAGAAGAAGCGTTTGATAAAAGAGCAACACAAAGTTTTTCAGAATGGCAACACACGTTGCCTAGCAACTAGATTTGTAAGTAAATCAATACACCGAAATTGCATAAACGTCAAAACGTCAACAAACTTAGTTTCACGTTACATTATCTTCATAGGTTTTCAGTCATAGAGCTTATATTTTTCAGTTTTTTTACAATAATCGTTGTTACTAAGTACCTACTTCTAACTAGAATTGGATTCCCTTTAACCTCTTAGACAAAAGGAGTTACAGCAATGAATTTGTACAAATTATTTAGCTACAATTTGCAAATCCATTATAAAGCGTCCTTATTATCAAAAGCCACGCTGTTTACTGTAACAATTATTGCATTAAATATATTAATACCATTTATTGTGGCATCCTGGAATAGAGGTAAGAAAACAAAACCTCTTTATTTATCCAACTGCCGAAAGAAGGTAATGTGTTCTACCGTACGTAGGTATATAATTATGTTTTAGCATAAGCTAAACTGACATATTTCAATATACCCCTAATATATAAATAGCACCACGAATTATATAATAATAATTATGAAGGGGCTTTACATTCGTATTATTAGTTGTGGGAAGAACTTAGTCATGCAAATATGACGACAAAATATGACACGGGAAATCCTAGTGGATAGTGAGGGAACAAGGCCAGGGAGTACACAGGGAACACAGGGAATCCTACTCACTGTTTCAAAAATGTATTTCATTTCTTATTTTATATGGCCTCGCACCAAATACGTTACATTTGTTATCTTTTTCAGGATTTTGGCTCAAGTCGTTTAATTTTTACGAACAGCCGAATGTACACTTCACCTATGAATATTTACTAGTAGCAGAAACAGAAGATCCGAGTCGTCCCTTACTGTGTGGTGTATCACCATTCTTATCAAAAGATGACGTTGTTTTAAGCGGATGGGATATCTGTACAACCCTAGAGGTAGGCTTCACAGGCGTTTTGTCTCTTGCCTCTGTTCACTTAGTCTCGGGTACCGAGTCTCGGGTACCGAGTCTCGAGTACCGAAGTTGAAGCCACGAGTCAATGCTAACTTGACTCCCGTTTAGATGTTACGACTATCTACGACTAAGCAGTGCCGTAAATAGCCTTTTCTGTGAGCTTCTATGGCTGTTGTTTGCACTATGGGCGCAGCGAGAACTTATCAGGAGCAAACCGAAAAAATAATAGTCCTACCCTTCTTGCGCCCCCCAGAGTCTACGCCCTGTGCCTGGGCACCGGTGGCACCGCCCTATTTACGGCACTGCTTTTAAGCATGATTTATATGTGACGTACATACCAAACAAATTACAGCTTTGTAGTACTAACAGTATTTGAGCAGAGCCGCGGACAGACATAAATACGCACATGACAAAACTATTTGAAAATTAAGTTGGCTAATTGAAGTATTTACATTTTCGTGGTTCAACATTTTCAATGTTACCGATTTTTTATTTATTAAATACCTAATCAAAATATTCCGTCAACTTTACGCGGGTACGAAATGATAAATTGTGGAAATAACATGAATTAAAGATAATGTAGGTATTTCGGTAGAGCCGTTTGTTTCATTTTAGTGCAAGTAGATAACTGTATTGAAATACTACTCATGTAGGTACAACAAAATGCAAAAACATTTACAAGTTTAGTATTACCTACTGCTTATCAAACTGTTCTGAAGCTATTGCAGAAACAGTACGTGCTTCTCACATAAACATTTCACTTTCAATACCTAACGCAACGGGTGTTTATAAGTGTGGATGTATGTGTCACTTGTATACAAACATGTTAATGCTAGACGAAATGTACGTTGAGAAACGTCGCCGCGCACATGTCGTTATCGAAAATGAAAAAAAAACTGTTTTCTACTCCTAAACGATTTCGAAGAAGTTGAGCGATTTTTTATTTTTTTATTTTATTTTAACAATTTTGGAGAAATTAACGGCATTAGCTAACAGAGTTGTAATTATTACATAAACACAAATAAGCATTTACAAATTTCTACTATTAGAATTTCGATAATTATTCTTTTATCTGATTGGAATTATAAATGGCTGTACCTCAACGGATTCGTTCAGATTTATTCAAATATTACAATTTTGAAAAAGAAAACCTTAGAGGGATAGCTCTTTATAGTTCCTACATGAGAATCTTTGAAATCATATAGGTAGTACTTATTTAGGTATAGAACACAGTTTTGCTTTTTTGTATAATAGGTAACTATGGTTTAAAAAACTGACAAAGCGACTTCAAAATACTTTATTTCGTTAACTTGGATGACATATTTTTTGCAGTTGTTTTAAAAACACCAAACTACTGAACCGCTTTTGATGGAATTTCTATGGGATCAATCCGAAAGTACTATATCTATTCAAATGTTTTATTAGTATTCAAAGTTTCACTTTTATTATGCCAATTATTTATTAGGACCTGATAAATAATTGGCTTAGTAAAAGCGTGTAAAAATATGCAATTTCAGGTTGAGGAACACGATGTGAACAAAGATTTCATAAATGAATTTATTGATATCAAGGTTCACCTGGTCGTGCCGGCTGATAGCACTATCACATCAATCCTCTTGATTTTAGGTTTGGATTATCGTCTGCAGGTGAGTGAGTCTAATAAATAAATAAACAATAAATATTTGTGGACATCTCACACAACACCATCTAGCCCAAACTAAGCAAAGCTTGTACTATGGAACTAGATGGCTGATAGAATACATATCTAAGTACTTTTTTTTGTAAATATATACTTACATATTATGATACATAGAAACACCCAGGCACATAACAAACATCCATGCTCATCACACAAATGTTTGCCCTGGATGGGGATCGAACCCACGACCTACAGCTCGGCAAGTAGACATACTGCCAACTGAGCCACAAGGCTAGTCTGCAAGTATTATAATAATTAAATATGTGGCCAAGAGCGTATCGTGACACAACGTGGTAGGGTAGCTACTGTTCTAACCTAAAAGAAAATCACTTGACTAGTAGTTTGCTTAGATCGCGATGCAAAAACGTCAATATTGACAACTGTACTATACCACTTGCGAGTAATTTATCTCTGGATCTCAAAAAGTTATAATCAGAGTGATCAAAATATTTTTATTGAATGTTTTTGGTCTAGTTTAATACTATAGTTAATCATGAATTTCTAGTTCAAACAGTTTAGAATTTCAGGGCGGACACATTTTTTCAACTTTGGCGGGCTATATCTCGCACATCATAATTGAGAAGAAAATGATGTATGAAACCTTTATCATGTTGGATACTCGTAGTTACAGTTACAGATATTTGATCAATATTTTTTTATATATATTTCTCCTATCTAAATAAACAAAACTGCTACTCACTTTTCCAATATCCCCACGCAATGATTTTATACGTTTAAAAATGTTGTGATGCGCGTAAAAAATTGTTGCACGCTTTGGGAGGAAAACTGAAGCAACCGACTTCTCATGGATGCCATTGTCAGAACTGGACCAACTTGGAAATGGGACCACACGGGAAGCACTAGCTTTCAAATAAAAAAAGAATCATCAAAATCGGTTCACCCAGTCGAAAGAAAAAAAATACAGTCGAATTGATAACCTCCTTCTTTTTTGAAATCGGTTGAAAAGAGCCCTATTCAAGTCAGTGAATTTACATGAGTCACGCTAACGCACGCTATATGATATGTTTTACATAAACAGTACATAATATGTATGATCCACTTGCGTATTGGTACCTGCCTATTATGACTATAACATTAAGATTACCTACCTATTAACATGTTCTTACCTAGACCTAACGTACAATAAACTACAATAAGCAGGTTACCAGAGTTACAGTTACCACAGTTACCTACTTAATTGTAACAAACAAAGAATAAACATTTTTCTGCGTAGAGCGATTAGCACTTGACCACAGAATTCTTCAAATACCTCTTACAGAATATAATTATAGGCTGTTTATTATAGATACTAGCATTAAGAGGGGTCCAGACACTGTGAAGGTTGCGCCATTAGATCATCGCTATACACGTCTCGGCTATGCCTCACGCTGTACGGAACAACTCTCCCACTGTAGGCAAGGGCGTCGCCCATGGCTCAGGGCAAGTTAATATTATGGAAGATGAGAAAAATATAAATCGTAGATACAGGTACAATTGCACGGCCTTATGACTGGTTGCTTTGCAGTTGGCTACATTTTTATTAATCTCTAGGGGGGCAGCTGCCCCCCCCCCCCCCCCTTGACTGTGGGTACTCGTAACTCGTATGCACGGTGATTTTTCCCTGGTTCTACTTTTTTCTCTACCGGGATATTGTGTAATCTCTATGGTGACGCTTCATCTCCTCTAGTGTTTGAGATAAAAAATATTAAAGAAAACACTCACATTACTAACAATTTAACAGATATAATTAACTATGTGTGATTTCATGTGCGTAAATGCATTATGTACATAAACCAGAATTAAGTAATCGTAGTGAGAGAAATGCTCAAAGAGAATCGCTATCCCTTTTATGTAATTTATCTCATCAAACCGTTAGAACGTTAGGATTTATTGAAAAATCACATCAGGATGTGTTCAAAATAAACTCAGGATATATTTCAAAGTATAAGATATAATGTGCGTCAGGTGCTGGTGCTGTGTAAAACTAATTTGAATTTTCTACCACGTAATCCACGTATTTGTAACTCCCTAAAGATACTCGTATCACCCGAACTGACTGATACGCCGAACGCTTTCAGAGCAGTGGGCAGCCTGTATAAGGTGCGAGGCACAGCAAAGACTTGCGTGTCATGAAGTGTCATCTATTACCTACCTCACGATGTGTGAACCTACCGTTAGCAATGCAAACCGCAAACTTAAATCATATTTATTTTCCAGACTGTCTGCCCATTACACATGCAATCCCTGGCTGTCATCACGCATGAATTCCCAATACCTCCGTCAGGATTCCGATACTTTGGAGACGTCCAGTTTAACCAGATGACCCAATTGCCGTGTTCTTGGTTTTGGAACAGTGTCGATACGAGATACAATACTTCCCTTTTTTACGAATCGACACGCCAACCCAAACTTTTGTTTGCTGTGGATTCCATGCTGGATACATATTTCAAAA
The DNA here is from genome assembly GCA_947563715.1 of Lycia hirtaria. Lineage (NCBI taxonomy): Eukaryota > Metazoa > Arthropoda > Insecta > Lepidoptera > Geometridae > Lycia > Lycia hirtaria. The sequence goes on from OX387379.1 coordinate 38,755,492, forward strand.
GAAATGGTGGGTTACTATTATTGTTAGGTACTTACCTATGTTTCCTTGTCTATTTGTGTGTCGGATGGTGTAGCGCCCTCACTACGCTCGTGTGCCACATCATCTCGTTTTCTTTCTACTATTGTAAATTAGAATCTACTATTAAAATTCGGAGTTATAGCAAAATTTAAATAACCAAACCGTAGATGCATTAACACTTATGATTCCAATAGGATAAAAAATAATTATTATAATCTGTTAATGCTTGCAGTTGTGTACTTTTTGTATGAAAAGGCGCGCGATGTTTCTCAGTATGAAAAACGCTTCGTAAAACTAGTAGTTCTACGAACAGTAGACCTCGCGAGAGAGCTTATTTGCAGCTCACCTTGGGTCATCTATACATAATACCTACATAAAGTTGGCTAAGGAGGTCGTATATAAAATTTTTGCCGATTTCGTAATTTTACAGGTGTTATTTAACGATCAAAAAACATTTTTTCCATAAGTTTAAGCACCTTAAAAGATCAATTTAATTTTAATACATAATAATGTTGAACGTTTCTGGGAGTGATCTATTATGTATAGTTGGATTACATAAGCAATATATTCGTTGTACCTATACGTTCTGTTTAATTACGCTATTATTCAGCGCTAAAATGCATCAAGCATATCCAGGCGCCCAGGCTGTCACACGCAATCTCAAGTTGTTTGTCATATCTCGACAACCACTTGACCAATTCTGTTCATTTTTACCACAAGTTGTAATAATTACGTACTTTATCGGTTGGTAATTAGCGCCGCAATAAACTTCCCCCCTTTTTATAGGAAACACCCCTCCTATCAAAAAACGACAGAAAAAATAAATAATCCATAGAACCTATAAGCCAAGTTTCATCAAAATTGGTTCAAAATTACGCCCCGTAGGCGAGTACGAACATACAAACTCACAAAAAAACTGACAGATGAAAGAAAATTTGACCAATTGATGCTGAGACGCTTCGCTCGCTGGGTCAGCAATTAATGGTACACTTATTCGTGTAGGTATCTAAAAAAATGCTTATATAACATATTCTTCTATTAGCTGGGATTTATCAAAACATCATATACCAGTAAAGCCTGAAAGTTTTCCGATAATAGATCATTAAGTAGTTAGTAGATTTTATCAGGCGTCATACAATAGTTTATCAACGAAAAAGTTAAATAAATATATGTACATTTTTTATTTGCAACGGAGAAATTTTCTTCGACAGCGGATTTAGTTCATATAGTCGCAATCATTCTACGGATGATAAGGTCGACAGCGAAACAGGCCAAAGTAATATTAAGACCTAACACTAAGACTACTATCGTTACAACTCCTGCGTGTGAATTAATTGTAGAATTGTGAATTCAAGTGCATATGGCGCCCCTAAATAAGTCTCATAATAATATTAAAGTCTCACATATAATTCAAATTTTTCAGTGACATCATACACAAAATCAACTTTAAAAAGAAGTAAGAACGGTCACTCAGGAACTCTTGATATGCAGTTCAGCTTGCGGGTGCCACAATCGGAGATCCTGTACACGCCAAGTCTGATGGCGATTGTTACGTGGGCTTGGCCTCAGTACCTCTCTCTATTTATTGTGTTCTATGTAATATTTGAAAGGATTAAAAAGTTTGTTTTTGTAAACCGCATGTTAATGGCTTGGGAAGTAGTGCCTGGAAGAAATAACGGAAAAGATTCTATATCCTAATATTTCTTCGTGTTTCCTGTTAATTTTTCTACTAATACGGTTGCTAGATTTGTATTTTATAGAAGTTAAAAAGTTAAGACTGTGCCAATTACATTCTTAGAAAGTAGTTCTTGTAACAAATAGACATTTAATACCTACATAGTAAAATGTGCCTTTGCAGATAAAAGTTGCAATTTTATTTTCTAGTTAACTTTATTTTGAATGTCTGATTGGAGAATATTTCAAGAAATTTATCATTGTGGATTAAAACTCACAAGCAATATGAATGCAGCATGTGATTAACTCAACATGATAGAAATAAAATATAACCATAAAACAGTACATTCTTTTATTCCTATTCTAAAATATTTGTCTACTTATCAATTAATTAACAATAAAGTTAAGCCTTGTTTATACCTATTAAGTACTTATGTAGCGGTGTGTACATATATGTACTTCCTTATTATTTCAGTTTTGCTCTTTAGTACAATAGAATGTTCTGCAGCCGTACTCTCAACTTTTGTAGCGATGCAAAGTTCGCTTAGAGCTTCTTTTTGTCTTGCTTATTCTGCAATTAAGAGAGTGACACAAAAGTCGAAGTGATTACTTAAAATATCACAATTCAAAATAAGCTTATTTGAACTTTTGTCTAACACTCTTAGGTTACAGAAAAAGCAAGATAAAAACGGGCGCTGCATCGCTATAAGAGGTGAGAGTAACCCTGCTGATTTTCAATGACCAAATGAGATAAAACATCTAGTAAGTCAAAATGTCTTGTATACCATAACACCTAGTGCATAATATTTACATAAGTTATATTGTGATCAGTGGCGGAAGTTGTGCAGTGTTGAATTTTTATTTAGTCACACAAGAAGTCAATTCCAAGAATATAGGAATATTGATACAGTTACTATAATGAATGTACTTGCTCACTGACATACCTAATTACCTAGTGATTACATGTCATGTCAGTCGGTCATTATTAAATAGCTAATTGCAATTGGGACCAAGAAAAGGTAGATCTACAACAGTCTGCAATGTTTTTTTTTCTAGTAATTTATAGTTTGTTAGGCAATAAATGCACTTTAGTTATAATTAGTAAATATACTTAGCCCTTTAAATAAATTATGTAGCTGTTTTAATCAAATATCATTAAAAGGTATAAATAAGGTTTAACAATGACTTGTACAACCTCAATTTTGGTTAGAGATAATGCATGTCAACCTCAAACAATCACTGAGTTAGTGTAAGTGTAGGCAACTGGCCACTAAAATCAGTAGATTTTGCATCAAGCTCTGCTCTGTTATCTTCAATTATGAATGTTCTACCAGTGTAGTCATCAAGTTGTACTAGCAGATATCTGCACATATAGTTTCCGTATTCATTCTGAAATAGGAAAAAAAAGTTTATCAGTATAGAATAAATATACACTGAAATACAATTACTAAGGTGGTTATGACGTAGTGATTAAAATATTAACATTGACAGAATTATCATCATCATGGAATAATAAAGTTAAAGGTAAACAACCTTTTCAATGGAACTGCAAGTTTTAATTCTGATGCCCATTTCTGCTTGCCAATTACAATACCTATCACCCAAAATTTTGAAAATTTAATGCAAGATTTTAAAACCCCGTGTAACAACACTATACCCATCACTCATGGGATAACAAAAAAAATGTTATTGACTGGAAGTTTCACTGGAATATTGTCTTTAAATTTGAAAATAAATAAATAAATAATGGTAGTTTTGCACAACTTTGCCAGAGTAAACCAAGCCATTTTTTCAGCTAGTGTAAATTTTACTTGTTTCTTGCTAAATTTCCTTTTAAAAAACTGTTACTTTATAATATTTGCCACGGATGGAATGCCTAACAATATGTTAACTATAGGCTTCTGGAAGGTTTTATGCCATAGTGATAAGTACCTGTTTCATATCTAGCTCAACAACTCCCTTGTTCCGGATGCCTTTGATGTAGAACCTCATCCTCATATGCTGGACTCCATCTTTCAAGTATACAGCATGGCTGACATGTGTTCTTCGCCTTCGAGTAGTCTCTTCTCCATAACCTTTAATTGGGGCTCCTAGAGCATCTTCTATCCTTGGATCCTACAAATTAAAATGTAATGTTACGACGAAAATTATATATTTTTTTAAATCGCAAAAGCTGACTACTAAATCGCCTAGCAGATAATAGATTACTCGTATGTAAACAACATCAATATCTGTATGATAGACCAAGGTTACAAGGAAATTCTTACATTTTTGCATTTCTCTAGAGCTTCTGAATAAATGCTGTTCGGGCTGTTGCTTGAGAATAGTTCTCGGAAGACGTAGAAGAAAATTACACCGGTTACTCCAACGCCTAACAAGATAACTCCAGTGTATGAAACTGTTTTAGTGGTCTCTTTGATCTTCTCTCCTATTGGTCTCACGTCTGTAGAGACATCAGCTCTTTCAGAACTTCTAGTCAATCCACCTTGCTTCTCCGTAGAATAATATGAGCGCGATAAACTAAATATAGAAGTTTGTGCTACAACCGGGCGCCCAATACTGCTTGCTCGCAGCACGGGAAGCAGCTTTGATACTATAGCCATACTTTCAATAGCTAGATTTACTACAGCCACGGCCACAAATTATTACGTCAACTTAAGTAACAAATTACTTCAAAGAGATTACAAATACAATAACTACGTAACAAATAATTGGAAAAATATTTTCTTTCACAAAGGCGCAGAACTCCTTTTTCACCGTTTTGTCAAAACATTTAACAGCTGATTGTTATTGACATTGATAGATTAACATATTTTGGCAGCCAAATCTATAAGGTGCACAGTACACTGCCAGTCAAAAAAGTTTGATCTAGCGGAAAATTATGTTGCGCAAGGTGTAATCCTCATAATTATCTAGTGGAATCCTCACTACTCCTACATAAAAATTATGAGAGCTATCGACTTGTTTATAATTCCAGTTATTGGAAATATAACCAAGAAATCAAGAATGGCCCTACTGGGGGCCAATTCAGTTATTCAAAACCGATCCGTAACTAAACCTTTTGCGAAGCATTTCTTGTCGGCTGCTATCATTTTTTGATTTTGTAACGAGCGAAGGACGTGTTACGTTTCATCAAATGTGTCAATTGTATAACATAAAAGTGACTAAATCAAAAAAACTATGGCGGCCGACGGGAAACGCTCCACATATGGTTCGGCTATGGAGCGGTCTTGAATAACTGAATTGGGCCCCTGGTTAAGGTATAACCATCACTATACAAAATCACTACACATATAAAAAATATCTCTATAATCCTCATTAAGCCCTATCTATAACTTTGTAATTATGTTGCGGCCAACTATGTAACATTTAGTGGCCAATAACGGGTAATTAACGGCAAATTTTTCGTATTGTCATTAATAATTTTCACTAGGGGCCATTAATTTATTACGTAAGACTATTTTTGCTAGTTTTTGACCCCCCCCCCCCCCCTATATAAGAAAAAATAAGAATAGGCTGACCCCCCCCCCCCCCCGTGTTATATTTATTACGTAAAAATCTAGTGAAAAATGAATACACGTTTGGTTTATTGTAATGTTTATTTTTCAAAGTAACAATTTTTGGGAATGTTTATTTGTACTTTTATACACATCCGAGCGCACTTCGGTACTCATGCGGTTCCCGAGCTTTTTCAAAGTATAATTTTAACTTTGCGCATTTTTGTGATCTTACGTAAGAACTATCAAGATCCCACCCCCTTGTAAGAAAAAATAAGACATAATCGACCCCCCTCCCCCCCCCCTTAATCATCTTACGTAATAAATGAATGGCCCCTTAAAATCTGTGCGATGAGGAATTACACCTCCTTGACTGCGTACAAAACGCTTTACGCAGACTGACAGTATTTATTTCATTTAAACTGACAACAACGTTTTGACAAATATTAAAATGTTCCGTAATATTTCATAATTGTTACATGAATTAGCATGGATAATAATGCTTACTCTTTCTTTGCTATGAAATTTGAAGAAGAGTGAAGATCGTTGGCATGCACTGATTATTATAGATACGTTACAGATTTATGTTATCGATTGTCTGTCAGTCAGATTCATGGTCAGAATGGTCAGATTGTCATTGAAAGATTAGGGTGTGCGGGCTGTTACAATTTTTATTAAACATTTTTATTTTTATTGCGTGATAAGTGGCTTTGCTAATTTTAATTATTAGTGTGATAGCTAGTGTAGTTTTATTATACTCAGTTTTGCCGATGTTTGGAAAGTAACTTATCTATAGAATTTATAATTCCATTGCCTGAAATATGGATTGGATAATTTCGGACGAATTAGGTTTGACTGTGGGTCATCTGGTAGGATGGGGAGCAGCTGGAGCTATGATTATTGGTGGAGTGGCACCATATATCCCCCAATATAGACAAATAAAAAAATCTCAAGATGCTGAAGGATTTTCTTTGTATGTTTGTTTGGCACTACTCATAGCCAATACGTTGAGGATATTGTTCTGGTTTGTACTTTATTTTACGTTATTTAAAAGAACTCATTTTCTGAATATAGTAGTTTAATTAATAGCATCCAAATTACTTTATTTTCCAGGTTTGGGAAGCGATATGAACTTCCACTTTTAATTCAGAGCATTGTAATGAACGTAACAATGTTTGTGATGATACACCTCTGTGTAAATGTTCGCAAAAAGAACCAAATCGTAAGAGCAAGGGAGCGAATATTCACAGGTTAGTATATCTAATTCCATGGTCAAATCTAAATAAAATAATAACAAAATAACAAATAACACTGCTAGAAATAACAATAAATATCATCGTTAATAAATTTAGAAGAAATAAAAATAGTTTAGATAATATTTACCAAGTTCTTTGATGTCTAATTCTTCTAATAATTAATATACCTATCAGTAGATCAGTATTTATTATTTATTGTATTATTTTTAAATTATTATTTTTGTAGTAATTTTGCTTAAGAATATTCCTTATTTGTTTATTGCTATTGATTTGTATAGCTTTTATTTTATTTTTATATTATAGTGTATTGTTTTTCTTTATATATTAATTTGTTTTTATTTTCACTTTATTTTATGTTGTTTGGTGCTGGTGACCTTAGGTGCGATATTCATGTTATATATACTATTGTGTTGTGTGAACGGCTCAGCTCAGCCGGACGAAACGGCTCGCTGGCTGGACCAAAGGAACGGCGCCCCTGGAGGGGAGAAACCACACCGCTTCTATGGTGAGTGCTACTACTGTATCACTCTGTCATGACAGTTTCAGTTATTGTCATATTCATTGTTTCTTATATATAATTTTTGTTTCAGTTATGGACAATCGTCTTGCTTTTCAATGTCGTTTTATTGTTTTGCTGTAATGATTTCCATCTGAATAGAGTTATTGGTTCAGTTTCGTTTTTCATTTGAATTGATCAGCTTCTGGTTATGTGCATGTTTTGTGTTGTTTTAAGGCTTGATATTAATTTGTGGAATTGATATGCTCTGTATTAGAATATATGCAGTGGGTTGTAAAATGTATTTCATCGTACCAAATCGGAAAGGTTGCTTTTCAGTTAGTGCAGCTGATAAGGTGAGAGTAACTACTATTTTTATGTTTTTTGTTATTGCTTTAAAACTCATAACTGTCAAGAAACTAAATTTAATATTTTTGTAATTGATGCAGTTTATAGATCCCTGTTTTGATATTGTAGTATTCCTCATCACATAATTTTAAACAATAATTATAATGGATTATTTAACGATTATTGTTCATAGTTTTGTGGCTTAATGATTAGTTTGCAAATTAACAAAAATCCAGGAAATCAGTGTTATCTTTTTGATATAATTTCAAAAGATATCAAATAAAACTTTTTTTTCTCGATAAATGAGTTACACATTATTAAAAATAACCGGACAAGTGCGAGTCATACTCGCCTACCGAGGGTTCCGTACAAACTATTAAATAAAATGAGGAAATCATATATTTTTTTTATATTTTCCTTCTTATACTGACAGATATGCATCGTAAAAATATTTAAAAACCTGTTTTAACTTATGCTAATTAAGCTCTTTCACATGATACGGTTAATTCACTTTAAAATTTGGACCCACATTCCTTGCATAAAGACACAATTTTTTGTGATTAAATTAAAAATGACCGGTTTTCGGATTTTTTTCTATATGTGTACTCTAACACAGTGCTTCTTGCCAAATTTCAGAGTTTTGGCAACTTGTTTTACGAAAACTAAGAAATTAGATTTTTCTTTCTGCAGCAAGATACTTACTATGGATCTGCATATATGGTTTTAATTTCAACACAATACCTTTACGTGTTCCCGAGATAAAAGTCTTGACACCCGGACAGACGGACAGACAGACGGACGGACAACAAAGTGATCCTATAATGGTTCCGTTTTTTTCTTTTGAGGAACCCTAAAAATGCCACTTTATGTGACAGTATTCCTCTACAAAACTAAAAATTTATTAAAAGTATAAATACTATATAAAATGCAGGTTATTGATATATTATTTACAGTTTTGAATTAAATTCATACTTAGACTTAATAGACAGTCAAAAATAACTGAATATAGTTCACTTTATTGTTATTGGTCTTTAGGATTCACATTTACTAAACTCATCAGCATTTCTAACATGTATTTTTTAAATTTCCATCAAATATGTGTCAAATTAACATACACTGGCTGGGTTCAATGTTCTCATAAATACAACAAGTGATTTGTGGTATCACTGAATGAAGTGTGACTGGGTCAAAATGTCAGATGTCTTATCTATTCATGTCACATTTTGTTTTCCGCATGTGATCTTTTGTAGTGATCTTAAGAGGTTCATTTAGGGCGCAATTAATGCCAGAATATCGCGCGTTTTTCTACACAACAGAAGAAAATATTGGGTAAATCCTGTAACTTTTCAACAACTGTCAATTGTAGCAACCAACAGCCTAAATGTCATGACATTTGATGTTCTACATACACCGTAAATGTCAGATAAAGATAGTATAGACGTATAAGATAATAAGATATTTCGTTATGTTACTTTATGTAACATAACGAAATATCTTTACTAGACTGTGTAAAAAGAAGGGATATGTTTTTCGAGTATATGTACATATGTATGTGGGTATGTATGTATGATTCTATATGACCTAAACTTATTAACCGATTTTGATGTGCAAGGTGTCGCTAGATTCGTCTTCACTCCATATGACAATGTGTCATAAGACTTATATTTTTTTGCAATAATAATAATACATCGGCGTTTTTTCGTAACCTCCAACGAACTTTTTCGTAATAAATAATTTTACTAGAGTTATCCTAAAGAATACGATATATAATATAATCTTTTATAGAGATTATACGCATACTTTCTCACAAAAAACGTATACTCAATAGCATACTAAGCGGAAAGTCGTAAGTTAGACTGCGAAAACCGCTTTTCTGTAGTCAGGTATTATGTGTTTAATATTATGTTTTTTTTTATTTATTTTATACCTGTTCTAATAGTTCTTTTCATCATCATTCAAATCATGTATAAGAATAGATAAAAGTCGGTTTTATTCAGTTGTATGGGAAAATCCGCGGTGTATGTATTAATCTAACTTATTTAAATTGGAATGCTTAGATTTATGTCAACTATTATGCATGCAAATAGTATGGAAATAAAGCATCATTATGAAAAAAACTCATCAAAATTGGTTATAGCTAGAGGTTAGGGAGGTAAAAATAAATTTGCCTCGTCTGGCAAAATGTAGGCATAGACACGATGTGTTAAATTATTTTCTTTGCTATAGGTAAGGTATAAGGGGAAGTCTAGACTAGTCATTAACTTTGCAGAGTTGTGTAAATAAATTTTCTTACCATGTAAACAATAAATAAAATAAAATAAATAAATATTTGTGGACATTTCACACAACACCATCTAGCCCAAACTAAGCAAAGCTTGTACTATGGAACTAGATGGCTGATAGAATACATATATACTTTTTTTGTTGTAAATATATACATATGATACATAGAAACACCCAGACACAGAACAAACATCCATGCTCATCACACAAATGTTTGCCCTGGGTGGGGATCGAACCCACACACACACAATTACGATAAAGATAAGATCATTTTTGCAAGTAGCATGCTCTACAGCTACACCTCGTGGAAAATTGCTGGTATAAACTCCACTTTAGAGATAAGAATAAGAAATGAAAATAAGAAAAAAATATATTATGTAGTTATAATTGTGTACATATTTTTACTAGGATGATCCATTTCGTAAATTTTGGTTAACTTCAAAATTAATTTCAAATCTAAATAATACAACTCTGCATCTGAAAGACTAATTAAAATGATTGTTAACCATTTAGTCTATTATGTATAGAAAGTTCATACTTTCATTGGCCAGTTTATATTGGTAATTGCTATTTTTAGGGTTCCGTAGTGAACTATGAACCCTTATAGTTTCGCCATGTCCGTCAGTTCGTCCGTCCGACTGTAAGTACTAGAAAGTTGTAATTTCGAATGACTATACAATATATTTATCATGTCAGCAAAATGGTAGAATAAAATCCTAAAAAAAAAATGAGGTACGAGAGGTACGTAAAGTGGGGATGAATATTTATTATCTTGTCTATCTCATCGTGTATTGTTGAATAAGTAATCATCAATATTGGGGGTGTGTGGAGTGCATTTTCGAAATATTAAGCTTTGAAATGTTTTTTTTATTAGAGTCAAGTGTGTCCCCAACCCCTTACCGGCGAAACCGTTGACCTTGGAGATATAAAAAATTCATGCTATTGGCATATATGATGAAATTAAAAGGAAAACTATCACGGGTAAATAGGCTTTACAAGATAAAAAATTATATACAATCATAAAATGTATGTACTTGGAGCGGCAAAGTACAAATTCCATTTAAATCGCAAAATCAATCAATAAGTTCATAGTATCAAACAAGTAACTCGTTTTCTGTATTCATGTGTTGCATGGAAGTACAGAAGCCTCGGTATGCGAGTGAAACTTGTATTTTGCTGGATATATTTTTTGTTTGTAAAATTGATTGATTGATCAAGAGTGTTTTAGATACAATTATTATTATGTTTCGTCAAAATTGGTTCAGCTGTTTTTTTATGCTGGTGTTTTTTTTAAAATTGTTACTTGTAAGTTTTGTTATGTGTTACCTTTAAGAAAAACAAGTAGCTTGTACCGTTTAAAGTATTATTTATAAACTTAGTTTAAAAAAACGATAATATTTCGTTATCTACTGCTCGTACAAGGTTAAAATATAGTAAAAATTCTCATTAATGTTAAATCACTGAACCGTATCTATGAAAAAATTAATTGAACATTAGTTGCTTATTTTAATTTGATAAATAAGTATTTTATACAAATTACATGAGGTACACCATTTTTGTACATTAGACAGATAAATGATTGAGTACCAACTCGCCTGATATCAAGGGAGACAGTATGACCATTAATTCTTTTTACACGACTGCTTAAGAAGAAGGGTATGTTTTTCAATTCTCTTTTGTGCAGTCGAGTGTTTGTTTTCATTTATTTAATATATATATATATATATGTTATTTATTATCATTAAGTAAGTAAGTAAAATTAGTGTAAGCTTTAGCTTTTTGTACTGATAATAATGTATCAAATGAATTTGATCTTATTAATTTAATTATATATGAATTCTCGTCAAAAGCGTTCTCTGGTTTTTACAAATTAAAATGACTGCAGAAGGCAGTTCGATATTTTAATTTGTAAAAACCAGAAAAGGACGGGAACGGGGAGGGAGCGTGACCGGAGCGGGTTTTTTTTCACAGCCAACATTAATATTTGAATATTCACTAACACTATACATTATAAATTTTACTTCCCTAAAAGTAATGTTTATTATTCCCAATAAGTTACAATCTAACTTGGCAAAAACTTTTTTTAAATAAAAATAACTGGGAAAGTTATTTTTGTGGTTCTTGAGTGGAGACCACGCACCGGCAAGCGCAGTGTAGGAAGACCAGCCACGAGACGGGCAGATGACCTCGTACAAGTGGTGGGAAGACGCTAGATGCAATCCGCTCCAATCGGTCTTTCTGGAAGTCCATGAGGGAGGCCTAAATCCAGCAGAGGACTTCTTATGGCTGAGATGATGATGAACTAGGAAATAATAAAAAAAAACAATATGTCGCAGCCGGCATCAGCAGTCAGAATGTGCTAGAGCCAACCGGAAATATACATCACAGGTATCGTAGGAAAGAAGAGTTTTTTGGCGGGAATGTCTTAGTAACATGTTGTTGCTTTGTTTTATTTTCCTAAACTTGTGTTATTTTGAACATTAATGATATAAAAATGGTGGCGTTTTATTCATTAAGTGTTCGCTCAAGTGCGTGAGTGTGGGCAAGTGAAATAAAGCAGTGAAACGTGTGATTTTACGTTGTCGGCAAAACTCCATAGAAGCTTCTAGTAAAGTCACCATCACTTTACTGAGATTTATAATGAGAATGATACATAAGACAAGGCAGTATGGCCAAACGGTCTTAGCCTGCCCGTAGGGCAAATTAAAACAAAAAAAATCGTAGGAAAGAGGTTATGTGACACGCATAATAATAGGTACTTACGGCCTTACCGGAAAACGTAACTTTAAACATTGCTTAACATATTTTGTCAACTTCTCCCTGACACGTAATAACGTTTGCGGAAAGAAGACAGAGAATTTAAGACGATGGTTAAAGTTAAGTAGGTAACGTTTTTCGGTAAGGCCGTTAATACTTACCCTAATGTTCATCGCTGAGCATGCGCGACGGTTGTCACAAATACGCTATATAACTAATGAGTACTTATTTTTTTATAATTTTACTTATCACAGTTTTCCAACAGCAAATGTAAAGAAATATTATCGCACTTTTGATATAGATTTAATTTGTTAAATAAAATGTATTTGAAGCCATTATGAACTAGCAGAATCTAGCAAATGTTGTTTTGTCAATTTTCTAACTCGACCTTGGTTTCTCGCCTTGCTGAAAAACTTGAAGTTTTCCTCAAATTTTCCGAGCAACTTTTCGACAACAAGCTTTTCCCCTTTATACCTTCATTTAGACTTATGAATATTAAAAAACAGATTGATCTCCTTTCTGAAGTGATGGCCTTACCAATGAACAGCATTTATTTTTTTATTTATATAGATGGAAATAAGGCAAATATACATTAGGTACATTATATTTTAATGTGCATATTTACTTTGTTATAGGTATATATAATGTATGTATAAGTATGTGTATTTAGTAGTAAGTAAATATTTGTATACTCTTCACGTTACGCTACCAGATTTTATCAGTTGCATTTACCTGCCTGTGTTTTGATGTGTTTGCTTTTCTTCATTGCATGTTTATATTCAAGTTTGAATTTATACAATCTCAGAGTAATAAATATAAATTATATCTGTATACCGTGTAAAGGTTTTATTTAGTAATAATCAGGCGCTTGGTCGCCAACTCATCTTATGTATGTTAAGTGACATTGCGGTCCACGATGGAGCGCGCTTATCGATTCACTGGCGATTTAAAGGCACCCATATTATAACTAACTAGCAAGACCCACTCGCTCAGGAAGCGTATTCCACAGATGCTAGATCTGCATGTTTTTACAAACAACTTTTGATAAAAGGGAATATGCATAATTTTTGTTTATTTACTCATAAAAAATCAAACCACAAATAGATTTCTTCTACAAAAAAAAAAAAAAAACAGACGAATTGATAACCTTCTTCTTTTTAGAAGTCGGTTGATAATAAAGATATAAGTATTTCAACATTTGTTCCATAATTTAGATTTGAAATGTTATGTAACATGTGCGCCGTACTACCGTACTACCGTTCAATATAAATTATCATTTCACGAGAATGGGACAGAGCATTCCCTACTAAAAAATTGAAACGTTAATATCTAGGAAGTTAATATGGATTGTATTTTTTTTTTTTTGTGTATGTATAATATTCTTGTATGTTAGTTGTTAAAACTTTAATTCTCTAAATTTCATGGATATTCCCTATTCACAAAAAAAGTATATAGGTGCCATATAAAACGAAGTAACTGGCCAACTGAGCTACGAGAAGTAGGATAAAACTAAAGACAATAGGGCGACTTCTATGAATAAAACATAATGTAGGTACTTAGTTTTTTATGCACAAATATATTTATGATAGTGTAGATAATAATTCACTTTCATGCATAATATGATATAAAATAATAAATAAAAAACAGTTGGATGGAAACTTGTAATGGAAAAAGTCAAGAAAGAGAGACGACGAGTATCAAAATTCAAGCCACAAAAATATTAGGTGCTACACGAGGCAAAATTACGCCACCAGTTACGATTGTGTGGATAATTGTATTGAATTAACACAATATTTGGCTTGTATTATTTAAATACAAGTTTTTGTGTTAGTGGCTGTTTTGATTTGAGAACTGCGTCAGAGCTGTTTTGAATGCGTTTCAACGGGATGGCAACAGTAACACAACCCTGCCCTTTTAATTATTATTGGTTATCCGTCACACTAGCTACGGAATTGACTAACTACTTATCTAATTGATGATGAAACCCTGAAAAAGAAACAAATGATGAAACCCTGTTTTATTTTTTATAACCGAACAAAGCAAACCGTAGAGGCATAGACATTTAATTTTATAATTTTAATCAAATAAAAAGCAATCATCGAAATCGGTTAATGTTTAGGTGTAGAAAGCAGTTTTCTTCTATTTGTATGTAAGATCGCGCGACAATACTTTTCTTAAGGTCTCATTCCAAACACTGGTCTGTAGTGTTTATAATCACAGACGGGTCTAGACTACGCACGGCTAGGCTAGTTACTGCTCACCTGATGGTAAACGTTAATTACCGCCCATAGACAATTGTATGTAGTAGGCTAGGTAGGCTTGTGAAACAAGGACATTAACCAATAACGTCATACAATTACAATATAAGTACAGGAAATTATTAACAATAGACTCTCCCTCTTCCCCAGATTTGGATAGGAAGTATTTCTGGGCGTGGTCAGACTTCCAGAGCTACGTCGACTGCATGCTAGTTTTCTCCGTATTGGGGTCGGCGGTCACATACCTGCTGATTGAGTTCGCTCCCTTCGTCGAGCTGATCGGCTTCATGGCGGTATTCACGGAGGCCATGCTTGGCGCGCCGCAGATCGCTAAGAACCTTCAGAATAAGAGCACTGAAGGGATGAGGTAATTCTTGATTCTTAGGTTTATGTACACAAATGATGATAGCGTGTTACTAAGCCTAAGCACACTATGCTCACTGGGTATTATAAGGACGCTCACGATCAAACAACGGGTTATAGAGAGGGCTGGGTCCGGAGTCTTACTAGAATATTTATACATGTTTCAACAAATGTGTTCGGTCTCTGGATGATTTGTGCGACTAATTAGGATAAATAAATATTTGTGGAGATTTCACACAACACCATCTAGCCCAAACTAAGCAAAGCTTGTACTATGGAACTAGATGGCTGATAGAATACATATACGAGTAAATACTTTTTTTGTTGTAAATATATACTTATGATACATAGAAACACCCAGATACAGAACAAACATCCATGCTCATCACACAAATGTTTGCCCTGGGTGGGGATCGAACCCACGACCTTTCAGTTCAGCAGGTAGACGTAGACACACTATCAACTGAGCCACAAGGCCAGTCAAGGCAAGGCAAGGCAGTCAAGGAACTCGGTTCATTTTACATATGTCCAAAATGTTAATGTACCTATGAGTGTCGATTCGTCTTAGTGCCTTGAGCACCAAACTCCCATGCAGATTACGCATGCCAATTATTATTTATTATCAGTTTCGTGAAACTTGTAGTTTCATAGCGGAAAATGCCGAAAAATGCGGCACATCATAATAACGTAGTTGGTGTTTAGTTTTTCCAACCTATATATTTTTGTAATAGTACGTACCAAACTGATACTTTACGATCTTAATTATTATTCGTAACTTGACTGCCTCTTGACCGATTCGCTCATATTCGAAGTTCTTGTTTAGAATTGAGTATTTATTTAGTTTATCGGTACACGAACATAGTATAGTACCATACCATACCGTGTGTCTCTGCCTAATATATAAATTTTCGGTCGCGTCTGGAAACGGGATGCAACTAGTCGCTTTATAAAATACAAAAATGCTATTCTGTGCAAATACTGTTCTTAGCGTTTAATCTAAGAATACTAGATTTTCATTCAATGTTTTTCAACTGTATAAATTTCATTGGATAATTCTGGGATAATGCCACGTTAACGTGATGCGACTAGCAACAAGGTAGCTGAACTCAATGATGTATTAATTGTATTATACGTAGATAAATTATCCCCGGTTTTGCGCGACAAGTAAGGTAATCGCCTGACTCGTCTTCAGGCGCAACACGTCGGACAACGCTGCTAGTAGACTTGTGTCGTGACTTGACAATGTTATCCTGTGTGTTTAGAAAGTGCAACACCAAGATATATAAGGCCATAGATACTAAAAGGCTTTAAGGATGTGTCTCATCCTCGAAAGTGCTGGGAACTGAGATTTGCCATGCTTTTACTTCAAATTCAATGAGTATAACCTCTCTATAGATAAAATCTCATATCTCATTGGCTGAACTACTCAAATGGATCGGCTCAGCCTATTAACCCATGCAGAAATAGTTCCACCACAGAAAAATCCCAGTCTATTGCGAATAGCTGTACAATAAATCTCAATTAATTGTATAATGTGTTTATTTCCAGTTTGAGCATGGTGGTGATGTGGACGTGCGGAGATTTGTTCAAGACTACGTACTTCGTGTTCAGAGAAGCGCCCACGCAATTCTGGGTGTGCGGCAGCTTGCAGGTGTTTTTAGATATCGTTATTCTCTTCCAAGTAAGTTACTCAAATACTCATTATTTCTAAAATGTTTAATTAGCTTCAAAATACTTAAGAGACTCGTTGTTGCCAGCATATTACGCGTTTTTCATACAACAAGAGAAAAATGTTTTCTACCCCGAAATATTATTCGATATCGAACATATTTTTTTATATGGTCAAATTCAAATTCAAAATCATTTATTTGCCGAAATATAGGTACATATATACAATATGAAGGTCTTAATTTTTTTAAAGTCTCACTATATTTAGCCCTTAATGAGCGTGCAAATATTAACATTACAATAATTATTTAAAAAAAGGTACTGTCAACGTGGGTAACTTTGACTCTGCGTTAAACATTGTACGTGGCCTTTTGAGAAGGTTCTCGATTATTTTATCAAGAGATTAGTAGTCAAAATGACTATAAATTAATTAATCAAGTAATCTGACTACTAATCTCTTGAGAAAATAATCGATAACCTTCTCAAAAGGCCACGTACAATGTTTGACGCAGAGTCAAAGTTACCCACGTTGACTGTACTTAAAAAAAGTAAATACTTTTGATAATTATTAAATTAGCTACACCATATATGTCAATTTATAAATATAATGTCTGTGAGTCAATCTATATATAACTAAGTGTCGATCATACAATAGTGACATATACACTGCCTTGTTCGGACCATTTATGGCTATGCCTCTGCGGTTTGCTTTAAAAGCTTATTTTTAATTTTTTAACTTTGGAACTATAACTAAATTTGAAAAAAGTAAACCGTAGAGTATTAGTTGACATTTATAATTTCAATCTGATAAAGAAAGAATCATCTAGATCTGTTAATGTTTAGAGGTAGAAAACAGTTTCTCTAATTTATATGGGATATCGCGCGACAATAGTTATTTTAAAATAGTGTTTTCTTCATATTCGTATGATAATATTAGTGAAAACTTGTAGTTGGCCTTACTAATCTATAGATCTACTTATACTTCTAAACATAGCTGTAAGTTTTCCGAAAATAAATAAAATAAAAATAACTATACACAATGCTCTACATTGTCTAGATCTAGCCACTAATAAGGGAGGAGTAAAAAAGCTGCTTAAAACATCACGTGATTAACGGATGATGTCATACTCTGTTAATGGGCAGTCTCCCTGTAAACATGATGTATGTAAGTAGGTATATAAAAAATATCGGGAGCTCAAGCATGTTTCAAAGAAAAAATGTTTCAATTGTAAAGCGCAGGGTCGTTCTACACTAGGAAAGTTGGCGGTCAAGCGAACACCTATGTATATTGTGTATGCTTGCCTAGAAGAGTTCACTCTAAGCAATAAGGGCCAATTATATGCTTAGCTTTTACTGCTAGTTTTGACAGTACTTTACTCCGTGTATTGTGGATCATTCAATATGTATTAATAGTCAATTATTAAAATAAGTACTCTACTATGAATTACTATTTGATTCAGTTAAGATAGGTCGTAGATAGACTCGTAAGTGTACTGAAAACCAACGTGTGTGTCAGGTGTGGTTGTACCGGCACAACACCGCGGCGGCCCGGAGGCTGCGGCGCGGCGACTAGCAGTGGTCCGCGCCGGGCTTGTAGCATTCAGCCCGCGCCGCCCGCGCCCCGCGCAGCCCCCGCGGTTGCCGCGCGTGCTGCGCCCGCCGGCCGCGCCCTCGCTGCGCGCGCGCCGCGTTCCCCGCCCGCGCCCCCACCGGCTACGCGCTCTGCGCCCGATGTGCGCCGCGGCCGTGCACGCTCGCCGCCCCGCCCCGCTGCGCCGCTCGTGCAATCTGCCCCCTCTGCGATGTGGGCGCTGCCCCTTGTGCCCAGCGAACCCGGTACGCCCACCACTGGGCCTTCATCGTGTCCTGTGCGATTCATACGTTCGGGTTCCTTCAC
The DNA here is from genome assembly GCA_947563715.1 of Lycia hirtaria. Lineage (NCBI taxonomy): Eukaryota > Metazoa > Arthropoda > Insecta > Lepidoptera > Geometridae > Lycia > Lycia hirtaria. Next base: position 38,774,007 of record OX387379.1, read on the forward strand.
CATCCCTATCTTTTATGACGAAGTACTTCTGTGAAGTCGACAGTGTTCCACTTACCTCTTTTATTTTGTTTACGATTTTGTTTGTAAGTGCCAATTAGTATTCCGAGTTGAAGTGTTGTTTTCTAAGTTACGGGTCGTACCGGAAGCGGGTTTCGCCGGTTGTTATTCCAAGCCTACGGTTGTCGTGAGATAATTATTACGGTTAGTGCTTAGTCTATGTTTCCGTATAGTTGCGGTGCTATAGTAGAGGCCAGTGCCTGAATCGAGTGGTTCAAGTGAGTTAAGATAACTGAAAGATTAAGGAATGGAACGATTTAATCGACTTATGAAGGGATAATAAGTACAGAATTGTTTAGATGAATTTTAACTAGTCGTTGTCGTAGACGGTCGGTTGTTATTTAGGGAATTGAAATAGATATGCTTTATAGGTAGCTAGTGATGGAATGAATAATGGCTTTTATTGTTGCCTTGTACAATTTGAAATAGTCATGTTCGATGAAATACATTTAAGATATTTTTTGCGTAGTATAATTGAATGTATTTTAATGCCTTCCGACATATGTATATTATTTTATAAGTTGACGTGGGTAACTTGGAATTGGTGGGTAACTTTGAACACCTAAATCCAATTTCTTTAAATGAAATCAGTATGATTGTTTACAAATGTTTCCAAAATTAAAATCTCATATTAATAACACTAACAACTTGTGGTTATTGCAATGTCTATAAAGCGTACATATATCAATCAGATGATGTTATTTAGGACAATTTATACGTTTTTTAAGTGTACAACAATTTAAAGTCCGTTTCTAAGTTACCCGTCGAGTCTATACCAACAATGGTCGTACGTTTACTTTGAACACAGTATAATTATTTTGTCGGATATATCCACAGACATAGTAGACGACGCGTGCGACTTCATTTGTATGAAAACCTTGCGTGCCACAAGCTTGGTATCGCCTGTGACGTCACACAAGCGATTTGGTGATGGAATATTCCATCCGCGCGAAATCGATTCAACTCAATGCATCCGCGTGCTTGCACGCTAATGATTAGTTGACAAAATATCGAATCGAAATTATATATTACTTGAAATTAAATAAATTGTAGGGCGTCAAGTGTGTGTTTTTATCTTCCTATTGACACGCTAGGTACATACATACAATTGGGGTATCGTATCTATAGAAGTCTATGGATATATCCAATATCATAGAATCAAGCGTAGGTATTATTTTGTCACGCTCCTGAACTTGTATATGTATTACTAACTATGTATAGGTATTTTTATTAGGAGTTTTCAATTATCTTTTAAACTACATACCTTATATTCTTATTATTTAAGGTATGATTTACTAAATAACTCTTCCTTCGTTTCCAAGACTACGAATAGCTGTGAATAGCATTGTCAAAATAATAGAATATATCATTAGAAATATAGAGTACATATTATAAATATATAATAGAGAAGCCTAGTCTTTGAAGATAATATAAACTTAAATTAAAGAATATCATGAACTATGACAATGATATGAATATATATATGTATATAAGTGAAGAAGTATTAGTGTAAACAATTTGAAATTGCTATTATTTATTGTATTGTGCACATACATTTATAAAAAAAAAAGTTGTTATCAACTGTTCCGAAAATTTATAACATATCCATAACTTTGGTCAAATATACGGCAACGATAATCATTTATATATTAAAAATAAAGTTGAATCTACATTTATAGACCTAAATTAACCATGACTGCAATAAATATAGGAATTGAACTGTTTAGGTTAGTACCTAAAGCAAAATTTGATATTGTTTTTTTTTTTACAAAAAAAAACACCTTATGTACAAATTTTATTTCCTCGTATTTTAAGATTTTTAAATAGTTGTGTGTATGTATTTGTGATAGATTAATATTATTAAAATACGTATGTACGTAAATTTTAGTATCTAAATTGGTTAAATATTTGATTTTATGTTTTAATAATATATGTGACTGAATTACCATTATAACTGTTACAATATAAGGCTTTACCGAAAAACGTTACTTAACTTTAACCATCTTCTTAAGTTCTCTGTCTTCTTTCCTCAAGTGTCATTACGTGTCAGTGAAAAGTTGTCAAAATATGTTAAGCAATGCTTAAAGTTAAGTAACGTTTTTCGGTAAGGCCAATAGTTTGTAAGATAATTAATCAAAGGATATTACAGAAAATGTACAATCAATTTGAGAATCGTGTGGTGCGCATTTGTTGACGTTAGGTACCTACAGCGCGCATTGTCTCATACTAAGGAAACTGATTTCTATATACTGAGACAAAAATGGACATTTGACCGATGGCAGTTCAACGACCATTTTACACCATTATTGTTTGAAATAACGCAATTTTAGAAAAATAAAACCAGAGCGATGGTATATTTATATAACGTTCCCGCTTAAACTTCTTTAGCCGTTTAAGGTTCTAAGGTGTAGCCATCTACGTATATAAACACGTTTTATTTTTGTAAATAAGATTATTTTGAGATAGAAATCTGTTTTCTTTTTTACGGGACAAATACACGATATACTGCTCTTAATACATTTTGGCACATTTTATAACATATATTATTCCCCATAAACGGTTTATATATAAATAGGTATTTTAAAAATGCATTTTGATAGTCATAATTACATAATAATTATTAGATAATTATATAATAATAATGATAATATATACGAAGCTTCCTTAATAATTAGTATAATTACTTTAAGTATTAACTAATAAATAACATATACGTACATAAATTATGTATGTACAAATCCTATTAATTGTCAAATACCTACCAGTTTGAGGATCCTAGAGTTTGTGAGAATATGAGTGTGACATTTTCTTAATGTTACTTTTGAAGATATGAATGGAACGAAATTAAAAATAAAAGGTTCAGTATTTATGGTAGTTGAGCGTGCAAAGCTACGTTTTCACTTATCTATAGTACTTTTAGTTCAGGTCGATAATTTACGAAAACGAAAAACTTTTTCGTAAAACTAAAACTTGGACTAAGGGTACTGAGCTAAATTTGTTGTGTAGTAAATTTTATAGAAGAATTCTTCTTAGATGGATGCCAATATTTATTATGTTCCTGTGTCAAACACAGATTATTCTCCTTTCTCTATTGCTTGGCACGGAATATGATGTTATAACCGTATGTTATTGTTATTTCGTGAAATGGTTAATGAATGAAATGTGTCATTTAATCTCTTCTTCTTAGTCGTTATCACTCTTCGTGGTCATTGTTTTATCGTTACATTTAGTCTGGGCTTAACAAAATATTGGCATCCGTCGTTAATCAGGATCTAGCAATTTTTTCCAAACTTTTATTAAGTACACTAAATAAAAACGTAACAAACGACCAAAACGTCAAAAATGTTTAACTACCCTGGTTAACTATGTACATTGATTTATTGACTTAAGAGGTTAAGAGTATAGTGATTTTAGCCTTTGTTGACAGTAGGTACATAGCACGGAGAAAACTGTTTTCTACCCCTTAATATGGTAGGAAAATTGATACTTGATAACGCCAGAGCCGTATTTGCAATATTCGCAAGTATAACAAAAACCACCATATAGGTACGACGGTGACGTCATTCATCTCAATCAGGGCCTCACGGCTGCTAAGTGAACATCGCTCACACGCATCACTCGCTCGCCGCTCGCTGATAAAATTCAAAGACAATTTTGACAAATTGTTAGTCTATTTGTATAGTAGATAGATAGATAGAAAACTCTTTATTGACACACCATTAAAATTAACAAAAGCAAGTTATAACAAAATAATAATAATAGACTAGCAATTCGTCAAAATTGTCTTTGAATCGTATCGACGAGCGGCAAACGAGTGATGTTCACTTAGCAGCCTTGAGTCCCTGGCCGAAGCACCATAGCTTGATATAGGTCTATAGTTAATGGCTTGGCCCTGGCTTAATACTGGTCGGTGTCTACCATACCCCTAACATTGTATCTTATTTAGATATATTTTTACTGGCACCATTTTTTTATCTTTGAAGTTATAACAGAATTTGATTTGTTGTTTTCATGTTTAAAATTGAGTTTCAAAGTTACAATAGTAAACCTGGGTATTCGTGATGCCAAATAGAAATAAGGTAAAATGATCAGGGTTATTAATCAGTTTTCTCCTTCACACTCCTCTTAAATTCTCAGACAACCTTCAAGTATTGCGAGTTATTTTTAGCCAGCAAATGTACCTAATTTATCGTCGGGTGGTACATGCAACGTTAAATCTAGAGACATTTTTACAAATGTGATAAAACATATCATATAATATTAATATGATTGAAGATTGAACATATATTTATCATTTTAGATGTTGAATGAGTTTAGTACAGATATTATAATGTTTATAGTACATTAGTCAATTAACATAAAAGTCAGGGACACGTCATGAGCCATTTGCGGCGAGCTGCTGAGTTCGCCATTACGCGTTTCATTGCGAATTACTAGCACGCGGTGCAGCGGCGTTCGTATTTAATAATTCGGGTCACTGCAGATGCAGTATCGTTCGTCGTAACTCTACCATAAGGCCCTGTCGGTAGTAAAACTTCTATCTCGCTCACGCATACTACATTTTTGAAGATGTAAAATTACTTAATAGAATTACAGAGGATCGGGTATGCATAAATCTAGATTAACATTACAAACCTCCAGAAAAAAAAACATTTTGATGTACCTACCTATACCTGCAAATATGTATTTAAAATTGAAAAGTACTTGAATCCCTTTTCTGGGTGAATACATATATGAATCGAAATGAATTTTTTAGTGTCTGTAATACTACTTATATTTAGTTTTTTTGCATACCAGATTTTTCGCAAGTAATTTCAGTAAATTTTAGGGTTTCGTACCTCAAAAAGAAAAAACGGAACCCTTATAAGATCACTTTATTGTCAGTCTGTCCGTCTGTCAAGACCTATCTCAGAAACGCGTGGAGGTATCGAGTTGAAATTAAAACCCTATACGTAGAACTGTAGTCCCTTGCAGTTGTGAAAAAAAATCAAACTTCTCGGTTATCGTAAAAAAAGTTACAGCCGTATATGTCGCAAAAAAACCCATAATTCGACACTCACAAAGAAATCAAAATCTATAGGGTACTTTACGTTGACCTAGAACTATTAGCAAGTTTAGCAAGAAGCATTGTCTTATACTACACATAAAGAAAAAAAAAACCGAAACTACATGTTTCATTTAATCACAAAAATATATATGTCTTTATGGCAGGAATGAGGGTCCAAAGTTTAAAGTGAGTTAACCGTATCATGTAGGGTATCATTTGAAAGAGTTTCATTAGCATAAGATAAAACGGGTTTTTAATTATTTTTACTATGTGTTATTTTCGGATTATGAATGAAATGTAAAAATAAAAAACCGGACAAGTGCGAGTCAGACTCACCCACCGAGGGTTCCGTACAAACTAGTAGATAAAAGGGGGAAATCATATATTTTTTTATATTTTCCTTCATAAACCGAAAAATATACATCGTAAAAATATTTAAAAACCTGTTTTAGCTTATGCTACTGAAGCTCTTTCATATGATACATGATACGGTTAATTCACTTTAAAATTTGGACCTTCATTCCTTGCATAAAGACACAATTTTTTTGTGATTAAATTAAAAATGTCAAATTTTCGGTTTTTTTTCCTATATGTGTACTCTAACATAATGCTTCTTGCCAAATTTCATTGTTCTAGGTCAACGGGAAGTGCCCCATAGGTTTTGATTCGAAATGTGCGTTTTTTACGATATATTCGGCTGTAACTTTTTTTTCGAAAACTTAGAAACTTTATTTTTCTTTCTGCAGCAAGATACTATGGATCTGTGTATATGGTTTAAATTTCAACTCGATACCCTCACGCGTTCCCGAGATAAAGGTCTTGACACCCGACGGACGGACAGACGGACAACAAAGTTATCCTATAAGGGTTCCGTTTTTTCCTATTGAGTTACGGAACCCAAAAAAATAACAATATCCCCCTTTTATCAATGAGAGTGTGATTCGCCTGGAGGTTAGGTGTTAGATCCAGATATCGCGAAAGCGCAGCCAATACCTCGCGTTGAGTGGTCTCTGTGACCATTATGTGTGGCGCTGTGTGTCATGCTACCAGCGAGCTCCCCTTTGTCAATTTGGATACTTTTTTTTTTGACAAGGGGGAAATCTAAAAGATACCCGGCTGCGTTGTATGTTGGGGATGCAACCGGGATATTGAGATTGTGCATGGGAGTGACCAGCCTAAGTGCTAAACGGAGGACTCCGGGTCGTCGTGACGAACATACACCGGAGCCCTCAGCACTGACGCAGTCTCTTCACGGCCCGCTAGGGCTTCAATCGCTTGAGCCACTCGGCACGTCCATCTTAGACCCGTTTGGGTAGTACGTTGGTCACTCCCGACCAACCCCGGGCCTAAAAGGCTCCTTTTACTAGAAAACGGCATTGGTATCCCATGCTGATAGGGGATACAAATGCCGTATTCTAGTGCCCCGGCACCAGGGTGGAAGTCAATCCTATGAAACTATTTGTGGCAAAAGCTTCGCGATGTCTAGATACACCTTTATACAAAATATGCTATCGTAACACTATGTCTGGGAGACTATAACTTTAATGGACTAATAAGTAATTTATACAATGAACTATGTACTCGTATATAGATAAGATATTAAGTTTCGATGATTCATTATTATAATTACTATGTACATGCAATACTGTCTTGTAATGTTATGTTGTGACTTTATGTGTTGACCGTTTCTTGCAATGAAATAAAGCTATGTGATTTTGTTTAAAAACGTTTTTGCTTGTGTATTTCCAGATTTTCCTACAACAATAAATTGGTAAGTTAATTTTATTATTTCATCTTATTTTGTAAAACTAGATTTCTGTTTACGTAAAATATTTTTATTAAGATTAATTATATGTAGTTGTCCCCCATAATTTATATGTAGTTGTGCCCTTTTAACAGAAATGTCAATATGGATTTGAAGTCAGATTATGATTTCTAGTTATTCACTCTATATCGCCTCATTAATATGTAAAATAGACGCTGACATTGCTAAAGGTCAACTCCAATAGCTTTCCTCCCATAGACAGGCGCCCAAGCGAGACGCCTAAGAGCCCCCAGAGCGCAACTATTGTACTGAACACTAACTTGACATGGAAAAGCTCAGCAATCATCATTACCGACCGTACGTCATCAGTACAGATTCCTGAAATACTGAATCTTACCTACAAAGCAATAAGGATTCAAGAGAAGGAGAGCGTTGCGTTCGATTTTAGACTCAATGTTGTGAATTATAAGTTTGTTTGTGTAAGGAAGAATGTTGATCGATTGACAGGGAGGGCGAGTGTGGAGGGAGTGAGAGTTAGTAGCGCCCTCTGGCGGAGGGTGGCGGAGGTCGGCAGTGCGCGAGGCTCGCGGCAGCCGGCCGGGCGTGTGCTTCGCCCTGTACAGCCTTCCACGGCGAGGTAAGTCTGTTACATAAATATTTATCGTACATTTGTGATTGCACGGCTACTTTACCTTATCTATGTACTTCTCGGTTTTGGGTAGCGGCTACTTGCGGAATGTGTAGCATGATAGCTCGCACTCGAGATAAGATGAAAATGGACGTTGGACCAGCCATATGGATATTGAATGGTGTGAAGTGGAGGGGGTGGAACTAAGGACCGTCCAGGGACATAGTTATCCTTTCATAAATTTTCCTATAACTTTTTTACATAAAGCTCGTTGGTAGCATTCGTGATCGTTGTTAAACTTTTATAGAAATTAGGAATTGATTATATGACTGCGTACGCTTCATCCTTGGATGTAAGTGTTGTAAGTATTAGTTTTTTTTAATGAAATTTATAGAATACTTCGTGATATAAATATGTACCTACTTAATATTTTTTCTAAGCCCCGACCTACGTTTGGCGTGTGTATCTGTATATCAGTGCTGTGTATCTGTATGTAAGAGTAGCTCTCAAACGGATGAACCGATTGTGATCTAGTTTTATTTTCTGTTTGAAAGATGATTTGATCGAGAGATTTCTAAGCTATATTTCATCAAAATCAGACCAGCCGTTTTATTATGTCGGGGATTTTAAATGTTTCTAAACTTTTTTTCAATTAGTGATCAGTTATTCGTATTGAGTAGGCTACAATACCAAGAAAATAATACTAAACACTTTACAGCAAAGTAAGCCTTTGGCACTTGAGTTGAATACAAATCTGACGTCTTCTCGCACATCAAAATCAGAGTTCTCTAGCGCATCACGACCTCTTTGTTTGTTTGTTTTTAGCCTGAAGTGTCCCACTGCTGGGCAAAGGCCTCCCCTTCATTTTTCCATTGCTGGCGATTTTGTGCGTTGGTGAACCAGTTTTTGTCGAAGGTGTCTTATCGTCCCGCCACCTCTTACGGGGCCTGCCGAGTGACCGTACCACGCTGGGACTCCACTTGGTGGTTTTCTTGGCCCAAAGCTCTTCCGGCATGCGGCCAACATGACCGGTCCAGTCCCATTTCAGCTTGGCAGCTTTGAGAGCTACATCTGTGATCTTCGTTCTGGAGCGCAGTTCCGTATTGCGGATACGATCAATTAATCTAACTCCGAGGATACTACGCTCCACAACCTCTTTAAACATGTAAAATCATCGGTTGGGGATATTAGAAAAGTGATTGATTAATTTGTTTGTTTAGATAGGAGAGATAATTTAAAAAATCAGATATCAATTATACTAGCGACGGAGTAGTGAAAAACTTATAATTTCTACTCCCCAGCCAACTTGAAAGATATCATTGAAAACCTTTTTTTAAATATTTCTCCTATCAAAATAAACAAATTCATTTCTCACTTTTCTAACATCCCTATACTCAATGATTTTATACGTTTAAAAAATATTGTGATGCTCGACAGAGATAGCTGCGCGCGTGGAGCGCTTTCAGGAGATAAAATAGGTACTTGAGTACATACATACACCAAAAAGCATTATCATTTTTTAGAGTTCCGTACCCAAAGGGTAAAAACGGGACCCTATTACTGAGACTCCGCTGTCTGTCCGTCCTTCCGTCTGTCACCAGGCTGTATCTCATGAACCGTGATAATTAGACAGTTGAAATTTTCACAAATGATGTATTTCTGTTGCAGCTATAACAACAAATACTACAAAACAGAATAAAATAAATATTTAAAGGAGCTCCCATACAACAAACGTGATTTTTTTGCTTGTTTTTGCTCGATATTGATAACAGCAACAGGTAGACGCACTTGAAATATTCACTGAATATGGAGTTATATTATTCACTTTATAATAATAAAGTTTTTATAATGTTTTTATTGTTTTTTATATAAATATTGTAAAAAACTTAGGCTTAAGATTAATAAATAAATATCTGAATAATTAAATTAATATTTAAGGGGGGCTCCCATACAACCAACGTGTTTTTTTTGCCGTTTTTATAGATAATGCGCGAGTCTGATTTGCACTTGGCTGGTTTTATCTTAGATAGGTAAGTCTAGTATAAATTGATAGTATCTTAGAACTTTTACTAGCGTTGCCTAGTACTAGATATTACATTGTCTAGGTATAGGAAGCGTCTACATTTTCTACGCTCCGTAAAAATCTACAAATAACTACTTTCGGTTTCGATCAAATTCGTGTCTATTGACGAATTATTATAGTTTAAAAAACTGAAACAACACTCGACTTCCAAATACGCAATTTCGTTTACTTGGATAACAAACTTTTACCAGTTGTTTTATTTTAAAAATCTAACTACTGAACGGATTTTGATGAAAGTTTTTATGTGACCAATCCGAAAGTATATTATTTCAAATAAAAAAAAAAAACAAATCGATTTATAAATGACGAAGATATGATAACAAACATAAAACAAAACAACCGAATTGATAGCTTCCTCCTATTTTGAAGTAGGTTAAAGAACCGGGCTAGTGTGAGCTAACTAGACTCGTACACCTAGAGTTGCTAAGTAAAACATGGTTCTGAGATAATTATAGTTTAAAAATCTGAAGCAACCGACTTCTCATGGATGCCATTGTCAGAACTGAACCAAATTACCAGCTTTCAAATAAAAAAAGAATAATCAAAATCAGTTCACCCAGTCGAAAGTTCTGAGGTAACAAATATAAAAAAACAGTCGAATTGAGAACGTCCTCCTTTTTTGAAGTCAGTTGAAAAAGGATCTTTGGAAACTAAAAGATAGACCTACTACGAAGTGATCATAAGAGTTCTCCTATTCACTTTGGAGAGGCCGAAAGAAAGTATAGTCATCGTAATTTTTTTAAATATAAAACGGGTTAAGTATATCGTTAGTCATCGTAAAAAAAATGTTTAGGTACTTATCTAAAATGTGTTAAGTAATATTGTTAGCTAATTATTTATTAACTTAAAATAACATTAACATTAACTCCATAATATTAACTTAACCCCCCTGAGCCATGGGCTGGCGACGCCCTTGGCTCGAACATCTAGCAATTTTAACGCAAAATTTTCTAAGTATGTTGATTTGTATACAATGAAGCAAGATACTTTTAAAAACATAATCTCAAAAGACTACAATTTTTTTTCATGATTGCACTACATTAAAGCTAGTAAAAAAGAATAAGAAAAAAATATAATGTAATTTGTATCTGTATATTTACACAATTTGTTGAAATGGGCACTTGAATTTTGGAATTGTATCTATAACCGAAAACTGTGTATGGCTAATGTGTTTCCATTAATTTTATTATTTTCATTTAGTAGCTGTTAGTTTTCCATGTAAAATAAAATAAATGACGTATCGACAAATTCTGAGCGGATTTTCCCCGGGTGCTATTTAAGGGTAGCTGTTTAAACAATAAATGAATAATCAAAAACTGCTCTAACGATTTTGATGAAAGCTTGCATGTAATAATAATTAATTATATCTAATTCAATGGTCAATACCTAGATAGGCTCTCATAAACAAATAATTACGAAATAAAAGCGACTTTCAGTTAAAAATCCACGCCCCTCCATGTCTACTAAATTTTCCCTCTCGTTCTGTCTTTCGGCGCAATCTCTTTCTACTTTATAGTGGGGCGTACAATGTGCATTTATAGATTGAAAAATCTCTAATATGTTACACTTGATATTTTCTGAAGTTTACATTTTTGCGAATAAGCATATGCATTACCTTTTGAATTGAGAAATTGGACAATAGGCAATCTAGGTATCTCAACAGCCAGTATTCGCTACCCGACTGGGTATTCTCCGACAGGTACAGCCTAGTAGTCTTAATCGTGAGCAAATAGGTTAGAGTCCAGGCAACCACATTCCATCGTGGACCTCAACATCACTTAACCTCAGGCTACAGAACACCTTAATAATCCTACATAGTTAGTTGGCAATCAAGGTCAAAGTTATCACAAAAACCGGACAAGTGCGACTCGCCCACCAAGACAAACTAGTAGAAAGGGGGAAATTATATACCTACATATATATTTTTTTATATTTTCCTTTATAAACTGAAAAATATACATCATAAAAATATGTAAAATTCTGTTTTAGCTTGTGCTCATAAAGCTCTTTCATATGATACCGCACATGATACGGTTAAAACACTTTAACATTTGGACCCTCTAAAATGTACAGTTTTCGGAATTTTTCCTTTATGTGTACTATATGACAATGCTTCTTGCCAAACAAAGTTATAGGTCAACGGAAAGTACCCCATAGGTTTGATTCCCTTGCGATTGTCGAAATATGCGTTTTTTGCGACATATTCCGCTGTAACTTTTTTTATGAAAACTGAGAAGTTTGATTTTTTCACAGCTCCAAGGGACAGTAGACCTGAGTATTTGATATGAATTTCAGCTTGATACCTCCACGCGTTACTGGGAAAAAGGGTCTTGACAGACAGACAAACGGACAACAAAGTGATCCTATAAGGGTTCCTTTTTTCCTTTTGAGGTACGGAACCTTAAAAAGGGGTAAGTATGTTGGCCAGCAGCCAGGTTTACCTACAATGGTTGCGATATTTCTCAATAAGGTGCGCAGTAAATACTTATCTGGTGTCGGAAACGCGCCGTGTCGCGTCGCCTGCATCTTGAATGCTCGCTCAAGGTGGCAAACTTCCTTTGTTTATGTACATAAACACGATGTTTATTTACTTATTTAAAGGCAATTGACCGTGGCTTTTACATTATTAGTACTCATACGGTTATTGTATTGTAATTTTATAAGAGAACTCTTAAAATATATTTTCAACATCATCTCAGAACATAAATTATTGCGTGCAATCTTACAAACTTAACCTATTTAGGTATAACATTTTATTACTAGGTTAGTGTTGACAAGTAGGCACTCAATTAGGTACCTATAGTTACAAGTCAAGATGTACCTAAATCAATTAATTTAGTATTGTTAATTAATAAATTTTCATAATAATTATGAAGTGGCATCACGTGGCTTATCATTCCATTCAGCTGTGCCAGTAGATAAACGAGTAAATTAATTATTACGCTTTTGTGATGCTAATTAAATTGAAAAGCGCGGATGCTTTTAGATGTATTCTGTTGACATGATGATGTGATATGATCTATTGACAAAATCATTGGCCATAATATTGTGGGGGTTGTGTTAAAATATGAAATCCGCCAATTTGTGGCGGCGGCCATCTTGGATTTACAATAATACAGAATATACTAAATTGTATTGTCATCAGGACTAAAGGTGTATACCAAATTTCAGATCGATCCGTCAACTGCAAGGGGGTAAAATTTAAATTACTAAATTTGACCCAAACAAACAAATAAATAAACAGGTCAAGCTAAATAAAACCGTTTAAAAACGTATCAACTAGACAATTACTTACTTAGAAAACTACAAAATCAGATAAGTACACAATATTCATTATTAAATCAAAATAAAAAATAAATAATCACAATAATACAGTCAAATAATACATCATTGATTCAATCCAAAGTAATCATTAATGTCATAAAATATTTCATCTTTCAGCCAAGCTCTCAGCTTGGTTTAAAGGTGCATCCCGGACGGATGCTTATGCTATTGTGTAATACGGACCCCAGGATATATATTGACCTCTCTGATTTCACGAGGCGATGCGACAGCGTTACTAGTTGGTCCCTCTCTATGTTACTGTTCAAATATAATGTGCTGTGCCCATTCGCTGAAATTTATCCTGGTGCGTGTGTGAATAAAGCTATCCAATAAATAAACTCACACGGTACCGGCAAAATCTCAAGTTCCTTAAAAAGCTCTATCTTCATCTTCATCTGATACAATGACCTAAATTATTGAAAGAGAATATGTAACTTATTCCATAAACGTTTTGTTTGTTCTTCTTGACTTACTTGAAACGGCTTGACAGTTTTTGACTGATGTGTGAAGTGTACTTGCTACATTAAATCCATTCAGTACCGGTATGAAACTATGTTGCAGGAAGCACTTCAATCAAATTAATATAAAAATAATACTTTACTTGAAAAAAATGTCATAGTCTTTGTAAATCTTTTAATTTTTTTATCAAAAATAGTCAAAAGTGAATATTTCAAAATTTCCGTTAAAAATCTATAACTTTTCTCCAAAGTTCGTTAATACACGCACTTGTCGGAGGCAATCAAACAAATCATAGCTAAAGTTTTTTCGAATTGTCTGTTGCTGGGAAAGATGCGTAGGTACTCTTAGAAACCATGCGCTCTTCGGGCCTACTTCGCGTACCACGATGTATCCTTGGGGTTAAATTAGACCTTTGACCTCCAGTTTACCTTAACCAGCCAACTCAGTGGTGGAAATTGCAAAAACTAAAATCCCAAACTCCAGGTTGGAAATGTTAACAAATCGCGAGTGAATAGGTTTCTTCTAGGCAAGCGCGCTCCATCGTAGACCGTAACTGTCGCTTAACACCAGGTGAGTTGACGGTCAAGCGCAAGCCTATCGAAGAATAAAAAAAAAATGTGACAAATATACAAAGTGATATTACAAAGAATTATTCGTCAGAATGTTCATCTAAATAGATTGTACGATGGTTCTGTGCATACTTTCTGGAGAAAACTTAAACTCAACATTACCTAAACTATGAAAATCTCTCTTATACAGTCAAGTATTATTTTCTTTAGATTTATTTTATTTTATTTTATTTTTATTTATTTGGACAACCAAACAGCTTTTTACACAATATCATGGAAAAAAAAATAACTAGGCACAATTAAGCCAAATTTAGGTTATCACTAGTAATTCCTGAGACTGATGTTACACTGCTAATATGCAGCAACAGAAATGTGTCTTAAGATTAGAGTAAAACATACATAATATATAGTAGAATCACATACCTATACCTACCAAATAGAACAAATCCGCACAATATGAATGTATATAATAAAATAAAATTTCAACACATTTTTTGTGAGAACAACGATATTAGAACCATTACTGTAAAATACTACATACCTACTTACATACATTTACACTTATTTTGTTTAATTAAACAATGGCTCTTACTACCTAAAACTGTCTAATGGCTTTAGTCGTCAGTAGTTTCTAAGATTTACGCGATTTTTTTATCGTTGAAATTAAACGACTTTAAACAAATTAATATGACGAATTTTGTGGTTAAATATAATTAATACATAATTGATATCGATAATTGATTAATTTATTTATTTCAACAGTTATACATAGTATTGCTGATAACATAAAAATACTTAGCAAAATGTTTTACCGACCAATTTGAACATTGAAGTTACCATCTGTGGCTCCACACTAGACTCAAGGCCCGTATTGTGACGCCAATACAGATCTACAATAATGTCATTAGACAATCAAGTTCGGTCGGTAAGCGGTAGCAAATGTGCATTATGATAACAAATGACTTTGTTACCATAATGCACATTTGCTACCGCTTATATGCATCCATTGCATCCTTGTCGCATGAACTGCATTGTTATAAGCAGTAAAGTACTATATAAGTACTTAGTTACCAACAAAATGCGTCACAAAACAAATGGCGCATTAAAGGAAACGATACTGGTACGTATATAATTAAAGCAAACGTAACTGACTCTGTGATAAACATAAATGCATATAGGCCGTGTACGATACAACACTAAGTACTGTTTTATCGTAAATTTCCTTCGTAATCGTATTAGGAGCTAGAAGTAAATTGGGCAGGGGTCACCGTCGGCCCCGAGTCATAGATTATGTAAGAGTTGTTAGGCACTCAGCTTGCGGGCTGGGGACCTCATATTAACATGAACCGAGGGGCCACATAGCCATTCCCTCGCACCATTTGGGCTAAACTACACTCATATCTGCAAAAATTGGATCATATTGGACGTATTAAGAATTTTTATGACATTCTAGGGATTATTTGCCATTGTCCAGTTTACTAAAAATCGAAATTGCTTATAAATTTTACTACGTGGACATAAGAGACAAATAAGTACAAGAAGAAATTCTGTCTTATTCATAAACCCCTAATACTCGTGAACGCATTTTAGTTTAATTAGAAGTATCCCGTTTTTGAAAGGCTTTTGATAGATAGATATAACACTATCAAAAACCACATGATTACAAAATTACCGAAAGATAACATTATGTACTTAGGGCTAGGTTTTTAATTTCTCATTTCAAACAGAAATTAAATTCTTAAAACTTCTGACGTATTTGTAGTTTGTATGTTGTTTTGTTGAAGCCTGGACATGATGGGAAGCGGGACAGGTAAACCTAAGAGTGGATGGACTGTGTGAAAGATGATAGGTATGCACGTATCTATATTAAAAGAAAAACAAAATACCCAATTACGGAAAAGTTGTTTTGCAGTCTAATTTCCGATTTTGTTATGCTTGATAGGCTGTTGAGTGCACGTTTCTTGTGAGAAACTATGCCTAAAACGCTGTATATGATTTGTATTTTTTATGCGCATTTGTATGCGCATTTTTCAGAATAATTCTGTTAAAATTACTTGTTTATTACGAAAAAGTTCGTTGGAGGTTATTAAAAAACATTTTATTTTTATTTTTACAAGGAACGTATTATTAATATTACAAAAAAAAGCCTATGACACTCAGGAAGTGGAGACGAATCTTACGACACCTCGCACATCAAAATCGGTCAAGCCGTTTAGGCTGTAGGCGATCATATAGAAACATACATACATACCCATATACATACATACATAGAAACGTATATACATTCAAAAAATATAACCCTCTTTCTTACGCAGTCGGGTAAAAATGACGTCTGACAGAGTGAAGTGGCGAAAGGAAATATGCTGTGCCGACCCCGTTTAGTGGGAAAAGGGCAAGACAATGATGTTGTTTTGTTGTAGCTAATAAAAGCACTTCTAGTAACAACAAGAAAACAAAACCGACTACATTTTACCTAAAATTTTGCTGGCTTTCCCAAAACCTAAATTGTGAAAAGCGTTAAAAGCACCGATGCATTCCGTGACAAAATGAAATTCAGCTAACACATGTGCGCCTGTTTGAAAACGGCTGAATTTGAATAAATGAATATGAATCCCGTTGACGTACTGCTACGCTTAACATATTTATGAACAGAAAATCCCTTGACCACTTTTCAGTGTATCAGCAAAATATGAACTTCGTATACTTATCGATAAACCCAATGATGTATACGTAGATAGATTTTCCCCGGCTCAGCGTGGCGAGCCTCAAATAAGGTAATCGCCCGACTTGTCTTCAGTCGCGACACGTCGGGCAACGCTGTCCGATGCTAAGTTTGTGACTTGTGAACAATAACAATGCCATCCTATGTGTTTAGAAAAAGCAACGCCAATATATATAAGGCCAAGATACTAAAAGGTCTTAAGGATGTGTCTTATCCTCGAAATTGCTGAGAACTGAGATTTTGCCATGCTTTTACTTCATATTGAATGAGTTTTACTTCTCTATAAATAAAATCTCATTGGTTAAACCATATTTTTTTATCCACTCTCGCTCTTTTTAACCGACTTTTCGGACATAGGTTCTCAATTCGACTGTATGTTTTTGTATGTTATGTTGTAATCACTTCGCCAATTATGAATTGATTTTAATGATTATTTTATTTGATAAATTTATACTTCAGAGATGGCTTCATATAAATTTTATCAAAATCGGTTTAGCACTTTGGTTATAAAATTAAATAACTGGAAAAATATATGTCATCCAAGTAAACGAAATTGTGTATTTTGATTTGAAATGGAATAAAATGTGCAGATAGATGAAAAGATACCCCTCGTAAAAATTACATGGATGCCAAATTCTAAAGGTGACGTCATCTGCTGGTCCCGGCAGAAGACCAGCGCTGGTTGCGCAACCAGCATCTTACTGAGCTAGGGCCGGGTTGTGACAATAAAATTAGTATAATATTTTCTTTTTTTAATTTATTTTCGTTTTGTTTTATATATGTTTTGTTTTTGTCACAATCAATAACTTTCCATCACGTAGACGTATGTACTCGTAAGTCTAAAACAAAATTCACGAATATCCGGGTTGATCAATACTTATATGCCTACCAACAATGACGAACTTAAAGATTTTGATATAAAGACTGTCGCCGCGCTAAAGCCTAATTTAGATTGAGAAGTCTAGAGACGTCTATTTTGCCGTTTCGAATTATTTTGAAAATCGAAATTATTTTTATCGTGTAAGGTCGTTTTTGAAAACTGACGCTACATGCGTTAGTTGACGACCAAAAAACCGAGTCAAAAACGACCCATTGATACTTTATAAAGGTCACAATAAAGTTTGTCTATTGTCTAAAATAGTACCCCTCTTTTTACAGACAGTCTAGCGAAATTTAAGCAAGCGTTGATACTTGATAGCCCAGTTAGCTAGAGCTATGTACGATAAAATGTCGTTACGATCCCTCCAAGAGTTTTACGGCCTGTAATGTCCTTAGGCTCGGTCGCGTAAAAAGTTCGGAGCCCCCGAAGGATCTGCGAGATTGGGGCGTCTGCGGAGTGCGACATTACATATTGCAGTGTTTTTTACCCCAAAAAGGTGTTCAATTCGTCATAACGTTTTATAGATCAGGCACATATCTTGACCTTGTTATATGAATAATTATGTTTTCCTAGTAAGGGGTTGTCCTATATAAAAAATTAAGATAAGATAAGATAATATTTATTTGTATAAAACATGAGATAAAATCACACACACAGTAGCATGCACAATTGGTGTTATTAAAAAGTTGGAAAATAAGAAAAATAATTAGTGATGGAGTTTATGTGAAAATTCCGGACTATACGAGGTGTTTGAGAGTTTTTTTTTAATCTTTAGTCAGATATGGAAGAGTTGTCACACATGACGTCATGGGCATGTTTTTCTATTTCAGAGTAACGACCTCTGTGCATTGCCACATAGGTTTTGAACTGTAGAAATATAAAGTTCTGGGTGATATACAACTAAACTAGCTTTTAAAGTTGGCGAACAACTTACTTTGTCATCATTTAGTTGCGTATAGGTATCGCGTTATCTAATTTCTACGATTTGTTACAAAAAATCTATACAGGATGGTCTTATGCAATATTAATAACCTTATTTTTTTATCAGCTCCAGTAAAATGAATATTTATTTTATTTATTTCAAGCCAAGACGCCTAGGTTATCGACCATAAAAAAAACTTGCATAAAAACTGAATATAAAGCTCTGAGCTTTTTTCGCAATGCGTCGAAGAACTGGGAATTTCTCTTGAGACTCACATCACGTTTCCGCTTTGCTCAAGGTAGTAAAAGTTCCATTTTTGTGCCAATAGCGAAAATTACAAGATTGCTGCATTTCTGCTTACGAAACTGAGTCACTGGAAAGTTCTCAGTAAAAATAATTTCGAAAACTAAGATGAATTTAATCAACGCATGTCATCACACATGCAAAGCAGAATGATGCATGCTCATGGCCATTATAAATACTTATATGATTTATTTAGCACGCGTACCTACGTGATTGAAATCACGAACGGCTAGGTTAGTATATATTTTTTCAAATCTCATTATAACTTTGTGGAAGTGGAAAAGTTTAAAATATTAATAAAATAGGATATAGAAATATTTTTATAGTGGAACGTGCATCCCGTACCATCCCGGGGGAGAAAGACGGATAATTGTGAGGTATAGTTCCCGTCACGTTATCAGAGAGTCATTCCAACACCTACTAATATCGATTTTTCCATTTTATTTACTAATTAAATATCGAAATGATATGAAAATCATATTTACCTACTATTGAGATAGGCATATTGTAAAGATGACTTCGTCGATAATTTCTTGATAATAAAACCAATGTTGAACTCGCAGAATTCGCATTTACATTGGTTGACCTAATAAAATAAACAGAACAACCAATCTAAACCGGGCAAGGATCAATTCTACTGAAACAAGTTTTATTTTTTATTCGAAAATGCCTATGCTTATGCTTCGTGATATATTATGCTTGACCGCTAAATCGCCTGATGTTAAGCGACTGCGGTCTAGGATGAAGCGCGCTTGCCTAGAAGGAACCCATGAAGACACCCAGTGTAGGTATCTATTCGGAAAAAACCGTTCAGGAAGCGTATACCTACTTATAATAAAAACTACTTACTCAAATTCACCGATAGGTTTGTGACAGGTTCATGGCCAACATTATGAAATACTTATACACACAATGTTGAATCATATTAGTTCCGACTATCAGGTAACAGTATAAGGACAGCTGGCGTGGTGCTGGTGTGGTATTTGTAACGCAACGTGACGATGACGACGACATTTGCGAATGTCGTGAACCCGGCTAAAGCTCTCATTGCTATTAAACACGTCACTAGTTTGGTATTCCACTGATTGACTTTCTGAGATAACTATATATAGATAGATATACTTTTTTTATTTTATTTATTTCCAGTAATCAACAGCTTTTAACACTTTAAATTATACAAAGTTTTTGCCTATAGTAATTAAAATTAATGCCAGAAAAGACTACAATTAATAATTCAAAAAAATTCAGTACTATGTGTGTATGTGTGGGGATAAGAGTGTGTGTATGTGTGTTTGGTGGGGTGTGTGTGTGTGTGTGTGTGTGAAAATGGTTGGGTATGTTTGAGGAGAGTTACTTATACAATAATCTATCAATTCATAATTTTGTACTTGCTTAAGCTTGCATATGCGTTTATCTAAGTAGTTGTTTCAAACTCTTAGCTATGTTTTGATTACTTTAGAGCTTTATGTAATGTACATTATATGCAATTAAATATCATGCAATCCCATATTTCAATACTAATTAAAATCACACACATAGTATGTTATATCATTTTTAAATTTTGAAGTCAAATTATTACAGATCGATATGGCTTAGCAATTTTAAAGTACTACTACTATTTATTTATCATTTTAAAAAGTATTTAATTACCAGATGCCTGCTGTCCTGTATACTTAAATTCTATTGGTGAAAACTGTAAGGCTTATTCCGTACCATTAATTTACACTATGTTCAAAACTGTTTGTTTTTCATGATCGTCGACAGCCTAAACACTTGACCGTTTTTGATGTGCAAGGTGTCGTTAGATTCGTGTTCAAATCCAGGGTGTCATAGGCTATATATTTTTGTAATAATACACTCTCGCAAAAATAAAAAAATGCTTTTTTTCGTAACCTCCAACGAGCCTTTTCGTAATAAAATTACTTGTTTATGACGAAAAAGCTCGTTCGTCGCTAAAATTATTCTAAAGAATGCGCATTTATAATCATTTACAGCGATTTTACGCATACATCACAAAAAACGTACACTCGACAACATATCAAGCGTAGCGAAATCGTAAGTTAGACTGCAAAAACTGCTTTCCTGCAGTCGGGTATTATGATTTTCTTTTGACATAGATACTTGTTCATTCTTATTTTCTATTTTTCGTCAAAGAAATAATACCTACTTGCTTAGACGAGTAACAATTTGTTCGGCCATTTCTCAACATAAAATGAAGCCGTCACAGCCTCTAACGTATCACCAAATTGCGAGATCCACATCATCTCGCGCGCGATTACAGATTGTTATCTCTAAAAATATGTACCTACCTACATATAAATTTATTTGAGATCTGTAATCTGCGCGTCGCGCCGGTGCTGCTCTGACGTCATTCGGGGGTGAATAGGGGGTAAGTGCCACCCCCTATTCACCCCAGATGCCCAGTCCCCTATGTCCTTCTAAGCTCTCTTCTATCGGGACCGTTCTTTTTAATTAATTCGTAGTAAATTGTAGGCTCCATTCAGCACTTTTGTTGTTGAAGCTCTGCGCGAAAGTTGCCTACTAACTTTCTACATGGAAAAGTTTTGTTTACTTTATGTGCACGCTTGGTAGGATTTCAGTATAAACCTACTTATTGACTTGTTTTACCCGTTTGTTATATAATTGTATGTATATATGAGTGTAAATATGTATGTTTTTATAGGCATTATTATGCGTTTTTATAGTCTCATTTATAGTCTCATCTCAGGCGTTTAGTGTCATAGGCTATATTAATAAATATAGCCTATGACACTCGCAAAAATAAAAAAAATGCTTATTTATGCATATTTTCGTAACCTCCAACGGTTTTTTTCATAATAAACAAGTAATTTTACTAGAATTATTCTAAAGAATGTGCATTTATAATCTTATACATCAATTTTACGCATACTTTTTCACAAAAACGTGCACTCAAATCGTAAGTTGGCCTGCAAACACAATTTTTCTGCAGTCACCCAACTGCAGAATACCCATATTGTTGTACTTTTAATATAGATACTTGTCAAATATTATGATTCTTACTTTGAGTTCATGATTCATATATTGACTAGCTGCGTCCTGGGGTTTTTCGTGTGGTGATGAAAAATGGTGATTGTATACATTGTAACCCTTATCGTTCTCCGGTACTCCAGCTATCTGTACATCAAATTTTATTGTGTTTCGTTCAGCCAGTTATAGACGTGGAAAACTATAAGTTTAGAAGACTCAAAAACTACTGACAAAAACGACTGAACCTATTTTTATGAAACATAGCTCAGAGCACTCACGATGAAATCTTCTTTCAAACAAAAAAACCTAGATCAAAATCGGTCCATCCGTTTGAGAGCTACAATGCCACAGACAGACACACATATATATAAATATGATACACACGTCACCGCGTGTTACTTTCTCAAAAGGGTCGCAATTCGCGAACAATTAAGAATCCAACGAACTTACCTTGTGATGTTTGATATCTAATTATTTGAGCGTAATGAACGAAGATTATTTGATAGTTTACATGCAGCAGTACGAGAGATGTAGGACAGCATCATCTCTCGTACTGCTGCATGTAAACTATCAAATAATCTTCGTTCAGACCGAAAAATAATTTCTGCCAATTTGTCATACATATGTCAATATATCGGACGAACTAAAATTTTGTACAAAGGTACAGATAATGCGCCGATCGGCAAACAGTAGGCATACTTACCCTCAATAGAACAACTTTAATAAAACGCTCAGTGGGCAATTCTAGCGTTCAAGCTAGGCAAACCAATAGGGCTCTTAAAGAGGCAATAACATTTTTCTTCAAGGTTTATACCATCACGTCTTATCATGAAATGTTATGAGCTTAAATCGAGGACGATAGAGGTTGATGTCTTGAAACATGCACATTATGTACTTAAATTTATGAAAAAAACATGATTAAATTAGTAGAAATTTAATTTAATTAACTTATGATCTGTTTACTTCATTTTACTATCAGCTACTACAGAAGTGTATTCCACAGACTTAAACAAGTATCATATTTCATTTTTCACTTATTTTCGTTACGCCCAAGTATACTTAAGCGTAGAACATCTCAAATAGTCGTAATTTTCTAATGTGAGTTCAGTGACCCCTAGTTTACCACGTTTTCAGATCACCGGACCAGGATCAAGGTGGTCCGGTGATCCCGTATAAAATTAGTTGCGATCTAAAGATAGTAGTATCCATTACATTTTCATAGGTGTGCCTTACGTATTGCCTACAATAATTCAAGATTATCCAACAAAACCTTTAATTTCAGGAGTGGTCCCACAGTAATTTTGGTTTATTGATCTTTAAATTTAATATTCTATTTTAATATTAGTATTTATATTTTTGAACCTGTTATTGATCTCATCCACCGATGCGCAGCTCTCCAGGCACTCGAAGCGATTTGATAGTTCGAGCTGAAAGCTCTCGGGGTTTTGGATATGGGCGCGAGTGGGTCGGAGTGTAGACTTCATCATACGGGACCTCTCCAGTTTAACATTAATATTCAAAGTGCCTCGTACCATTCGGTGATCACTTCCGGTTTTAACCATGTTGATCACAGAGACATAATTGAATATTTGTTTCTTGGTGGTCAGGATGAAGTCTATCTCATTTCTCGTAGAACCATCGGGACTCAACCAGGTCCATTTCCTATGAGGTGGCTTCTGGAAGAAAGAGTTCATCATGAAGAGTCCCTCTTTCTCCAGAAAGTTGGCCAACCTCTGTCCCCTGGGGTTCCGTTCACGTACCGGCAAGCGCAGCGTAGGAAGACCAGCCACGAGATGGACAGACGACCTCATACAAGTGGCGGGAAGACGCTGGATGCAAGCCGCTTCCATTCGGTCTTTTTGGAAATCCATGGGGGAGGCCTATATCCAACAGAGGACTTCTTATGGCTGAGATGATGATTTATATTTTTGACTATACATTATAACAATATGTCAAACGAAATTATTCTCGTGAAAGATATATTTTCATGATGTCCATGTTGTTTCAGTTTGCTTCCAGTAAAGTCACCACCGTTAAAGTCACCCACTTTATTGAGCCATAACGAGAACTTGTGAATAACTGATCTACTTGACTCAGACTATGACTAGTACTAGTAGAATATGTCTTGCATTATCGGTAATTACTACCACTGGCAAATACGCTAGTCACAAAGGTGACGCAGGTCAAGAAAAAAAAATGATGCACAAGAGACCGAAGTGCTATCCTGATAGCACTAGTGTTTTTTTTAAATGTTATTATAACAGTCTCTTAGTCATTAAGTATCACATTCATTACTTCAGACACGAGATTTTTGCTCTTTAAACAGCTCATTAACAAAATATAGCATCATTTGAGGTGAGGTAAAGGTACTTCTAATTACATTTTCCACGTTTATAGGCTCTCCGGTATCCAAATAGTTTCTACTCAGGTATCCAAATGGATTTTTGCTTTAATTAAATATTTATCAAGGACAGGCAAGGCTTTACATTGAATTTACGAGTAATTTGAGCAAATTGGTTAAATTATTATTCTTTGTTGTTAGGTCCTTGCCTAGGACTGAATAATGAATTTTATCTAATGTTTTAGGGTTTGTATTTTTAACTGACTTCAAAAAAAAGGAGGTTATCAATTTGATTGAACTTTTTAATGGTTAATCCAATAACTTTGTAATTTATAAACCGATTTGGAAATATTTTGTTTTTATTTGAAAGGAAATTTTAGTTACCAATCTGCCATTGTCTTGTGCGTTTGTCTTCATTATCCGCTGTAGCCTAAATGGCTTGTCTAATCGTCAAGCGCGTGTTGTCATTAGATTTGTCTCTACCTGAGTTATAGGCTACAGTTTGTAGTCGGATATTTTTTCTTTTACCCGACTACGTAATAAGGAGGCTTATGTTTTTCTAGTGTGTGTATGTTTTATGTATGTATGTATATAGGTGTAAGTATGCATATTTCTATATGATCGTCTAGAGTCTAAACGGTTTGACAGATGTTAGAGTCATAACAAATAATGTTACTTCAAAGCTTATTTTTTTTTTATTCGACGTAGGCTTGCGCTTGATTATATAATATTGTTGTGCAATGTTTTTTATAACCTATTCGACGATACCCCACACGATGGGATAAATAAAAAATAATCATCCTCAGTTTACTACATGTAAATGGGGAGATGCCCCAAATTTAATCAAATTAAATCGACTGGCTTTGTGGCTCAGTTGGTAGTATGTCTACCTGCTGAACTGAAAGGTCGTGGGTTCAATCCCCACCCAGGGCAAACATTTGTGTAATGAGCATGGATGTTTGTTCTGTGTCTGGGTGTTTCTATGTATCATATGTATATATTTACAAAAAAAAAAAAAAAAAAAGTATATATGTATTCTATCAGCCATCTAGTTCCATAGCACAAGCTTTGCTTAGTTTGGGCTAGATGGTGTTGTGTGAAATGTCCACATTTTTTTTTTTTTTTTTTTATTATTTATTTTTCAAAATTTCATTTTACTAATTTCTGCCTATGCTAAATTACAACTTTCTTGTACTAATAGTCATTGAGCAAATCCGCGAACAGACAGACAGACGGACATATCGAAACTATAAGGGTTCCTTATTTACTCCTATCACCACCCCAAATTTCATCATGTTGAGCTTAGCTGGACTTTCTGTTTTGGTTCTAATTAGGCAACCATTTAGGTACCAAAGTTAATGTAGAAACAGACAGTAATAGATACAAAACTAAGCTAAATATAACTTACATTTTGAAAAGTCAGTAAAAACAATTAAAATTTAAATATCGATAGCCAAATTTTACGCTGCAATGCAGAAGTAAATACAAAGAAAAGAAACGTAAGTACCTACTCAAAAAATCCTTTTTAACTGTGGAACCCCTGTGTAAACCCCTGTGTAAACCCCTAAAAGGGTTCCACACTTGGAAAAGTGCCTAATCGAATGTTTTAATTTGGATTTATTACGAGGGGAGAGCTTTTCCATTTTGCCCATTTTGCTTGATACATAACATTCCTACTTGTTTTGTAAAGTGAAAAAACACAATATATTTAGATATTCCTAAGTAATAGATTTTTCTATGATACTTAGTTCTATTACATAACTGGATCATACAGGGTCGATAACTGAGAAAACGGTAATATCGTCTGAGCCATACAAACCTGAGACTAGTTGAATGAATAAGGACGGATTGATAACAAACTGGACCGCTGAAGTTTTGTAATTACGAACTTTCATTGAACGAATCATCATCAGCC
Organism: Lycia hirtaria; assembly: GCA_947563715.1. Classification (NCBI taxonomy): domain Eukaryota; kingdom Metazoa; phylum Arthropoda; class Insecta; order Lepidoptera; family Geometridae; genus Lycia; species Lycia hirtaria. Next base: position 38,800,031 of record OX387379.1, read on the forward strand.
CACCTTGGTTCACATGATATAGGCATCTCCCATTGTACACCTGATTTTCAGCACCCCGCCGTTACCAAGATTGCCCCGCCAAGACCAGGCAGGGCGATCAAGGGGCCGTATACTTATCGAACTGTTCATGAAAGGGTTTGCCTACAGTCGCTACGCTAGGTATGCGGATTGGCGACTGCAGGGGCGAAGCTTCTTGAACATTGGACGGTGAAGGACGTTGCTGCCCGTTCCTGCCTGGAATTGAGCTTCGCCCTTATTAGTAATTGTAATACCCACAGAACAGAGACCTAAATATCCTAATTTTCCTAGGTACCTTTCTATTTTCTGTGGTTATATCGCCATTAGTCATTCCCCATTGGTATCTTCTTACTACCAGCAGGAGAGTCCGATGTCATATTCTATGGCCCGGCACCAGCGCCACAGACCGAAATAATCATCACGAATCATTGACGAATGATAGTTGTACTCAAGTTTTACTGGTGACCACCACTCGATCCTTGTTCATTAATTTCGTCTCCGGTTATGTGGCTCAGACTTGTGAGAGTAATTCTGCAATTTTGAAATTTTGCTAGTTACTTGACCGCCATCTCGGCCCAAAATATTACTATGAATTTATTCAAAGGTTTATTTTTTTTTTATAAATATTAAGTACATGCTGTAAAATTCAAATATGTATTAGGTTCCACCGGCAACGGAATAGGGGCTCAACATTAGACCGTACGTTTCAGCTCCTAGCAATACAGCGCGCACTGTATCGAGAATGTCTGTTTTTAGAATTTTTTGTACCCATTTTATAACACCCCAATTTTGTTAAAACTACCCAACTAAGCCAAAGCCAAATAAAATATCTATCATGAATTATTACTTTAAAAGTTCTTTGGTATATAATATGGCTTGAATCTTATAGAGTCATATGTCATGTCAGCCTTGAGCCTATTACTTCTATGGTCAGAATACAGACAGTATACACACTCGATGGCAATACTCAATTGAACCTTACTTTTAATATTGCTATGCTATAAGTATGTATGTATGTATATCTAGGGTCCACAACAGATATCGAATGGCAAGGGATAATAAGATTACGATCTGGCGAGCTGCCAATAACTCGGTAGGCCGTATCCATTGTGCGTATAAACTTTCGCCAATGCTAAGGGCATGCCAAGGACATAGCGGACGCTTCGGAGACAATGTGAGAGAACACATGCAGAATATCTAGATAATTATACATTTACAATGAGAATGTAACGGGTCAAAATCTATACGTTAAATATTTTTGGAAAATTTTGTTAGTAGAATACTTACTTATATCGATACAGAAGCCAAAACAGCATTTTTTTTAAACACTATTATTATTAACGGGATATTTACCGTGGTTCGCGTTAATTTTGAGCTCCCGATATTTCGGCTCAGTTACATGCACCATGTTCACGGGCGACTGAAAAATGCAGGTGGATGATACGGTTAAGGGCAGGCATATCTGTCTACCCTCTTTCTTTGTGTTTTACTGCGAAGAGCGTTATCACTGGCACTCGAACTTGATTGATAGTCCCGACAAAACACACACAATATCACTGCATGTCTTCTTTTGGACACATTTTGGACGCGTATCTTTATTTCTAAGATTCTGGATTCCATGCACTGGCTAGTTGAAAACCAGCACCTCGATTGAAATTTGGGCATTTTGAGATTTCAATGGCTTCCTTCACCAGCCTAGGTATGTAGTGACGTTCAGTAGACACGATTTTAGGCTTGTGAAATTCTATCCAATGATTAGGTGCTGAGTCCAGCAGATGTTCAGCTATGGCAGATTTGTGCGTTTCATTATTCTTTACTGCCTTTATGTGTTCTTTGATGCGGCATGAAACAGTTCTTCAGTCGCCCGTGAACATGGTGCATGTAACTGTGCCGAAATATCGGGAGCTCAAAATTAACGAGAACCACGGTAAATATCCAGATAATAACAATAGTTCAATAAAATTTAAATATTATAGTTAGTTAAATAAAATTTGGCTGGGTATATAATAATTATACTATAGTACTAAACTACTAAGTAGCAAAATTACGTACTAAAATGTTTAGTGAACTTTACTTGGAAATCTAATGAACTTACAAAGCAAAGTTCGGTTAGTCAGATTTTTAGGGTTCCGTAATAACTACGTGGAACCCTTATAATTTCGCCATGTCCGTCTGTCTGTCTGTCTGCCTGTATGTCACAGTCATTTTCTCAGAGACTATCAGCCCTACATAAACTAAATTTGGCATATAGATGTGTTCCATCAACCATAAAAAATCTGACTAGTTTTTGGTCAATCGTAGATCTATCAAATGTAAAAAAAAACTGAACATTGTGCTTTCTTTTACTGATGTTGACAATAATTTACTCTACAATATTTATTAGCTGCACCTCAATCAATAAAATCAATATAGAAAGCTGTGGTTATAAATATCTAATTCTACTTACTGGTAGGTACTGCTGTTAGGTTATAGCATAATAGGACAACTATAGACTAATTGTTTTTGTGTAAAATGTAATTGATTTATAGTTATTCAGTTTCTGGTCGCGTGGATGCTTATTTGGAAAACATTGTAAAATGTACAATGATGTTTAGCGCATAATTTAATTTATAAATATTGTCTTGATTTAACATAAAGATAATTAATTGAATTTTATGAATTGTAATAATGTTTCAATATTGGAACTTCTGGATAATCTCGTAGGCTATGGTTTCGAAGGCAGGAACGCCATTCCGGATTTAACTGGAAAAATTTGCAATAAGATAAGCCTCAAGGCTATGAAATTGTCTAATTTGAAACAATATTGCGATATAAACTGTAAGTGAACAATATTGGAAGGATATATGGATATGGATTACTACATTGATGTTCGAAATGGAATAAATGTATAAAAACTGCCCATTGTTTTCTGAATTTTTGGCTCTGCCAAAACTACCTACTTTCCTAATTTGACCGGTTTCAACAAGTGTTCAATGCATAGTATAATTCATTCTTTATTCTTCGTTCTCGTTCGTTCCAAATGAGGAGGTTCGGAGGAGAAAAATATAATTGTAGTGTTTAAGTCTATTTTTTTTTTCCGATAAATATCAGAAAAAACAACATTAATTAAACGTCGTATTTCACGCGAGCCGTGTCACTGACTCTTTCGTTTTCTTTGTTGTAGGGACGCATTATCGAGCTGCGATCCGTACAGGAGGGTAGCCAAGTTCAAGGTAGAACGTCAGGAGCAACGATTTTCCCTCAACCCGGTACAAAAGGAAGAGTGTGAGTGTGAGAGTTCGTTCACACGGGAGTAGCAGCCGGGGAGGGTACTGGTAGCGGCTGGCGCGCGGGTGACATGCGCGGGCGCTGAGTGACACAACCACGGCTCCACGCCGCGTACGCCCGCGCCGCCGCCGCCGCCGCTGAGGTGCGATAACCGACCTCCTCCGGCGTGCCAAGTTTCGATTTCATCGGCACTCACTGGCACTCCGTAGTCGCACGTGCGCCTCACCACACGCCTCGCTGCGGCCACCTCTCGCCGCGCCGCGCCGTGCGAGACGACTCGAGTGATGCGACCTCTTTTTATTATCATACTGGCAGCACGCACTCTGCAGTTTGACAATTGATTTTTAAAACTAACAATTGACATGACACATGGACGTCCGGCGCCAGCAAATACGCGAATGTAAATAACATATCGTGTGAAAGTTAACAAAATAGTGACGATATAGACGGTGATAAAGTGCGCGATGGCTTCGAGATCAAGGGAGAAGATGGCGGCTGCATTCAGGAAACTGTTCCGGTCTCCGGAGAAAATCGAAAACGACGGCGCCGGTCCCAGCGGGTCGCCGGCGCGCCGAGGCCTACTGCGGAGACACAGGTACCAACTACCACTTATAAAAAATATTTATTATCATTCCAATTAATATTTAAATTTTTTCTTTAAACTGTTTTTTTCTGGCGAATTTTGGTGTTATGATATACTGTGGTCATATCTGTTAGGTGATCTATTATTAAGTGTCAACTAATACTGAAATAAGGCACACTTACTCTACAATTTTATCACTATCTGTTTAGCTGCTTAATCGCTCAAAAGTAACTAACAAACGGGAATTTTGAATTTTGCTTAACACAGATGTACATGTGACAGAATTATTTTGAAACTTTTTTCATATTTACAATAATTTTGTGACAATATTTTTTTAAAATCAATGTTACTCATCAAGACACGCTAGTTTGCGTAACATAGGAAGATCTGCCACAACGTAGACAAAAGATTTCATACAAGTGGAAATCCTTGGAAGAGAACTAGAACCAGCAGTGGACTACTTGCGGCTGAAATGATGATGATGAAGTCACTCTTATGAGTATAAGTACTAATAATTAGCCTAGCGAAACATAACCACACTAACGCAGTTTTCGGAATAAGGGAGTGTGAGAGAGAATTTGAATAGCGTTTACGCGAGCCGCAGCGGACGTTACAAGCCATTGTAGTGCGTTGTTTGATAACACGCCGGAATCCCCCCGGTCACGTAACCATAACCTCATCGGGCAGAAGTTAACAATGAACGAATGCCACCATTAAGATAGAGATTAAAGCGCGCAGCTATCTCTGTCGCACATCACAATTTTTAAACATATAAAATCATTCATCCATCCATCCTCGGCCACACCGTCGCTTAACATCAGGCGAGTTGGTGATCAATCGTGGATCTACCTTGCATTAAAAAAAAAAAAAAAGTTTCAATCAGATATTACTTTTATACTGCCGACGGACTAGTAAAAATCATTTTTTTTTATTCCTCAACCAATTTAAAAGATATCAAAGAAAAACTATTTTTAGATATTTCTCTTATCTAAATAAACAAATTGGCCTCTTACAAATGTTGACCGTTGAAAAAGGTTGTGATGCGCGAGAGAGATAGCTGCGAAGACCGCGATTTGCATCAGTACATTGCACCATTTTTGTATGCAACAGGAGAAATTGTTTTACATAATATCCCTAAATTCTAATAGTTATACGAACAGTAGACCTCAGGAGCACAATGTCTTTGCTCCAATTAACTTGTAAAAAGTCTGTGCTCGCTCATTTTCAAAATTCACGTTCAGAATAATAATTATGTATCGAATGTTTCTGCCAAATATTATCAACATTTCGGTCAGTAAATGGCGCCAAATTATTAATCAAAAATCCCCGATGACAAAACACTCTCTGTTTCCTGAGAACTACAACCTTGAAATTTTCAAGGCTAGAATTAATAAATAACTTTTAGATCGATGAGCTCCATCCTCTGCTACACCGTCGCATAATATCAGGCGAGTTGGTGGTCAATCGTAGATCTCTTACGTAAGATTGGTTCAAAATTTGACGCGAGTAGCTACAAACATCCGGACTGAGGAAAGAAAATTTATATTTTAGACTTAAATAAATAGGCTTGTATGGTATGTACAAGTAAGTATACAATAATATAATATATATTGCTTTCTTTCAGTTTTTTATTTTAGCTTGGTTTTTTTTTTATTCGTAAAGAGACTTGCGCTTGACCCGTAACTCGCCTGATGTTAAGCGACTATTGCGGTCTACGATGAAGCTCGAATTAAAATAAAACATAACACAGAAGTATAAAGCCATTTATAATTCACATCAAATAAAAAATAATCATCGAAGTCGGATAATGTTTAAGGTTACAAAACAGTTTTCTCCTGTTATCTAAAAAATTACGTAATAAATTTAATAATTAATTACAATTAATTATTAAATTTATTACTTAATTATTATTATTAATTCTGTTATCTAATTAATTCCTAGCAAAAATGCGGTATCAGCAATTCTCTTAAAAAGCAAACGTATTGAGTAATCGGTCATGTTTATTTATTCTGTATACATCCTCAATTAAAAATTCCAGCGGTTCGATAAATATGTTAATCTTTTGTTTGTTGCCGTTATCTCTTCATATAATATTACTACAACCGAAGAGTAATTGTTATTTATTGTGCTAGGCTGGAAAGTCGTATTTTACCGTCGAGTGTCTGACAGTTGAATCCAGAGCAAGCGAAGGACTCTAGGTTTGAACCACGCGCGCAGCGAATGGTTCTAGAATATAATCCTGAGCGTAGCGATGGATTCAAGAGGACACGAGCCAAAATAACTGCAGCCCAGTGCAGATTTAACTTTTATTGTACTTGGTGAAAAAAGTAGATTTTCTTTTCTTTGAATCATGCATTAGAATTGTTATCATAAAACATGTAGTCTAGATACTTTGCCTAAACAGCTAGTTGACCGAAAGAGCGAAACGAAGGCCTCTGCAATAACTAGCATAATTTTATTTGTTCTGTCTGGATGTTTGTAGGTACCTACTAGCGTTCAGAACGTATTTTTCAAATAATCTTGACTAATGGGGAAGTTTGATAAATGACCTATTTCTCCCTTATAGCTCCCTATTTGGCTGAAGTTGCTACGGCGTCTTTTACAACAAGTACTTATGCAAACGCTTTATTCTCGCCTGTGCTCGCGAGGGCTTCTGTTTGTAGAACTACAAGTATATTGGTAAAAAGTAAGTAAGTTCGTATAGACTGAGTGGCCAGCCCTATTGTCAGAGTTATTAAGCCGCCGAAAGAACTCTGACTTGGCTTGACGATTGCTGAACAACCGGGACCTACAATTTAACGTGTCATCCGACCCACGCTAGCGCTCAGAAAGAAATGCCACTCACGGTCACCCATCCGAAGACTGACCGGTCCGTCCATTGCTTAACATTGGTGATCGTTCGGGAACACTTAGTCAAGCTACGCCACGAGCGCTACTGTTATTGGTATATACTTGTCATATACACACAAAAAACATTGAACCCTTATTGGTAGGCAGTCGGGTCAAAAATTGAATTATGCCACAGTACAATGAACTTTATGATAAAATGTTTTATCATCACCAATTACTATATGAGAAATTTTTTCTCTGTTTCCTCATCATTATTTTCTGCTTAGTTACCCGACTATGCTAAGGAAACAACATTATTTTCCGGAGATCCTAACAGCCTACAGCCTTGTACAATTTTGATGTGTGGTGTCGTTAGATTTGTCCTCGCTTACCAAGTGTCAGACATTTTTTTTAAATATGCACTAATAATAAAACTTTCATATATAATAAAATATTACTTTTACGTAGCCCCTTGTGGCAAATAAGTGTTATTCCAAAGATGACTCATTTGAAAAAAAATTGTACAACGGCTCTGTAAAAACGTACACGCAACATCTTAATTAGCGTTGCATTTACTATAGGAAAATTGCTGTTGTGCAGTTGAGTGTTTTGTATAGATACTTGTATAATAAACTTGTAATAAAAATCGACATAAATGTGTCGTTTTTACATCAAACTACTAATCGCAAATGTATAATTCGTTTGTTAATTGTTAATTTTATATTATGAAAGTTCCCACTTATAAAAAAAATATTAATCTAGAATAAGATTTAAAATTAGTTATATTGATCTCATACTATGTTGTTCTATTATAGGTTTAATATATCATGTATTTAAGAGTTACATAATATGTATTCAAGCGATGTTTGGTACAAAAATAACCATCATTGTTTTTAAAGAGTTCTTATATTATGTCAATAAGTCTGTATTTGGATGTGACCTTGTAGGCTTATAAGTAGATTAATTTTAATAAAAAAAAGAAATATTGCACGTCCGTTAGGATAAGCTGTTGGGTCTAAATTTAATATAATTTCCATATTATGTACACAGTTTCTGCAATAAACGATATCTTATCTTATCCCAACCTGTAATACTGTTACACATATTATATGAAATTCCCAACCAGTAACATTGTTACTGGATTTACGTACGTAAATAAATTTATGTAATAGACTAGTTTAAAAAATAATTTTGCAAGTACATGGACGCCATCGGGTTTTAGCTTTGTGATTGGTAGATAGAAAATAAACTTGAAAGTTTGCCGACAGCCGCGTAGCGTTTCCATCTTTAAAGCTTTTCTATCGAACGCGGGTTTCATACGCTCACTGTATTATCGTATTTTCTTCTTTTATCTGCACTACGTATGTAGGCATGTAGAATAAGAATCAAAACAAAGAGATAGATAAATCAGACTGAAGGAGGCCTACGCTATCAAGCGACTACTACTAATCGAAGTAATACCTATTATAAGTCAATAACTAAATACAAACTATGAAACTTTTATAATTATGTATATTAAAAACATAACATTTAATTATTTTTTACAGGAGATCGTACAGATAAAGTAAAAAAATATAGACTTCAATAAAAATATATAAAATGTAGAACTTTTTATAGTAATTATATGAAATTCAAATATTTGAAAAAGTCAATGAAAAATCACAATTATGTTACTAACTAGAGTTTAAAATATTAAATTATATATATTTATTCAACTTATCGTTATAATGTAATAGTAGTAGAATTAAAGGCTTTTTTACTTTTTTTTACTTTTACTTTTACTTTTTACATATGTAGGCAAACATTATATCACATTGATTTATTTTCTTTTATCACCAGACTGCGCAAGAAAGTGCCTATAGAAAAGTGAACATCAAGCCGCGTATGTATTTGTATTGCATATTTTGAAGTCGGTTTTTTTCAGTTTTTTAAACTATTATTATTTGTAATAATAAAAAAAAACTTTTACAAAAATAAAAATAAAATGCGTAATCGTCCAACAAACAAACTATTTCGTAATAAATATTTGATTTTACTAGAAGTATTCCAAAGAATGCGCATTACGGGTCTACGATTAATCATGTGGCCGGGGATGGAGGTCGCCGTGTCGATCTATTCACTGTAACCTTGAAAATTCCAATATTGTAATTCTCGGGAAACAGAGATGGCGGCAAAAAAATCCATTTCTGTGCAGTATGCATCAAGGTTACTTAATTTTTAATAATATTAAGAGAAAAACAAAATACCCGACTGCAGAAAAGCGGTTTTTGCAGTCTAACTTACGATTTCGAGATTTCGATTCGCATTTATTAAAATGTAAAAAAAATTGTATGCCGTTAAGCGAAGTATAGCGTTCCCTTTTATTATTTTATCCAATTACTGTACACCCATATTTGCAATAAAAGTATTATGAATTATGATTTCATTTTGCGTAATACGCGGTTGAGTGTACGTTTTTTGTGAGAAAGTATGCGTAATATCTCTGTTAAAGATTATGATTGCGCATTTTTTAGAATAATGCTAGTAAAATCGCTTGTTAATTACAAAAAATATCATTAGAGATTTATGAAAAAAAATATTTTTTTATTTTAGCAAGACATGTATTTTATTAATACAAAAAATATAGCCTATGATTCTCAGTGAGTGAAGACGAATTTAACGACACCTCACACATCAAAATCGGTCAAGCCGTTTAGGCTGTAGGCTGCCATATAGAAACAAACATACATACATACCCACATACATATATACTTACATTCGAAAAACATAACCCTTTTATATAAAAACCTACATTTTATATAAAAGTGTTCATTCGAAATCTTCGACTACAGTTTCGATCGTATTCGACGGTCTTTTTTAACTGACTTCCAAAAAAAAAGAAAAGGTTATCAATTCGGTCTGTATGTTTTTTTATAAACAGCGCAGGCGTCATTGTGAACCACGTTAGTTTCCATAATAAAATGTGTACTTACGCATAAATATAAATATCGCAAGTAAATTATATTTCCCGTCCCACCAACTCGGTGGCTGGGAACAAAGAAAATCTACGCCCCCGAGCTCTATTATGACGTAGACATCTACACAAATACGCAATTCAACCAACCATATACGTCACACAATTTAAAATCAAGGAAGGCTAGTACGGTTATCTACCTATTTCAGGTTATTAGACATAAGAATCGACTAAATTAGACGAGTATTAAGATCAAGGCACTATAACACGTCACAAAACACGCACGTGCACGTACAGTTTTTAGTCTGTTTAAGGTCACTAAACGTAAATTAGTTTGGTGCATGAGCTGGTTGGGCGATAAAACAAACAGCGCTGGCCAATGCCACATAATAAACTTGGCAATACGCTCCTATCCGAAAACTAGTAGCTACTACTGCTAGCTTACTGGCTGCGTCGCTCGATTTCAGTCGCGTGCTGATCACAAAATGTTACTAAAAATGATGAATGTAACCTAAATTTTACCTATGTAAAGTACATATTAGGTTAAATTAAGTTTCGGCATGGATGACTGCACCCTAGACATCGCGCGTCGCGGTCGAACCTAAAAATATTTTTAAGCCAAGTGCGAGTCGGACTCGCGCATGAAATGTTCCTTACTATAAAAACTATAAAATCTATAATAACGGCAAAAAAATCACGTTTGTTGTATAGGAGCCCCTTAAATAATAATTATAATTATTTATTATTATATTATTAATTAATTGAATTATTAATTTTTAAAGCGAATAATTATAATTCAATATTCTGTGAATATGTCAAGCGTCTATCTGTTGCCGTTATCAATATCGATCAAAAAAATCACGTATGTTGTATGGGAGCTAAAATTATAAAACAAATATTTAAGGGGATATTTATTTTATTCTGTTTTTTAGTATTTGTTGTTATAGCGGTAACATAAAAACATCATCTGTGAAAATTTCAACTGTCTAACTACCACGGTTCATGAGATACAGCCTAGTGACAGACGGACAGACAGACAGACAGCTGAGTCTTAGTAATAGGGTTTTACCCTTTAGGTACGGAACCCTAAAAACCAATGATAAGTTCGTTTCATTTCAAGCACAACTTCACTAATATTTTTGACACATAATTTTTTTAAATTAAATTATGTCAAAACCATAGAGATAAATAGTTATCTATCTCTATATGGTCAAAACACAGTATTAGTAATAATTCTGCCAAATTTCGTATAAATCCGTCCAGTGGTATCGGCGTCCACCAGACAGACAAACATTTTAAAAATTACTACTTATTTTTATAAATTATTACATCTTGCAAGTATAGATTTAATTTTCAACCTGTTATATTATAGTCTTATTATATTATATGTATAATGTAATATGTCTGTATGTACGCTGTAAATGAATAATCTGAATGGCTTCGAGAAAAGGATGGTACAGCGGGCCTTGCTGCTCGACTTGGCCGGGCCACTGCCGTGCCCCCAGATAACAGAGAAATAAAGTTACTTTTGCTTTTATAATATTAGTATTTTTTTTTAAATGTAAAATAGATCTACGATTGACCACCAACTCACCTAATGTTAAGCGACGGTGTGGCCGAGGATGGAGCTCGTCGATCTGGAAAATATCTACAGTACCTACCTATGCTACCCTATAGCCCACACAGAAAGCATTTTGAGGAAGTCATCAAAGGGTTCTATACATTCATCGGGTCACCGAAAAAGGAAGCTTCAATAAACTGCAATTAGGTATAATTATGCCTGGCCAGTTAATTGCTTAATGTACCTCATGATGTACAAATAGAAGTACCACTTTTTACCTTCCTAATTGCAAGATACGTAATATCACTCAATAGAGCAGTGTTCAATCAGTAAACCTACTTGGAAAACGTACCACGATAAAAGGTTCTTAAATACGAATACGGAACTGTTAGATATAGAGGCGTCTGATGTCTTACGTAGTTGAGTGGTAACTTTTCTATACTCATTACTAAATGGCTGAACGGTTCATTTTACGATTTCATATAGTGATAGCTTTAAAAAATATGTGATATTTATATTTTATAATGGTAATTTTTATTTTATTTCGACGCAGGTATGTTAATATGAGCATTAAAATTACTGTTGACATTTTTATTTTTGATATTGTATATAATTTATTAACTTTTGTGATATTTATTTCTGACAAATATGTTAAAATCGTCATGCAATTGTAATCGCTGAACAGAGTAAATGAATGTTCTATTATAAATTTGAGCACCAATAATACATTTTGTTTCTCGTCTCTGCTTTAATTTTTAACCGACTTCGAATAAGGAGGAGGTTATCAGTTCGTAGCGTTTTTTTTTCTATGTCTCTATAAATAGGGTTGCGAAATTGTAGGAAGTGTCATCAGATTCTTGCGTCATTTTCGTATAACAATGTTTGAACAAATACATTGTTTAAATTACCTTATACACTTTTCTATCTACGCTAATAACACACAAGGCTGAGCGTAATCAAATACCTACATTGCTGTATCTATACTATCTTTTTTCAATAACCTACTTACAATAAAACGAAAAAATTAATAACCGTTAAAATTGAATGTACTCTTTTTGAACCGTAACGGTAAAATATTTAATATTTTATGAAATTTATAATTCGTAAAATCGATACTATTGAACTAAAATAACAGAATACCTAATTTACCAGAAGCCAACACAGTATTTTTTTAATTAAACAAAAATATATCTGTATGCAGTGCCCTCGATCTACATATGTCGAGAATACTGAGCTGATTTATTCAAAGTTTGACAGCATTATTATTACACCTATGGACAAGACGATTTATCTAAGGTGAAAGATTTTGTACAATTTTCTTTCCAAAAACGGCCTCATGGTTCTTGATGTTCTGTCTATCCCATAAGGGAAAATAGACGTAAGGCTATAATAGCCTTTATGTATTATTCACGCATTGACATACTCATGAGTGAGATCTACTTGCTCGCAGGGCCAGTTATAAAGATAGCTATAGTTGAATAATTAAAGTAATCAATGACATCTAGTTACTTTGTATTTAGGTGTTATAATTTATAAGCCTTTAGTAGCGTCACGAACAATTTCTTATCGAACACTTTGACGTTGTAGTCGGCTCTGCGTAGCGTCCGTAGACATCAGACTTGAATTTTTTACATTTATTTGTGACTTATGATATTGATAATGAAGTGATATTGTAACTCAATTATAGGTACTGGCCCTTAGGCCAGATTAAGTAAAGCAAACAGGAAATACAGGTTGTTTTGCGTGCAATCAAGTGACCAGCCATCATATACGCGTACCCTACAATGCAGAATAACAAAGACGGGCATAATGCACGGTGATCGCTCCTCCCACCATTGTTTGTTAATGTGAGACAACGTTGTAACATTCAATTATTATGACATGATAAACAAAGCGGTGATAAAACCTAGTGTTACCAAGTCATCTGATAGGTCATTAGAACTTTCAATTCTGGTAGTTTTACGAACGGTGGTGGACCTTGCGAGAACAAAGTTTTTTGCAATAACTGTGTTCAGTCTATTATTATAGTTGAACCCGCGACAAAAAAAATGTGCTCACGAGGTCCACTGTTCCATATTCGAAATTATTATAAAGGACCGGTATTGAATATTTCTTTGAAATGTTATCAGAGCAGCCAATAAAATGCCCCCCAGGAAACCTTTTTCAACCTTCGAAATAAAATAAAACTAGACAAGTGCGAGTCAGACTCGCCCACCGAGTGTTCCGTACAAACTAAATAAAAGGGGGAAATGATATATTTTTTTTATATTTTCCTTCATAAACCGAAAAATATTCATCGTAAAAATATTTAACACATTCCTTGCTCACCACTCGGATCCGAGTGGAGCGGGGCTAATAGTAGCGGCGCCTCCCACTCGGATCCGAGCGATCGTCCCGTTTATTTTGAAGTAGTCAATGTTGCTTTGCGCGGCCACTCTGTACTTAATCAAAATTCGCCTAAAAAGTTTTGGTTCCCAGCTGAAGTGTAGGGTCTGCAGGGGGGAAGAATGTGTTAAAAACCTGTTTTAGCTTATGCTAATGAGGCTCTTTCATATGATACCCCACATGATACGGTTAATTCACTTTAAAATTTGGACTCATTCCTTGCATAGAGACACTATTTTTGTGATTAAATTAAAAATGACCAGTTTTCGGATTTTTTCCTATATGTGTACTCTAACACAATGCTTCTTGCCAAATTTCATAGTTCTAGGTCAACGGGAAGTACCCCATAGGTTTTGTTTGATTCCTCTGTGAGAGTCGAAATGTGCGTTTTTTACGACATATTCGGCTGTAACTTTTTTTTACGAAAACTGAGAAATTTTATTTTTCTTTCTGCAGCAAGATACTATGGATCTGCGTATATGGTTTTAATTTCAACTCGATACCTTCACGCGTTCCCGAGATAAAGGTCTTGGACAACACCCGGACGGACGGACAGACGGACAACAAAGTGATCCTATAAGAGTTCCGTTTTTTCCTATTTAGGTACGGAATCCTAAAAAGGAGGTTCTTAATTCGTTTTTTTTTTCTTATGTCTATTACCGTATAACTCCGTCTTTTATAAACTGATTTAGTAGGTAAATATTTTTTGTCTGAAAAGATATTGTACTTACATTTAGATTTGTCCCATAGAAATTTTACCCAAAATCGGTTAAGTAGTTTGGTGTTTAAAACAAAAAACAGCAAAGAAAACATCATGCGTAATACCAATATTCGAACTAGATTATGCTGTGTGAAAGAGTCCACAAATATTTATTTTCATATAAATATCGGATGTCTTAGTTACATTAAACTAAGTCACCTGATAGTAATGTAGAGCATTCAAGATAACTTCAACGTTCATATGCTATGCTTATCTATATAACTCGTAATTCTCACTGATAATAATAATAATAATAAATAAATAAATATTTGTGGACATTTCACACAACACCATCTAGCCCAAACTAAGCCAAGCTTGTACTATGGAACTAGATGGCTGATAGAATACATAAATACTTTTTTTTGTAAATATATACATATGATACATAGAAACACCCAGACACAGAACAAACATCCATGCTCATCACACAAATGTTTGCCCTGGGTGGGGATTGAACCCACGACCTTTCAGTTCAGCAGGTAGACGTAAACACACTACCAACTGAGCCACAAGGCCAGTCTGATGTCTTACTTATGATATTTATTGATGTGACCCTAGAGACGACAGATTATTTTGTGTATATTTTCGTAGATTACATGGCTGCTCATCCAATGCCAGTCTGTGCCCGTGTTTTTACCCGACTGGACGAGAAGGAGGTTTAATGTTTTTGAGGTATATGTATGTTCATACGTATGTGTATATATAGACATAGACATAAATTTATTGTAACAAAAACACACAGAAAATAAAAAATCATACACACAAAATAGGTCACAAAAAATGTTTTTGTCACAATCCGGCCCCAGCTCAGCATAATGCTAGTTGTAAACAACCAGCGCTGGTCTTCCGCTGGAACCGGTACGTATAGTCTAGTAAAAATAAAATTTGTGACAACATAAAAGATAACTAAGTAAGTATATTGTTATTTAAATGAATGTACTGGTGTTTTGAAATACATTTGACAGAATTTCATAATGATATTAGAAAAGCTAATTTTGTTACCTTTGCACGCTCAAAGTGCTGAACCGATCGTTATGATAATTAGTATAGAGATAGCTTTGAACCTGGAGACGGACATAAGCTACTTATCATCATTATAATCATCACCGTTTTTCATAACTACGCGAGTGAAACCGCGGAACGCAGCTAGTCTATAAATCGGGGATTATTGTTGATCTATGATTTTTAGTTATTTTCCTACCATAATTTCAAGGAATCCCCCCAGGTGCAAATACTGTGATCTGCTCCATACAAACGGATTTATTTTTACTAGACTAGTACGTACGTAGGTATATATGTAGGTACGGTATGTAGGTACGCATGTTTCTATATTATCTCGTAGAGCTTAAAAAGCTTTAACCACAGACTTAGTAGATGAAGCATGCGACTTCATTTATATAAAAACCTTGCGTGCCACAATTTTGGTATAAACTGTGACGTCACACAAACGATTTAATGATGCAATGTTCCATCCGCGCGAAATCTATTCAACCCAATGCATCCGCGCGCTTGTACGCTAGTAACTTAGTTGTCAAAAACTCGAATCAGAAGTATATATCACCTGAAATTAAATAAATCTTAGGTCGATAACTGTGATCTTATAGCATGTCAAGCGTAATAGTTATACTGGAAAATCGCTCTTATTCTAGCTAGTATAGTTAGTACGCTAGTAGCTTAAAATTGTGATGAAAAACAATATCACGGCTAAGTTGACTTTACAAATTAACGACTTATACTTATTCTTTATTCAAATCAAATTAATATGATTTTTGTTTGAGCTTAGATGAAATATCAAAGGAAATTCATTGAATTGAACATTGAAAGTAAACCTACGTCTATCTAAAGTAGAATAAATTAATAGTTTTCAATCGACTTCAAAAAAGGAGGAGGTTCTCAATTCGACTGTTACCCTATTAACAGTCGAATTGAGAACCTCCGTACCTCAAAAGGAAAAAAACGGAACCCTTATAGGATCACTTTGTTGTCCGTCTGTCTGTCAAGACGCAAGGGAATCAAAACCTATGAGGTACTTCCCGTTGACCTATAACTTTGAAATTTGTCAAGAAGCATTGTCATATAGCACACATACAGGAAAAAATCCGAGAACTGTAACTTTTTTTATTTAATCACATGTAATAGGGTATTTTTTAAACTATCACGGTCATTCATTAAAACACTATTATTATTAACGGGATATTTACCGTGGTTCGCGTAAATTTTGAGCTCAAAATTAATGTTTTCGGTAAATATCCCGTTAATAATAATAATGTTTTAAATAGGGTCTTTATGCAAGGAAGGAGGGTCCAAATTTTAAACCTTATCATGTGGGGTATTATATGTAAGAGCTTAATTAGCACAAGCTAAAACAGGTTTTTAAATATTTTTACGATGTATATTTTTCGATTTATGAAAGAAAATATAGAAAAAAATATATAATTTCCCCCTTTTATCTAGATACTAGTTTGTACGGAACCCTCGGTCGGCAAGTCTGACCCGCTCTTGTCCGTTTTTTTTTTATGTTTGTTACCTCATAACTTTCGACTGGGTGAACCGATTTTGATGATTCTTTGTTTATTTGAAATCTGGTGCTTCCTGTGTGGTCCCATTTCAATTTGGTCCAGTTCTGACAATGGCATCCATGAGAAGTCAATTGCTTCAGTTTTTTTAACTATAATTATGACTAAACAAGCACGATATCAGGCTCTGTCTGTCCATTACTGTTTGACGCACTTGAACCGCATTGGTGAGCGTGAATACGCAACGTTCTAAAATTAACAAACTCTATTTACATTTACATTATTTACATTTACACGAGCTTAGACTAGAAAAGTAAACGGACGGATTACACAAGACGAGTGAAGATAACTTTGCAAGGGATGCAACATCGTATTTAGCTCAAACCACAGACCACAGACTCAATATTTTATTTTGCTACGCGGAAGACGAAGACTACAAAACGTGTTATCAAGATATGAAATATGACTGGAATATGGGAGAGCATAACTAATGGCGTATATTTTTAACCCCCGACCCAAAAAGATGGGTGTTATAAGTTTGACGTGTGTATCTGTGTATCTGTCTCTGGCATCGTAGCGCGCAATAGATGGATAGATGGATATATTTTGATCTATTTTTATTTTGTGTGAAAGATACTTTAACCGAGAGTGTTCTTAGCTATGTTTCATCAAAATCGATTCAGCCGTTTTTTTTTTGTCCGGGGGTTTCTGGGTTTTATAAACTTGCATTTGTGTCCGGTCCATTTCCCTCTCCCAGAGTATTTAATAATATCTAATATAAAATGTTTTTATTGCCAGTATAAAGAATTATAAAAATACATGAAATATAAACAACAATTACAAGCTATCTAGGCAAATTCTAGGCTATCTATTTCTATTGATCTCTATCACACGTTTTTTGTACGCAACATAAACATTGTAGAGTCTACAATATTTATTATTGCTACGGGAGTAAGAGCACTAAGAACTCGATAACAATGAGGGGGGGTTTTGGCGGGAACGTCTTAGTAACGTGTTGTTGCTTTGTTTTATTTTCCTAAACTTGTGTTATTTTGAACATTAATGCTATAAAAATGGTGGTGTTTTATTCATTAAGTGTTCGATAAAGTGCGTGAGTGTGGGCAAGTGAAATAAAGCAGTAAAACGTGTGATTTTACGTTGTCGGCAAAACTCCTTAGAAGCTTCTATTAAAGTCGCTACCACTTTACTGAAGCAGGACTCGAGTTATAAATTGACTGTATACGTGACTTAGACTGTGACTAGAACATTTACAACTTGTTTTATTCAAGAAACTTGAAAAAATCCTAATACTTGACACTGGCAAATGCTTTAATGCGGGTCCAATACAAAAAGAAGAAGAACAATGAGGGGGCCCGCCAAACTATATCTAAGAAGTAGTAATAAGTATTATCATTCGCGTACTTACTTTACTCATGCATGCTGTATAGTGTATATGTCTGCATACACACACGTGATATTGACACAAATGATTTATTATGTTTTTTTTTTTAAGTTTTGTATACAATAGCTCATTAAATACGTATTGGTGCTCTTTCTGTACTGGTCTGATGTAATTAGTTATTGATTGAATTTGACAGAAGTATCATTTAAGGCATTTTTAGGATTTTCAACCACCGTACATGGGTATTACACAATTATATGTGAGTATTTATATTTTATTTTTATTCTAAATCTTGGACTATAGTATAGATCTATTTTCAATTTTACTGAGAATGATATAATTGTTATTTCATATTTTTAGTTTTATTTTGAAGCACAGACTTTGTATTTCCAAAACTTCGCCCTATATCCCTGCTATTTAATATGCAGAAAAAAAACAAGTTTTTTGATAAGTAATCATAATTTAAGATAGTTTAGAAACAATAAAAATGACATACAAGTAACAATAATATACGAGTTGAAATCATAACTACCCTTTTGGCTTCGTCATAGGCGGGTAAAAAAATTACATACTTCATTGTCTTTTTAAAGAACGGAAATGCAATCGAACTACTTATATAAGGTAGTCATACAAGTGTTGCACTTAAATCCGTCTATAAATACTCGCGGAACTAGTGAACATGGATGTCCAATTCCACTTTCTCTTTTATCTATTCTAACGCACCACTGGTCGATACCTGTTTATAATTTTCTTCACCATTTTTATGAAACGTACGTCTACGTACGTTTCTAGAATAAAAGTTATTCTGTTTTTTTTTTTTTATAGAAGATAGATCTACGATTGACCACCAACTCGCCTGATGTTAAGCGACGGTGTGGCCGAGGATGGAGCTCGTCGATCTAGAAGATATCTATTCACTCTAGCCTTGAAAATTCCAAGGTTGTAGGTGTTGTTTCTGAACGTACCTACCTACTTATTATGGAATACTTTTGATTATTCAACCGATACCTATAGGTATGTTGATACTAACACAAAATTCTACATGAATGCATTCGATGTTCCTCGGTTCACATTCCAGCAAAGTCGTTGCTCTCGCATTTTTTGAATTTCAAATAAGTACAGGATTATTAAGTGCATACTGCATACGTCTGTGATGCATACGTCTTCAATATACGTAAATATGTACATAATCCGGGTATTCAATCTGGAATACTGCTAAGTTTGAAACAACTACTGCAAAACACTACTGCTTTATGGTCGAATAGCTGGCAAAGATGTGCTACTTCACTAGTCTTCACAAGACTTACCACTGCAAATGTGGGTATTGCATGTATTACCTCTACATACATTAAATTACGTCAAGAAATATACTCGTTCAAGCGTGTAATAATTTTACAAGTGAATTCCAGTTGCAGTATTATGCAACAGCTTTTCTGAATATAGCAGGTGTAAAATTAGATAACCTTAATCGACTTTTGTGTATACAGACTAGGGAAAATAACAGACGGAGCGAAACGAAAAAGCACGAATACATATTTAATCAGTTATTTAAAACTTAAAAAAACATCATGGATAAATCATATGTGAGAATGATAGTATGCACACATGCACAGTACGCATGAATAAAGTAAGTACGCGAAAGATAATAATTATTACTTCTTTGATAGGGTATTATGTACTCCATACGCGCTAGTTTGATGACATCTCATTGTCAACAAATTCTTATGGACTTTTGCTTCCGTAAGAACATAAACATTGGTGTCTACAACGTTTATGTTGCAATCGCAATAATATTGAAATTAGATCAATAAAATAGTCCATGATTTCGAATATAAGCACTAAATAAGTACCTAAAAATACTTAAGTACATAATTATTTACCCAGTGCTATATTGAAAGTCCTAATAATTATAGTTTAATAAACTGAAAAAACCTAGGTACGCAATTCGTTTTTTTTTGGATGACATTTTATTCAGCTATTTTGTTATAAAAACCAAAGTACTAAACCGATTTTGATAAAATTTATATGGGACCACCTCTATGGTTATTACCTACCAAACAAAATAAAAAACATCGAAAACAATGCATAATTGGCGGAGTAATAGCTGAACAAACGTTCAATAATCGGCCAAGTGCGAGTCGGACTCGCGCACGAAGGGTTCCGTACTATCATCTATAATACTACAAAGTTTTGTTCTGTTTATAAAATAACGAGAAATCAACGAAATTCCAAGTAGTAAATTGCAAACTTATAGGTAGGTTTTCGATACACATCCGGGCAGCATAACGACGCTCGCGCGAATACGCGCGGTTATGGCTCGCTCCGTGATCTTACCTCCCCCGCTACCCGCGCTGCCGTTGCTTAGCAACCGCATCGGGCTCGCGCCACCACCACACCGCGGCGCGGCGCTCGCACCGCGTTTAGATGCACGGATTATTTTCATTTTGTGAGTTTTTATGTATTAGATTAGGTATTTATTTTTATAGTTAATATATTTCTAAATATTTACTTACAAATATTCAAGTTTCTACCTGATAATCTTAGAATATAGAAAAATACAGAAACCGTGAACATGCTTAGAACCGAAGCGACAAAAACTACTCTTTTATAGAGTAGTTTGAAGCACGCGCGATCAGTTGCTCTATGGACGTCGTAACGAGTGGCAATCTTTGTTGATGTTAAATTTAATTAAAATATGCTGTCATGTGTCGTTCCTACGTGTAAAAATGCTGCTGGGGTGAAAAAAAACCCGATGGGATAACATTTCACGTGTAAGTAGCACAATCAACATTATCTTACGTATTTCTTTAATAAATTGTTCGGTCTTTGATTATCGTAGAGAAAGAATCGTCCATTATGTTGGTGTTGCCAATATCAACGTTTTAATTTTCCTTACTTTTACTTGCTGCCGATTTTATTAGTTTGTATGAGTAGGTATTTAAATATATTTATTACCCGATTAAAAATTAATTGGCCAAATGCATGTCGAGTCGTGTGCAGGGTAGGGCTCCGTAGTTGCAGTTCACCCTATATGGAGTTAGAATAGAACTACTTATTTGATATTGTGAACATATTGGTTGATTTTGAGATTTAAATGGATTTAGTGCGAAATTTTGCCTCAGTATTTTTTTTGAGGTGGTCTATAAACGTTAACATATAAAGCCTACTTAGCTATGATAGGTTTAAATAATGCCTAACATTTAAAATTTTAGGTTCCCTGCTGATGAAAAAAGAAAAAACAGAGTGGACAGAAGTAATACGAAATTGCGGTTAGAAGAGTTGTGGAAACCGTCAAAACGAAGCGTAATTTGCTTGATATAAAACTCAAATTTGATATATACTGTGCACCACAAAGAAGAGGCTATTGATTCAGTGTAATATACGAGTTCGGAACCAATGGGTTTATATTTATTATGTGCGAACTAATATTCTTGTCAAATAAATTATTTTGTATTTGAATCTTATTACGTTAGCTTAGAATAATATACTTTTTTGCTTGTACATCAATTAATCCGAATAGCAAGTCAAGAGAACAGTTATAAAAAATAATGATATCCGTTTAAGAAAGTAAGCATTTTATTTTAATATATTTTTATCTCCACGATTTACCACAACAACGGGTAAATAATGTCTACACTAGCA
Organism: Lycia hirtaria; assembly: GCA_947563715.1. Classification (NCBI taxonomy): domain Eukaryota; kingdom Metazoa; phylum Arthropoda; class Insecta; order Lepidoptera; family Geometridae; genus Lycia; species Lycia hirtaria. The sequence goes on from OX387379.1 coordinate 38,821,947, forward strand.
ACATTATGCGGGTGAGAGGTGAGAAGGGTGCGGGACGATTATTTTGTTTTCGGACACAGCGCGGATTTTGTAACTGCAGGTGGACGCGCCTTCTGTATTTTTCTGTATTCTGAGCTGATAATTAAGATCGAGTAAAAATTGCTTAAAAATTACGTTTGTTGTATGGGAGCCTCCCTTTAATATTTACTTTAATGTTATTTAATTATTTATTTTGAAAGGTAATATACAAATAAATATTCTGTCAAAATTTGAAGCGTCTACCTGTTACCGTTTTTAATATTGAGCAAAAAAATACGAAAAAAACACGTTTATTGTATGGGGACCCCCCTTAATATTTTATTTTTTTTAATTTTTAGTATTTGTTGTTATAGCGGCAACGGAAATACATCATTTGTGAAAATTTCAGCTTTCCAGCTATCACGGTTTATGAGATACAGCCTGGAGACAGACAGACAGACAGACAGACAGCGAAGTCTTAGTAATAGGGTCCCGTTTTTACCCTTTGGGTACGGAACCCTAAAAAAGTAACATACAGTCGTATTAAGAACCTCGCTTCGTTTTAGAAGTCTGTTAAAAATCCCGTAAATTGTTCCATCCTTCCATCAAATTCAATCAATAACTAAGTACAGCGGTATCAAGCTGAGAATGGCCAGGCTTTCTCGTAATTGAGATAAATCCCATAAGATTTGTTAGTATTAAAGCAAGATTTATGAGAAACTGCCCACGCGGCCCAGCTACAGGACGAAGGTCACGGCCACGTCACCCCAGGACCTTTAGCGCGTAAACAGATTCCCGACGAGAAACCATTCCGCCCTAATAATGTTGACGTAACCGTGTTATACCGCCTACCAAATGTTCAGATAGCCAGTATTAAATCTAATAGTAGCCTTGATTGCCTATTGATAGTCTTGAATAGAAGCATTCAACCTGTGATTTCGTTTCGTTTATCTATTTGTTATGTAGATAGAGTTATATTTAGTTGTAAAGCCGGAATCTTGGAATACAGTCTTGGTATCCTGTGTTTGTAAGACTGTTATAAGGAACCGTGTCTTTTGGATCTTGGGTATTTAGTTAGGGGATCGTATCAGCTGTTCAAACTAGGCAAGGAAAGACAAAGGCGCAGGAATACAGTATTGGTGGGATAAGGAAGTCGGAGTTCTCCACAAGAATGATACTTGCTAGAGGTATTAACGGTCCCCGTTGCATTCTTATGTAGATCTCTGTAACTTCATTCGAAGCCTAGAGACCGGTCACTATAAAGATTTATATAAAAAATGTGTTATAAGAATCGAATTGACTTAGGTACACTACACTATGCGTCAACTTATTTCAATATTTTTAAATTATAATAATTTAGGCACCTAAGTTATACACCTGTTAAACCTGGAGCTGATGAATAAAGATATGACTATGACTAAGTAAATAACTATAGTTCTGTATTCTGTCCATGGTTATACGATGAAAACGTTAATATATGAAATGATTAGAGAATATTTATCAGTCCGTTAAAGTATTTAACTGATTAAATAATTGTTTTTAGCATCCACTGTAGCTTTCATTTTGACGACTTTCTTCGCTCGACCGCGGTGTCAAAATCACGCGTTTGTCATTGTCATTAACCAGGATAACATGGTTAATGACAATGATAAACGCGCTTCCTGCTCCTTTACCAATCTAAACTAATACTTTATTACCGTTTTTAGGATTCCGTAGTCAACAAGGAACCCTCGAACTTTCGTCATGTCCGTCCGTCCGCAGTTTGCTCAGTCTCTTTGTACTAGAAAGCTGTTAATTGGTACACTATATTAATAGCGTGCAATTAATAAGCTGTACCAAATAACAGCTTTCTACAACAAAGTGTTCTAATAAAATCTTGAAAAAGATATATATGTATATTATCAACTACGTTACTTCCCCTATACTTATAGTAGAGATGATTTTTTTCTCGTCTAGCCCATAGTGTGGGATGGTGTTGAAAGTTTTTTTCAAAATTTACTGTGGGTGTGAGAAAACCATTTTTCAATAATTTTTGTTAAGAGTCGATTGTACCCCCACGCAACCTGCAAATTTCGGGTTCATAGTAGTAAAGAAAATATCCTGTTTAAGTCCACATAGTCTGATGTGCCGCTACGGAACCTTACATTGCGCGTGGCCTGACACACACTTGGCCGGTTTTAATTTCATGTCGTTTGATCTAATGACGTGGAGCTTAGCCAGGTGGTCGTTTTCCGTTTCGCAGTCACCACTCTGCATCTGATTCTGATTCGTCCAGTGTCCATCTTCACCTTCGTCTGTATAAAGAAATCATAATCATGTATCTAATTAAATAATTATTAAAACTTGTGTTTTAATCAGAGAAACTTTTATTTATTTCGTACAATACGTTATAACAATAATGTATGTAAATCACTATTATTATTAATGGAATATATACAGTGGTTCGCGTTAATTTTGATCTCCTGATATTTAGGCACAGCTACTTACATCATGTTCACGGGCAACTTAAAAAGTCTTTCAAAAAGTATTTCTTTCATGGTGCATGTAACTGTGCCGAAATATAGGGAGCTCAAAATTAACGCGAATCACGGTAAATATCCCGTTAATAATACGAGTAATAGTGATTTAATGAATGGCCGCCGTGATAGTTTAAAATTAATTTAGTTGTTCTAAATATACGTAATATTAAAATAGAATACGCAAGTAATGAACATATTACTGCAATAGTTCTCGAAGTACTGTTTGTGTGTTACCACACCGTTTATCAATGTTTACGTAATGATTGTAGAAGGTACACATAAGTACCTACTCACCTACTAAATTGCATGAATCTCCAGCTCAAGTCAACGACCGACCGAACACAACACTCGGATGTTTGGATGTTATCCAAACCCAAGGCTCAACCAATGAGATTATTTACAATATTTTTCACTCAATTGTACCTAATTCAATTCACGGAGCCATAACTAGGACATCTAATACGAGTATCTACACAAACTGGGTTGGTATGCGTTTGCTCCAATTCAACAAAGTCGCACAGCTTGCCGCAACCCCATTTCCTCTTTCAACGGGGATAAAGCATCTGGCATTGATAACTGATAACTACTTATGCATAACAAGTAGGTCTCCATATCCAGTTAGACATAGCTATATAAGATATACCTATTCTTTTACTCAACTATCCCAGTTGTATTAAACTGGTTATAGGCACAGGTCCGATCATGTATGGAGTACTGCTGCCACCTTTTTAATGAATCGGCCAAGTCTCAACTGGAAGCTTTAGAGTCAGTGGACTGGCTGTGAGGTGTGAGGTTAACCGGTGACGATAAACTAGCTGCCAAAAAGCTACTTAGTCTCGAGCACCACCGTAAAGTAGCATGTCTGTCTATATTCTACAGGATTTATTTCGGGAAGTGTGCGCAAGAACTTCATGACCTAATTCCACCCTCCCCATTTCCCTACAGGACTAGCAGAAAGTCGGCGAATTACCACCCATTTCTCATTGAAATGCCAAAAATCCGTACTCAGCGATATCAGTTCACGTACTTGATGCGTACTGCACAGGAATGGAATTCTATGCCGCCATCTCTGTTTCCTGAGAACTAAAATCTTGTAATTTTCAAGGCTAGAATGAATAGATATCTTCTAGATTGACAAGCTCTATCTTTGGCCACACCGTGTCGCTTAACATCAAGCGAGTTGGTAGTCAATCGTAGAATCTTAATTAATCTCTATTTTCGGTTTTATATTCGCAATTGTCACGAGTTTTCTAATGTATACAGTTGGTCTTTCTACGTGAAATAAATTTATTATTATTATAACACTTCATATTAATACAATCTCGCGTCAAGCCCGGTCTTTTGGTGGGCATCAGTGGAGCCGAAGCTAACACTGAGAGGCCTTTTTACATAGAATATAAAAAATACATAAACTGGGTATATGGATGGCAAATGGAATTATTGTACAATATGGAATTAAACAAATCTGGGCTATTGAGATGAAATGATTATGACTTAGAAAATTAGTTTATTGGCTGATGCTCCCACACAGTGAGTAAGATGAGGTGCTTCTGTGTGGGAGCATCAGAATGAGATAACATATTATTATTATTCTGTTTTAGGGTTCCGTACTAATGGTGCGGGAGCCTATTCATGAGACTACTGTCTACATATCTGTCCTAAAAAACAGAAATAAGTATGTAAAAGAATAAAAAGTACGAGGGTCGATCATGACGGAGATCATGATAATCTGGTTCTCGACAAGCAGACGGGTTTTTTGTATTTTATATTAATTGTACTTGTTTACCGACAAATACCAACATCGAACTGTCGATCTGCCGCATTCCTGTAGTCAATTGCAATCTGTATAAAATTATTATAAGCGTATAGGTACAAAGATTCCATAACCTTCAATTAAAACTAGGCAAATGAATGTCATTTTAACAAACGTGCCCAAAGGGAACCTATGCGCTTATTACTGAGCCTACGATCTCTGTCCGTCCGTCTGTCTGTCCTCTTTTTAATCCGTAATTAATAGGAAGTTGACATTTTTACAGAATATGTAATTTTATGACTATAATAATTACGAACGTTAATAACAATTCAGAACAGTCAAAAAGACAGAACAGTCTTTAGAAAAGGGGAGGTTCTCAATTCGGTTGTTTTTTTTAAATTTGTTTTCTTATTATTCATTGTCATGTCTTTAAAACTAAACCGATTTTTTAATAAGATATACTTACTCACATTCAGATTGGTGAAGTCTGTAATCAAATCTTGCAAGTTAAAGAACCATTTTCCGGTGTTCGATTGATCTGAAATTTTGCATGTTTAAGGAAAGATTATAGATTTGACTGGCCTTGTGGCTCAGTTGGTAGTATGTCTATCTACTAAGCTGCAGGTTGTGGGTTTGATCCCCACCCAGGGCAAACATTTGTGTGAGCATGGATGTTTGTTCTGTCTGGGTGTTTCTATGTATCATATGTATATATTTACAAAAAAAAAGTATATATGTATTTTATCAGCCATCTAGTTCCTACAAGCGTTGCTTAGTTTGGGCTAGATGGTGTTGTTTGAAATGTCCACAAATATTTATTGATTATTTATTTATTTAGATTGGACCTAAAACGCTTTTACCACCTTACTTGTACTCTATTTTTAGTGGAATAAACTCATTTCATATCATTTCAAATTCATGTAAAAAGGAGGCCGCCGCAATACGTAGGAAATTTAGCGCTACAACTCTCCAACCCCGGTCGAAGATCCAGAGGCAGGTCCAAAACAACATGGAAAGCTGTACTTTTTAACAGACTTCCAAAAAAGAGTAGGTTCTCAATTCGTCGTGGTTTTTTTGTATGTTCCCCGATTACTCAAAGACACTTGACCGATTTGAAAAGTTCGAAAAACTATTTTTTGTTTGAAAGGGTATTTTATACTTCCCAAGTGGTCCCATAGAAATTTTATCAAAATCGGATCCAGAATTTTGGTTTAAAAAAAAATTACGAAAAATATCATCCAAGTAAACGAATTGCGTATTTTGAAGTCGGTTTTTTTAGTTTTTAATATTATTACGGTGACGGTACTCTGCCGGAACTGTGACTTCACTGATATGTACGACTTTTTTTTCTATTCTTTGTTGTAGACTTGTAGTGAGACGGTTTATGCAAAACGCTTAAGGGCGCCTCCACTGTTGAAGTATTCAAGATGCTAAGACTGCGTGATTAAGGCCGCTCGTTCGAATTCGAATCATAAACAGTGCTTATGGGAATAAATTATTCATAAGGTTCGCTATAAATATCACGAGAACAGTTAAAGATATACCTGCCCACTTAACTAAACGATGATTGTTTTGTTTTTTAAATATATTTTCCTAAAAGAAGCAACTGGAAGCGAACGATCTCTAAGTATAGCTAGCAAAATGATGACTATCTCTGATAGCAAGAAAGTAAATTGATTGGCGGCCTTCAGCATCAGCTAACTGTCTCTTGTCTTGTCTTGTCTCTTGTCTTCTTCACTTCACTTCACTTCACTATTGATTGTTATTCTTATCATTCTTCTTCATTTCATTGAATTTATTCGTTATCACTGAATCTAAAATCGTCGACCGTCGCTCTGAGCTTCATTAATAATACTCGTTTTGATCTGTTAATTAAAATCGCGATAAAGCATGGGATTTTATTTTCTATGGTCTAGCAATAAATTCATTGTCAGAGTCAGTTAGCCGATAAGGCTGCAAGTCTGTATAATAAAGCCAATTTAACGCTGGGCGCGTAGTCCATCTTCTCATTGTGAGAAACTGACAAAATGAAAATAATGCCATCACACACGAACTAAAAGCATGTTGCTGCTCAGATAACACGAACGAAAACGTAATTCTGTCATACATATAAGTATATTGCACCCAACATATAGGTACTACACCCTGATGGTACTAGGTATCCTTTAACAGAACAAACAGACCTTTAACAGTTTGTTTTTAGGTCAGAAGTGCCATAATCTTAAGCAATAAAATTATTATATTAATTAATTCACTAATAACATATTTACTATGATGAGATTATAATTAAATTAATAGATATTGAAAAAGTTACAAAAAAATAATACATACTGTGTCAAAGTCTAACTAGATTTTGTCTCTTTAAAATCTGATTCCTACGAAGAGCCCTAGACATTGCAACACAGGGTATCCTACTGCGGTGACTAGTGACTATATAAGAACAGAATTTATTCTTATGTATAACTTCACGACATACGATTTAAGTTCAAAATGTTACAAACGAAATGTTAAAATTTTGCATCATGTAAATTATTATATTTGGCTCAAATAAATAAATAATTATTATATTAATAGTTACTTTACTCAAACCGAAATAAATGTATACAGTTTGAAAGTTGTTATGTAAATGATTTATGCTGTGGAATGTTTGATCAGGTGCGATGTGATGGTTACCGAAACGAATGAGCTGTTTACACCGAACATGACAACTGAAAGCCTGAATTAAACTTTTTAAAGAGAATAAATGACTTCATTGGTGTTTATATACCTACCCATCTGTCTGACACATCGTTTGTCATCGTTTAAAACAAGTAACGCTAAAACAAGCATGTATTTTTTTAGAATTGTGTCGATTCTAAAAAAAACAGCTGTAGAGCAGCTGGATACAATTTGCTTTTGTAACACAACAATACAATCACGATGGTATCCTAGTTGGGACACTGCTGCTTGACCTGCGGTCCGCATACCCTCGGTTCAATTGCATAGGTACGGCCATCTGTATTTTCGAAGTCAGTTATTTCATCAACGTTAGAAAGTTACGTAAGTTACAGCGTATTGTTAATTGCCGCACACTTCAAATGGTGAATGAAAACATAGTGCGGAAACCTGCATGTCTGAGAGTTCGCGACGATATTACCCGACTACGTAAGAGGGCGGGTTCTGTTTTTCGAGTGTATGTATGTATGTATGTGAGTATGTAGGTATGTTTGTTTCTATACGACCGCCTACAGCCTAAGCGGCTAGACTGATTTTGATGTGCGAGGTGTTGTTAGATTCGTCTTCGCTCCCTAAGTGTCATAGGCTAATAATTTTGTAATTTTGTCTCTCGCAAAAATTCAAAAATGCGTTTTTTCGTAACCTTTAAGGAACTTTTTCGTAATAAACTATTGATTTTATACTAGAATTATTCTAAAGAATGCACATTCAAATCTTTTACAGCGATTATACGCATACTTTCTCACAAAAAGTACACTCAACAGCGTATTAAGCTTAATGAAATCGTAAGTTAGACTGCAAAAAAAGCCGTTTTAACATTTTGTTTTCTTATTCTTCTTCGGGTATTTTGTTTTTCTTTTAATATAGATACTTGTTGATGTAAGTAGTGTGAAGTCCGCCAGCCCGCGTTTTGACAGTACCTACTGTAGATATAATATTAATGTAATATATAAGCAAATAAAAATATATATGTACCTTTCATACGAAGAATGGTGGGGAGATTTATATTTGACAATGTTTTCAAGAGGTTCGTACTATAGTGCGATAATAATATATAATCATCTACCACTGGAGTTGAAGTCACTGGAGAGAGTATCACATTTTAAGAGTAGATTAAAAGCCTGGTTGTTACAGAAAGTATTCTATAGCATTAAGGAATATTTTGATGATTAAAAATAATTTTAAATGACAAGTTCTACACCATAAATAGTCCGATTGTCTCATAATATATCATCTGATAATGCTCATAACTATAATTAATCTTATATTACACTAATTTATTTAACTCTATATTAATATATTTATAAGTTAAAAATGTTCCTATTAAAAATATATAAGTGTAGATAATTAATTTTAAGATATAAATATAATTTCTAGATGACTGTATTTAAGCATATTAAAGTATTATAGTTTATTTTTTTTAGTAAGTATATTAAAATAATTATGTAAATGTACCTAAATAGGATTATTAACAATACAAAAAAAAATACCTACCTATATATTGCACGCCCGAAATGGGTAAGCTGTGAGATAAAATTATTTTATAAGACCATAATGTACCAGTTTCTGCAATAAAAGCTTTCTGATTTCTGATTTCTGACCACATTCATACTCGGAGAGGAGAATTCGATTTTACGAAACAATATTCAGTCTCTGATACCTGTGCTCGGCTCTGTGCACGGCGCAGACTGTCGGCGAATGTTTTGTTAGAGCCCCAAGTTAACCAAATTAAGATCATCTTCTTTTTTTGAAGTCGGTTAAATATTGTCCTTCTTCAATAACGAATTAGGTATTACACGAATATCATAAGTATACCTACACCTATACAGGTACTCTATATATATATACTCTATTTACAAACATAAAAATACTATACTTACTAGAGTAATCGAGAAGTATTTCTGACTCCAAAATTAATCCAACCATCGTCGCCTGAATCTTTTCACTGGTAGGTAGTTTTAAATTGTGTTCTATTTAAAAAGTTACTTAGAAAACTTTTTTATGTAAATACGGCTACGACATAAAAAACGGCTGAATCGATTTTGATGCAAAGTTTCGAGCAAATCAAAACCGCTACGATGCCACAAACAGACACACAGATTACACACGTCAAATTTATAACACCCTTGATTTTGCTCCCGAAGCTAAAAATATATAAATTGAATTTCCAGGGACGGCGTCAGTCCAGCGGAAGCAGCAGCCAGCCTGCCCGCGAGTCCGGCCGCGACGTCGCTAGTAAAGAAGAAGGCGGCGGGTGCAAACGAGGTACGCGAGCGAGCGGCTGCGGTGCGCACACGCCGTCTCATGAAGGAGCTCAAGGAGATACAGCGGTTGCAGAACAGCAGAACGGATCCCGTCTTCACGGTTAGTGTTTTGTGGTATAAACTTAATATTTGATTTTCGCTTTGGTCACATACTAAACTTTTGACCTCATATTACATAATGTTATATGACGTTGTCGAAGATTGTTACCAGTCGTTGCTCGGAATGCAAACTGACTGACTCTCTAGTGAAGTTGATGATACGGGACATGCTGGAATGGTAGCTAGCTAGTCGGACACTACCAAGTAGAAGTATACTACCATGCTGTTTTTCTAGCGATATTTTCCTTCGCCGAAAATATACCTAATGCTTATTTTTTGAGTAGGAACCCATGCAGGCCTTCACACGTTTATATAAGTTGAATGCATATAGGTAAACGACAGAGCTACACTTAAAAGGGTCGTTGTTTAATGGTATCGCAAGTAATTAATTTAGTCGAGTTGAATAATGCAACGCGTTTCAGTCCTTCGAGAATTCAATACTGAAGCAGTCGTATCAACAGCCCAGAGCCTCGCTTTGGTATTTTATTAATCTTGATAGGCTTAGTAGACGCTGGTAATAAAAATGCACAAAACATCCTTAACGGGTCGTCTTTGTATGGCTATTGACCCCCATGGTCGTATATTAACCAGGTGATGTTTTTAGCAACTTTTAACCCCTCTCTCCGCCCTGGTAATAAGTACGTGGTGAAGTTTTAGACCAATCTAACAAATCAAAAGACCAAAATTATATCAATATCAAAATCACTGTATTTTTTTTTTTTTTTGTACACACGAAAGCATTGTTACCTGGCAACGGCGAGTTTAAGTCACGCGCCGCGCCGGTTTAGAAAATGTGCATTCAACGAAACGTGTTATAAATTTTAGTACATCTAAGGGTATTTTATATCTGTTTGCACTGAGATTTAAAATTAAAACCTAAGTACCTACAAGTCCGCGTGTTTGTTCACTTTTTGACCATGTGTAGGTGTAGGTACGCAATTAAAGTACACTAAGGCACTGCAAAAACAAAGATGATGTAATTTCTCTCCTACGGCCTTACCGAAAAACTTTACTTAACATATTTTGTCAACTTCTCCTGACACGTAATGAAATGACACTTGCGGAAAGAAGACAGAGAATTTAAGACGACGTTTAAAGTAATGTTTTTCGATAAGGCCGTTAAACTACAAGGAAATAGTGTAATAATCGTTTTATGGCTCTACGCTGATAATTTTAATTTCGTTACATAGTACCAACATACAGCTACAGGTTGTCTTTATTGACATTTTCTTTGGAACGACGATTGGTCTTATGAAGGGATGTAACCGACTGGTTTTATAGTATTATATGGTTGTCACTTTAGGCTAGACATTTGACAACGTCTCACGTGATCTTAGTTAGGTAAAGGTGTGATCGTAGATGGTAAGCATTATAGTCTACAATGAAAAATGGCTGAAGCTTCCGGAACACGCAGGTGACGATTTTTAATAGGGCCTTTTCCAGCCGCGCACTCGAAATAATATTACCCTACCTTTTACTACATTGTCGCGTGTTTTTCCATACAAAAAGAAAAAAAACTCTACCCCTGAACATGACCCGATTTCGATAATTATTTTTAGGGTAGACTCTATATAATATTGTAAAGAAAGGAAATAAAAGATAGATAAGAAAAATAAATAATAGGAAAGGCTAGATTGCCTTTCCTGCAGCATCGTCGTTATTTTTTCAATGCGCAGATTTTCAAACTGCCTAACCTTCATGTGCTAGTTTTTTTTTTCTGTGCTGTTTGTCACCAGAAACAAACAGCACAGAAAAAAAAATGACGTGATGCCCTAAGCAATTGCTTAGCTTGTATATGGGCTAATCCGACACCGGTCAAACTCAGAGATATCATCACTAAGTCCATAATTATCTGTGTATCCAGGTGGAGTTAGTAAATGACAACCTGTACGAGTGGCACGTGCGGTTGCATCAGATCGACCCCGAGAGCGAGCTGGCGGGAGACCTGCGCGAGCTTGACATCACCAACATACTTCTACACCTGGTGTTCCCGGAAAACTTCCCGTTTGCGCCCCCTTTCATGAGGGTTATCGAGCCCAGGATAGAGAAGGGCTTCGTCATGGAAGGTGAGAATCTAGCTGCAAATACAAATAATTGACGGGCCTCATGGCTGTGGTAGTACACGATACGTCTGCCTTCTGTAGGTTGTGAGTTCGATCACCACCCAGAGCAAAAATTTTTGCTGAGCATAGATTCTGTGTCTAGGTGTTTATAGTATCATACTATGTAATTACAAAAAAAATATGATATAACCGAACAATCTGAACAGGTGTAATTTGAACAGCCAAAGATTGGAACAAATTGCCGACTTCTTTGTTTCCTGAGAGTTACAACGTGTTTCTTTTTAAGGTCAGAGTGAACAGGTATCTTCTATGTCTGCTTCATCTCCGGCTTCATCGTCGCTTTCCAACAGGCGAGATGGTGGTCTAACGCAGTCTTATTATAGTAGAAGAAACAAACTGTACCTACATGATATGTGCCCGCTACGTGAGCTCATCTCTTGAGGACGGCTCGAACGATTTTTCTGATATTTTATATTGTCCCGGACAAGGTTAGTTATAATATCACCCAGAACACCCACCTAGCGGGATACAGCTACAGGGATGAATTGTTATAAAAATAATAATGTAGATAATTTGAAATCGACGAATTGTAAGATTAAGTTTACTCCTACTGTTGTATGAAAAACGCGTAATTTGCTGTCAAAAGATCGTGCTACGTTTCTCCATATACTCCATATCCAATACACTTGATACCATGTCTCTGACCCTCTCTGGCGAAACAACAGTTTGTATTGAATTTGTACGGCGAACTTGAACCATGACGTCATCGTTAGCTCTATCGTGTGCTCTCTGTCTAACACGGAATTAAAATAGTTGTAACTTTCTTATTTTTGAAGGTATTTTAATTCTATTTGTGTGGAAAGGATCTATTTATGTCTAGCCTTTTTATGGCCAAATAAAATTAAATCATGTATATTCCCTATTATAGATATATCAATCTGCAACAGGTGGCGCGATATGCATGGAGCTGCTGACGCCGCGCGGCTGGGCGTCCGCGTACACGGTGGAGGCGGTGGTGATGCAATTCGCAGCCTCCGTGGTCAAGGGGCAGGGACGCGTGGCGCGGGCGCCGGCGCGCACCTGCTGCGAGTTCTCGCGCCGCCGCGCTGAGGAGGCTTTCCGCTCCGTCGTCAAGACCCACGACAAGTATGGCTGGGTAACGCCCTCGCTCTCCGACGGATGAACGGTATACTAACTTCTTTTTTTTAAATTAGGTACACAGGCCAACACGAATTTTGACTTTGATATGAGAGTTTGTCATGTCGATAGGTTTATCGATAAGTTGGACAAAAAATATATATATTGGCTGAAAAAGTTTGCTTTTGTATGCAGGAGAACGGTTGATAAATATTTTAGTTAATCCATACAAATTTATACTTATATAAATCCAAACAATATAGGTACATTTTTATCAATTTTTAATATCCTATTTAATTACATTAAAAAAGAGTTCAAAATAATTTGAAAGTGAACACTTTACTTTTTCTTCTACTGGCGGCAAATGTGTAAATTCGCCACTGCGTCAAATGTAAATGTACGCCCCATAGTGTTTTAAATTTATCTAAGTAAGCATGCAGCATGCATTTTTAGATATGTACCTACATTATGTAGCCCATAGTTCTAAGTCTTCTAACATGTTATCGACTAACTTTCGGTAAAATAACTACCACAAAAGCAAACTTTTTCGGAATATGGGTTTTCCTTTATTTTAAATCATATGGAATAGAAAATTCATAAAATAAATTTTAGGACAGACATTTTTTGTAACATTGTGTATAATCTATCATCATCATCCCTTCCTATCTCACTGCTGGGTATAGGAGAATCTGCTTCGATCCTGTTCCAATAGAATACGGGTTCGACCCGCGATAGGCACAATATCGTCCACCGATCTTGCAGCTGAACGACCGCCAGCACTTAAATCATCTATAGGCAGGTACAATGGGGGTCTGATACCTTGTCAGGTGTCCTGATACCTTGGCATATCTGTTGTGACAACTTCTTATAACTACAAAGCATCTGCACAAATCCAATGTTGATGAAGGGGTTTACCTCTAATCTTATTTCAATATTACATTGACCTTTTGTCTGGATCTCTCAACTGCAGAAAAGGCGAAACAAAAGTCAAAGTACTATTGGATTAACACTGCTTGAACGCTTGTGCCCCAAATATACTTAGTCAACGTTTTCTTTGGGAACCGTTTTAATCTCATCAGATTTGAGATTATATGCCGGCTTAGCACGGAGTCGTTTCGTTCTTTGCGCGACAAAATCTGAAAGTGGTATGTTTTCCTGTGGTATGTTTTCCTAGACCTACAGTAAGTATGAAGTTCGGAGGTCTAGTAAGAAGTTCGGTAAATACATTCGAAAATGACCGGATGCAAAACGTGGTGAAATAACAAGCAGACCACCCGCTAACATAGATTATAATATGAGAATGGCACTCTTAGGTGCAGACACTGCGCGCGCACATTCACTGCCAAAATTGGCTACATCAGCCATACACGAGCACGTCATCGAAGCTCTCTAGATTAAAAATTGCAGAAGCTATCGCCATAGCCGAAAACCGGCCCGGGTGATGATGATGAAGTATGTATATATAGGTACCTATTTGTTGAATTTACAGTGTCTACTAAGAGTTTTATTTAGGACCCATAGGCAAGTCTTCTCATACAAGTGGTGGGAAGACGCTGGATGCAAGCCGCTTCCAATCGGTCTTTTTGGAAATCCATGGGGGAGGCCTATGTCCAACAGTGGACTTCTTATGGCTGAGATGATGATGATGATGATGATGAGGCAAGTCTTGCCGAGACTCTTTGTTGCTTGCCTTCGATAAATTATCGGAGAAGCGTCCATGTTATTTTAAGAAGTTTGGAGTGTCCATGGCCCAGGTCTTTAAGGTATATAGTAGTTACTCACTTCTTATGTTTATCTTCCTTTTACGTATTAAGTATTATGAAAGGCTTACTCCCCAAGTTATTTTTTATGATCGAAAGTATTTGACCACTTATGAAGCTAATCATACCGAGCCTGGAATGTATACTGGCTCTCAAATACCGAAAAAAAAACAATGTGAGATGTTTTGCATAAGACTTTTACACCTGTAGAATAAACGGCTGACCCGAGTTTTGAAAAATCATTTCAGAATTTTAGAAATTCCTTTAAAAATAGACATCAAATCAGAGTTTATAGAGAAGAGCTACACCACAATAGTGCATTCAACAAGTACATAATATAAACATGCATAAATATCCATTCATCCAGTTTTAATAATAAACAGCAACAGCCGTGTACACGATGCATCGATCGCATGCACTCGGCTAGTAACATTGACCTAAATCTACCACGCACGCTACCTCGACTCTCAGCATGCTGTAGCTGCATCATTAATCAATTTAGTCGATCGATGTGACCACTGCGACCGACTATCCACCACCGCTCAACGCATTATCCTCTCTCATGATAATAGCACTTAACTGCTTTTCAATGTTAGCTCGGAAATGCTTTGTTAAGTTGAATGGGTTGTGGTGGTTATACGCCTATAGTCCGCGCGCGAGCTCCGAGGAATGATAAGGATTGTTGTTGTAATGAGCTAGAGCGACGTTTCGGCCGCGGCGCGTATATGGAATTTATACCTTCACACAACACTCATGACGTCAGAGACCGTGTTGCTGTCGGGTATATTTTCAAATCCAGAAAGCGAAAATCTATTCATTAAAGCCTACCTTTACCTAACATTTGTGACGTCACTGGTGCGTGTTGACTTCGGGTATACTTTCAGTTTGGAAACGCCCGAGCAGTTATTTTAAAACATACCCGGCCGCAACGAAACGAGTAAATACCTATAAACCCTAACCTAACCCAGATTAGGTTTTTTTTTTTTATAAAACCTGACCTTTTAGACTATTTGTCATTGCATCAAATAAGATAGATAGTTTATTGAATACTTAGGTTCATAATTTATGCTTTTCGACTTTCGTCGTACAGACACCTACATTGTGGAATACGCTTCCTGAGTGAGTCTTTCCCGATAGATATAATCTTGTCTTATTAGGGGTCCGGTCTCCGAATGAATTTTGACCCGTTTGTCACTTTTGTTCTTTGAATATAACCTAAATAATACTAGATGACCCGGCGTACTTCGTATCACCTATCAATGAGTGAACCCGATATTTTATATATCTCAACTTTTAAACCTTCCCTGGACTACGACAAACATTTCAAAACCAAAATCAGCAAATCGGCCCAGCCTTTCTCGAGTTTTAACGAGACAAACGAACAGCAATTGATTTTTATATATATAGAGATAACTAATTAAGTAGCAAGTGGGTCGATTTCTTCGAGGTAAACGCTCTCCATTGTTAACCGCAACCTCGCTAACATCAGATAAGTTGGTGGTCAAGTGCAAGCCTATCTTGCCTAGAGAGCCGTATTATATGCAAAAATGCTACGCGAGGCTATTGAAATTAAGAAATATCTGAACTTCAATAAGGAGGAATAAAGAATATAGTCTAGTAAAAATAAATCCGTTTGTATGGAGCAGATCATAGTATTTGCAACTGAGGCTTCTTTGAAATTATGATAGGAAAATAGCTAAAAATCATAGATCAACAATAATCCCCGATTTATAGACTAACTGCGTTCCGTGGTTTCACTCGCGTAGTTATGAAAAACGGTGATGATTATGATAAGTAGCTTATGTCCGTCTCCAGGTCCAAAGCTATCTCTATACTAATTTTCATAACGATCGGTTCAGCTGTTTGAGCGTGTAAAGGTAACAAAATTAGCTTTTATAATATCATTATGAAATTTTGTCAAATGTATTTCAAAACACCAGTAGGTACATCCATTTAAATAACAATATACTTAGTTGTCTTTTATGTTGTCACAAATCTTATTTTTACTAGACTAATAGGCGAGACCTGTAGACACCGCGAGCGACTGTTGCGCGCATAGGGAATATTTTTAATTTTTTTCATAAGTTTGAATAAATAACTACCGCTAACTACAAAAAAAAATAGAAACTAACGTTTCTTTTTAACGAAATAATTAAATAAGCTTACTAATATATACAGCAGCGTCCTGGTTCTCGAAAATAATAACGAAATAAGGACAGCAGCGCCTTCAATGCCGCATTTGACAAACCTCATGGTTTTGTGGTAATACGTCTGCCTTCTGAGCTGTAGGTCGTGGGTTTGATACCCTTTAATTGATTGGTTACCTAGATTATAAATATTTTATATATTTTAATAATAAATATTGTTTCTTTCGCAGATCGTGCTCTCCAACCAAGAAGCAGAATGGATCTCCTAATATTAGTTATTCTTCAAGAATAATTTTAATTGTATAATAATTAGTGCAAACTTTGATAATGCTCTGCTCTGTGTATTAGTTATAACCGCCTAGGTAAGGAATAAAACTATTCACCCACAAAATGCCCTAGGGAGGTACCACAATCCTAAAAGTAATCTTATTTCAATATTACTCTGACCTTTGTCTTGCTCTCACAATTGTAGAATGAACGAGACAAAAGTCAAAGTAATATTGAAATAAGACTGCTTGAACGCTTTTGGTACGGCCCCTGGAATCCTTTAAGGTGTTTCTACATATAATGGCTGTCGTCAGCAAACATAGTTGTTGCAAATTTAATTTGCGCGCGATCTTTAGTCGTGTTCACAAAACAAAGAAATTTTCTTTATTCTGTGGTTGTGTTCGTATTGTATTTTGTGTACTTATGATTATAAGGAGTGCTCGCTCCGTCAGGCACACACACATACTTGCAATGCACATGTACCTACAGTATTGCTAAATGTAAAGGCTCAGGCGCACTTCTGAATTGAAACAAATATAATTTTAAAATATTTTGATACATAATACCTATGTGTGTGTGTGTGCGCGCGCGCGCTCGGGACTAGGTGGTACCTATCCACATCGCTACTAATTTTTAACCAAATTCTAGATGGGTGAAAAAAAAATATAAATAAATAAAATAAAATATATAAAAAATATAATGCGCTGTAGTTTATCAACTATTTAAAAAAAATATTCAAACGTAACCGTCTTCTCAATGCTGTAGCGGTCAGATCAACTATCGCTGTTTTAATATCCATATCTACAGCCTGATTATATTGCATGGAAGACAACAGAGTAAACTGCATATAAGCTGGTACAAGTGAGATGGCAACATTATTTAGGTTGCTATTCCCCATCTCGCGTTTTTATGTCTGTCAAATTCCATGTTTATTTTTTTTTATCAGTGGGGTTGTGGACCCGCCATTAAATAGGAAGATCAAATACTTAAGTAAATATGTTAATTCCTCTAAATTGTAATTTGGTAATTTGTTTAAAAAAATACTTATCTGTCAGACTGCTATCGTAACGAGCAAAACAAGTATATGGTTGGTTACGTAGCTAGTTAGCTACTAACCATTAGCGCGACACTTTCGAATAATGTCTCCATACAATCTAGTGACGACAGCCACGATATGAACCAAATTACTAAAACTAGTCTGGAATATCTAAAAGATCCTCCAGAAAATTAGATTAAAAATAAAACCTTTTGTATGAATTAATAAAACAAAAGCTTTGTAACTTTGTCTGTGGCTTTGTGACTCATATAGATATGAAACACTAATTGTTATACATATGTATACTTACATGAACCTTGTGGTTACACCCACCTGCTAATCATTGTGCAATGTAATAAGAACTTCATGACTCATTAAACCTAAATAATTCATCCAAGTTCTGACTCTTCGAATAATATAACCGAATAAATTTGTAAACGAGAATGAACAAACGTCGTCGCGCGCTCTTGCGCTCGATTCATAAATGCCTATTTCTTTACGATTTGATTTATTTTTAATTTTCATTATAACACCGATAAAAAAAAAAAAACTAACAATGCTAAAGAAATCAATCGTAGAGGCATAGGCCAGTAATAATGGTTCTAATCATAAAAAAGTATTATCGAAATCTGTTAATATTTAGGGGTAGAAAACAGTTATCTGCTGTTTTATGAAAAAACGCACAATGTACTGGCGAAGATTGCTCTTAAGCTGTAAATCCCGTTTTACCCGACAGCACAAGGAGGGGCATATTTTACGGGTGTATGTATGCGAGTGTATAGCACACCTTCCGCGCTTGATTTTGATATACAAGGTGTCGTTTATATTTGTCCTTACCTCCTGAATGTCGTAGACTACATTTTGCAGCCTGATATTTTGTTTGTCTTTTAATGTTTACTTATAAAAAAGACGAAGTAATTAAATTATAGGAGTTGTCTTTCTACTGCTGTTAAACCATTGATTCCTACTTTCCGATTGAACATGGTGCCAAAATATGTAATGCTCATTATCATTTAAGAGCCGGTACATGTTTGGCAAACGTCTTGGTCTTGCGCGACATTTTTTATCTTTACTGACTTCAAAAAGCAAGAGGTTGACAAATCAGTTGTATTTTTTTTATGTTATGACTCTGACATTTGTAAACCAATTTGAAAACTTATTTTTCTGTTTAAATAATAAATAAATAAGAGTGTGAAAAAATATACTTTAAGATTGGTCTCTTATATAAATTTCATCAAAATCGGTTCAGTGGTTTGGTTTTTAAAACAAAATTGCGCATTTGAAGTTGGTTTTTAATTTTTTCTTAACATAGTTATTATATAAAAAAAATATATTTTTGTATTTTTTATCTTCGCCCATCTAAATGACAGTCAACATAAAAAATACAAAAATAAAAAATAAATCTAACTAGTTAAGTAATAATGTTAGATTATTAATGTACCCGATAAATATATTTAGTAATTTTTAATTTTAATAAAATCTGCCACGTTTGAGCGAAACTGCTGCTAAAAGTGTACCGGCTATTAACAAAATCTTGCTTGAAGCTCAATTTTCTCAATTTAAAAAAAAAACTAAAATTTAACTCTCTTCTGATCAAAATTATAAAAGGAAATGTTTCCGTCCCAATGTCATTTAATGTTTTTTGATTAAAAAAAATAGTGGGAACGTTTTGTAGTAGTATTTTAAAAATATTCACCAAACATTCTAAATAAAAACCATGTTTTAAAGAATTCTTTGTGTATGTGATAATGATAAGTAAACATTTATTATGTAATTCCTAATATAAATATTATTTGACATTGATTTATAAGCACATGGATTACATGGATACTAGTCAACCATTAAATATCTGGTCTTTTATTCAAAATTTATTTTACAAAAGTTTATGTAAAAAGGACTAGTTATGTTTTAATATTTTAGCATCGTCACTCCACTACAAAAATATAAAAACTTCATCAATCTCAAATATATTGAATTCATAAAATAGAATAAAAATTAAAATATAAGCATAATACGAATACCTGACAAATGTTTGTTGTAACCTTGTTTTTATTTTAATATTCTAATACACATAAATTCCTGCAACAGATATGCTCAAATGGCATTGTTGCTATATAACCATGGCTAGCAAGTTGGCATCCGAGCTGGTTTCTCTGTTGACCTACTAGCTATGCATTATAAACTATGCGTCTAAGTTTACATAAATAAACTATGACCACCTATTGTATGAAATGAGTACGATGCGCCCCAACATCCATGTGATCATAAATCTATGTTTCACATGCTAGAATCTGCATGCTTCTGTGTATGTAGTTATTAAAATTGTAGTAATTGATGTCAAATTATTGCTACAATTAAAAATTCTTGAGTAGTTTAATGCTCAAACTAGTAGATAGATAAATAAAATAATCTTTGTGAATTGTGAAATGAAAGGCTTGTGGTAATTATAAAATTTACAGTTTTAAATTAGTAAAAAAAAATATTTAGAAATCGATGTTCTTTATTTGTGTAAGCAACCAAAGAAGTTTTATTTTTATGTGGATCCTTTCAGCGCAAATTAGTATGTAAAAATATTATACCTGGAGTATATTGTGTACAATGTTATAGATGTAATAAATTACCTGCTCAACTTTTTTAGTTTCATTTTAAATTATATGCCCCTATGTAATACCCATACCATACTACTAAAAAAAAAAATGATACCAAAAACACAAAACCTATATACATATATAATGATTTCAGTCACATATGAAGTGTTTCAATTCACTTAAATTGTTTCAAGTAAATATTGGAAACCTTAAACCTAAATGTTCCAATCGCCACCCATAAAGCTAGATAGATGCATAAATCTAGTTCTTCGCATTACACATCTTTTATCCCGTGGGAAACTTGACCTCACAAATCAATATATCTGATGTGCTTGAACTTGCATGAATTTTCACATTAAGCTTAAGATCTGTATTTTTTTTATTAAATATAACTATGTTTTGACCACCAACTCACCTGATGGTAAGCAACAGTGTGTGATAGAGCACAGATTAAAAAAATATTCACTTATATAATCTTATATAAACTTATATAATCTTGAAAATTCCAAGATTGTAGTTCTGTGTGACACCAAAATCAAATTTTCATAAGATCTACAATATAATATATTCCTTCCTTCCATATGGGTTAAAAGCAATCCTAGAAAATCAGGTACTCATTAATGCACTAGACATGCAGCAAGGAGTTCAAAATCCTACTGAAGTATGAGATTACTTGGATGGGTGTAATAGACTAACTAACTCTATGACTTAATTGGGCATCAGATTGTTGTCTTTAACAATAACTCCAAACTGAGTATGGTTGCTGTGGGGCCAATGCTATACATGCAAATAATTTAGATATTGAAACTCACTAATCACATTTGAGTGACTTTATACATGAAATGAAAAATAAAATTACACATTATAAATAGAAAGATTATCACAAGCAAGATTACTCTCCACCTCTCAGAGCCAACACCAAGTGAAGCACGGAACCACCTTGAACCTTGTAGTCCTGTGCAGTCTTCTCATCATTCCTGAAAATAAAAATTAACACACTACTTAACATCATATAGATTGGAATAAATCCACATTTAGTATTTTTAAATGAGGTAATGTTACAGAATTCAAAAATACATCTTTTTCCCTGAAAATAAGCT
This sequence comes from Lycia hirtaria, assembly GCA_947563715.1. Classification (NCBI taxonomy): domain Eukaryota; kingdom Metazoa; phylum Arthropoda; class Insecta; order Lepidoptera; family Geometridae; genus Lycia; species Lycia hirtaria. Next base: position 38,843,392 of record OX387379.1, read on the forward strand.
AGCATGTACTAACTAACTCACCTGCTATGAAACAATGACGCTATCTGTGACCAAGATCACTAAAAGATAATTAGTTTGTCTTTACTCATGACAAAGGGGCCACACTCACTTAAAACTTTGTACGACTAAAACACATACCAACCTATTTAAACGCTGTTGTAAAAAGAAGTAGGCACAAGTTCCAGTTTTGACAATTTAAGTTCTAGTGAGCATATTACCTCATTCTCCTTATTACTGACCTCAAGACCTCATTATTAAATAACTAATATTAGGTACTAAAATCGACGCTATTGGAGAATTGGTAATATTGGTGACAGTATTCACACAGAATTCCAAGCTCCAGCATGACAAGGAAAACATTTATAACTTACATTTGTTTTCCAGAAAAAATGAGCCGTTGTTGTTGTGGAGGGATGCCTTCTTTTTCTTCAACTCTTTCTTTTATTCTTTCTACTTTATCAGTGGGTTCGATATCAATCTCAATTTCTTTTCCTGTAAGCGTCTAAAAAAAATCAAGAGGTTAGGCTATTCATGTTTAGAAAAAATATGTAATTCAGTTAGGATTATAATGTCTCGATGCTAACCTTTACTTTAATCAACATGGTGATTTGATTTTTAGCGAACTACTTTTACAAAAATTAGCAATTTCACTTCTCAAATGCAAAGTGTTTTTTTTTTGTTATTCACAAAACAAACCCCTGTTTAAACAATACTCTTTGACAAACCCTCAAAAATCCTTTTCTTTTTCGGCTTCACAAATTTTTTAACAAAAATGATGACAATTAAATTGTCAATTTGACAAAGACAATCAAATTTTTTTTTTTATTAAATTTGAACCCGTTTAAAGCATTTGCTATTGTCAAGTATTAGAATATCTTTAAGTTTCTTGAATAAAACAAGTCATAAATGTTCTATTATAATCATAGTTGAAGTCACATAAACAGTCAAACAGTAATTTTAAAATTCAAGTCGTATTTCAGTAAGGTGGTTTGTTTCATTTTCCTAAACTTATGTTATTTTGAACATGAATGCTATAAAAATAGTGGTGCTTTATTCATTAAGTGTTCGATCAAGTGCTTGTGTGTGGGCAAGTGAAATAAAGCAGTGAAACGTGTGATTTTACGTTGTCAGCAAAACTCCATAGAACTAGAAGATTCTAGTAAAGTCGCCATCACTTTACTGAGGCAAGACGAAAGTTTGAAAAAGACTGTTTACGTGACTTAGACTGTGACTAGAACACTATATAACTTCTATTATTCAAGAAACTTGAAAATATTTCAATACTTTTTAATATTTTCCTTCATTAAGCGAGAATATACATCGTAAATATGTAATATTTTTATTTACAACTATAATAAATGACTTAAATAACTAAAGATATTATTATAAATAAAAAACATATTACAGATAAAAAACAGAACTCAGGTCACAGTCCCAAGGCAACGTTCCCAAAAGGCTGGAGACATTGCCTCGTTGGATAGCAATGCTAATCCGCTGACCGAGGTAAGCGCCAGCCCTTTGGTCATTTGTTCTCTCTATCAGTCGCATAGCAATTTCATTATAAAGCTGCCACGCACTTGGACCCCATGGACCTAAAGAACAATACTTGAGATTGGCAAATCGCTAATCGCGGGGTCCAATACAAAAAAGAAGAAGAAATGTTTGACGTTTATTTTTATTTTGGTTTGGGGTTATGCAGTGGACGCGCCTTAGTTTAAATGCTACGAACAAAAAATTCTGCCATTTTTTGCGGGGGGCGAGGACAAACACACACTTAAAAACTATCGTCACACAAATTAACTCTTCTAGTATTTATATTCGCATACAAATACAAATGTTCAACACTTTTACAAAAAAGGGCGTGGTTAGGGTAAATTTACATAAACAAACAAGAGACATATACAACATGCAAAATAAACGTAATAATCTGCTTAACAGTGCTGCCATGTAAATGCCATTTTTTCCTTATGATTGTTAAAATAATGTACCTACACCAAATATGCAGTTGATAAAAAATACTTATAAGAAAACCTATTAGAAATCGTATAAGTAACTAGAAAAAGTTATCATTAACACTTTATAATCAAGTCAGTTTGGTTTATTTTTAGGGTTCCAAAGTAAATGAGGAACCCTTATAAATTATCCATGTCCGTTTGTCCTTATAACACAGCCATTTTTCTCAGAAAATAACAGTACTTTTATAATAGTATATACGAGACATATATTAAGTACCAACTATACGCGGGATGTAAGTAACAAAGGGGGTGGCGTTTGCGTTTGCGGAGCGAGGGCCTCATTTCACCCTAGTTTTAAAACTATACAATATTCCGAGTGTTGTAGGTAATCGACTAGAGACTAGAGCCCGCACCACCACTACAGTCCGACGGCAAAACTTGGAATCTAAAAGGTGCTAAACTTCTTGGGAACTACTATTTTGTCCATTTTTTTTTGTAAAAGAAGCAATACATTTATAAAGTTTAAAGTCCGATGACAAAACTTGGGAACTGAAATTTACAGGTTCGTTGTCACTTTTTTTTGCGTTAGTTGCACCGCGTTTATAAGACTAGTGGAGGCGCAGAATTTACCCATAATCGAAGCAAAATAAGCTGCGGCAACACCAGTATCAAAACTGCAAATGACGATAGTGTTTGATAAATATCGATAATAACGTTATCGATATTTTGATCACTGAATAAGTTGACTTTGTCCTGTCAATATTTTAATTTCATTCAGTGTTTTATATTTTAAGTTATAGAATATAAGCTAAATAATGACAACGTTTTTAATGAAAAATAAACACATCCTCTAAGAGACTAACGAGAATGTTGAAAGTTTGTATGAAACTTCCTCATTTTTGATGCAACAAATGTAAATGTTGATATAGTATAGGTATGTTGTCATTGTATCTTCTACGATGTTTGATGCATGAAAAAAATTAAACCAGTTAATTCACTTTAACATACATTATTTATTTTTCAATCAGGTTTACGTTAGGTATATACCTACATTATTATTGGTCTTAAATATATTATCTATGTTTTTACATATTATAGAGCGCAATAAAGAACCGGTGATAACAAGTTCCGCTGCAAAATACTTAAAAACGTAGATCGTTACATCTACTTTTAACTGTTTTTCCAATCAACATACACTTTCTAGTCTTCCCGTGAACATGTTGAATGCAACTGCGCTGAAACATCGGGAACTCAAATCAATTAACCCGCGGTATATATCCCGCACATTATAATATTATATTATAATGAAAAACCGCAGTAGATTAAAAAAGTGTCAGAGGAAGGAATTCACTCAGACCTTTTATCCATATCAACACTGTAAACTGTGTGAGGTGATAAGGTACATCACTAGTTGGGATTCCCCGCCGAGACTAGCGCGTGAGAGAAAGAAACAAAGCAACTACTTTGCTATCGAATATGGAACTAATTGTAAACGAAATAAGGTCACAAATTGACTATCAAAATGAGTTGTCTCGTTACTCAAAAAACCGTTAGATGACGTAAATCCTGTGGTTTCAAGACATTTATTTTCCACTAGAAATATAGACTCTGGCTTTTAGGTATAAGATACATAATTGAGTGAAGATACTAAGTAGGGATATTCTGTTACTTTTTGTACTCGAGATTTCACCGGCGTCTAGAATCACGAGCTCATAAGAATGATTTTAAACAATTTTATTAAAAGTAAACCAAAATTACTATAAAAAAATGCTCACTTATGAAATGATACACCATCTTTTTGGATTGTAGAAGTATTTGATCTCTTGCCACAGTCGAAAACTGCACAGTTGGGTATTTTTAGAGACTTCCTTACACCTCTGCATCGGTATCAGGACTGATGAATGTCGATTGAAAATAGTTTTTATAAACGCGATGGATTTTGTCTTATAGAACTTGGCAGAGGGGTAATCTCTTGGAAGGCGCGTCCAAGGGGTTATGCAAAGAGTATTGGGGTGAGTTTTGGCGGGAACGTCTTTTAGTAACGTGTTGTTGCTTTGTTTTATTTTCCTAAACTTGTGTTATTTTGAACATTAATGCTGTAAAAATGGTGGTGTATTATTCATTAAGTGTTCGATAAAGTGCGTGAGTGTGGGCAAGTGAAATAAAGCAGTAAAACGTGTGATTTTACGTTGTCGGCAAAACTCCATTGAAGCTTCTAGTAAAGTCGCCACCACTTTACTGAAGCAGGACTCGACTTATAAATTGACTGTATACGTGACTTAGATTGTGACTAGAACATTTACAACTTGTTTTATTCAAGAAACTTGAAAAAATCCAAATACTTGACACTGGCAAATGCTTTAATGCGGGTCCAATACAAAAAAGAAGAAGGAGTATTGGGGTTATGTTTTATGTTTCGAGCTAACATGATAGAGATAATTTAATTGCGTTATTTAATTAAAATAAAAACCTAATAATTAGTAGTTGATATCTGTGCTTTCTAAAAACTTAAAGTTTTCCTGAAATGACTAATTTAAATACCATATTTACGCAATTGGAAAACTTAACTAAAAAAGGTAAACATCAATGAATGAAAAAAATTCACCGGTCATAAAGCTAACTCTTCAAGAACCTTGGACAGTAATCTGCATCTAATACTATTCTGCAAGACGCCAGCCGCACGGGTAGTATTATTATATGTTCTGTGCCCACAGCAAGGACTCTGGAAGAGTTCTAAAATCAGAATTTTGACAAAGGAACCCTACTGTGTGGCTGGCGTTTAATAAGCATTAGCTCAGGGCTCATGCCCTGACAAATGACACACACACATGATTTCTCACATGAGAAGTGATTTTTTTGTCAAGATTTTGAGTAATAATCAATAGTCCTGATTGTTTTGGATATTGCATTGTGTCTATACTTATTTCTCTTAAAGTTATAAATCTACTATCTTTCTTTTTCAGAGGGCCATTCTAAATATATATCAGTTATTATTGCAAATTTAATTGAAAATGATTACACAAAACAGCCAATCCAAGATGACATCAATAGCTATCATTTACTTAAATCATTTCTGACAAAAATATTTACATCTATTGATGATTTATCTACTGCAATTTTAAATGATGAAACCATACTTGTAAGTGTGAAAAATCAGAAACTGTTACGTACATGTTTCCAATTAACTACTTCTATTGGCATATCAACATGCTTGATTCCTGGTCTAGGAATATCTTTATCAAGAAGATGTTCTTCATCAACTATATTGCCTCAGTTAAAATTCAATGATGAAGAAAAATATGAACTATTATCAGAATGCACAAATTTCTTCACTAGAAGCTACAAGGTTCCTGTTCTGCGGAGTATTATAATTACTCTGCATCTATCTGATTATTTAGCTGCATTAATACAACTTGCATTCGCTCCACTGAAAAAACCAGGAACATACAACAATTTTGTGATGACAGAAGAAATGTATGATAAACTAAATGCCGAAAGGCACCAATTTATATCCACATATGAATATGTGGTTGCAAATTGCTTTCAACCTACTCTAATGAAAGAGCTGTTAGTTCTACAAAGTGTTGTCAATCCGTCACCTCCAGGCTTTGTAAAAAGATTGATTGCAAAAGAGTTGAGTCAAAGACTGCTTGCTCCTGGTGGTTTGATTAGCCTCATTAGATGCTTTATAGAAAGCTATGAAATAGACACTGGGCTGGATTGGAAAAAGATTGATATGATCTGTAGGATTGTATCAGCAAAACATGGAACTTTCTCTGAAGATGATTATTTGAGTAACATGACTGAACAATTGACAAAAATACTTAGTCTTAACAATACACACTACTTATCAACAGCAGTTGCATGTGTTCTTAACCTTAATGAGAAGTATCCTGACACAGAATCTGTAAAGTTTTTAATCAAAGATATATTCCAAGTTTTTGAGTATGACTGTCTGATATCAAGGTCTAATCTACCTGGGACAGTAATTTTATCTCCACAGGAGACAGACCATAAGGTGAATATACTTCATGCTTGTACTAATACCACTAAACTAGATTGGTATATACTTTTGAAGCCTAACTTACAGATTCTGTTCCTCATTGGAGTCAAATGCACAAAGAATGAAGATTTAAAGGTAAAGTTAAAAGACATACTAGTTAAATGTCTTGAAAAGCTAAATAAGGCTGAAGTTAGAGGCCTTATAAGTAAATTGCTTTTTGAAAATGAAGACTGGAAAAGATATATCCAAATTGAAGAGTATGATTCGGGTATTGCTATAAATTCAAAATCTCAAAATGAAGAAGACAATGCTAGAGGAGAGGTATTATCATACTTTCTAGATATATTAAAATCATCTACTGGCAATGATTTGATTAAATCAGTATTTGAGGTTTCACTTGATATTCTTGTAGAATTGAGTTTGAAGCGTAAAACAAAAGCACAAAAAGATCTACTAGCTTTAGAAGAAGAGCCAGTACTGCTTGATGAAATAGATGAACAATATGCCAATATTCTTCAACTGCTGTCTGAAATATCAACCTTTCCCAGAATAATCACCATTTTAAAAACAAACCCTTGTACAGTTGTCAATTTCATTGAACATTTTATTACAAGAACAAATAATGATGAAGAATGCACTACCATTGCATTAATATTACTAAATATAGTTTTATCTAACACTAAGAAAAATGATGACTCAGAAAACAGATTTGTCTCCATAAAACCAGTGTTGGAAACAATGTCCAAAGATGAATCAAGCTTGAATCACATACTGTGTAAAGAGACATTATCCTTGATGTCTTCTAAGGTACCAGAACAATCAGGAAGTGCTTGCGGAAAAGCCTTGTCTGATGTTTTTGATAAATTGCTGCCGGTGAGAGCACATGGTATCATAGAACTGACTAAACTGATTGATGCTAAAGATGCAGAGACTATTTCGAAGAAGCATTACATATTTTGTATAGTCCAGGTAGGCTCAAAAAGTTTTTTCTTCTAATAAAAATGACAATTCATCAATGATATTTTTAAACTAATTGTTTATATAGTAACTTGATGCATAATATTTTTGGATAACTTTTTTGACATCTATATCCAGTAAGTTTATTTATTAAAAGCATAAGATTTAATATTACATATATTCACCATTTTGGATTAGGTTTTTGGAGTGAAAATTTCTTTAGGCATGCTGAGCACCTTATTTTGTGGGTATCGAGGGAGCGAGAGCTATAATAAACGCGTTACTGCTGTACTGCTATTTCGTATTATTATTGTCTCCTTGATGGAGTTTTCACTTATTTTGTGTAGCCTTAATACAATAATTAATGTTGCAGGAACAACTCAAAGATCCAGACTCCTACATCTACCTGTCAGCTATAAATGGATTAGCAGCTCTCTGCACCCATTGTACAGAAGATGTCTTATATGTTCTGTGCAATGAGTTCCTACAATTGTCTACCGGCCAGGATGGTATTAAAGTAAATGACACACAGAACAAAATCACAGAGCTGAGAATGAAAATTGGAGATGTCATTGTGAAAGTTATCAGTAGATTAGGTAAGTGTTATCCTAATATTATAAAAGCGAAAGTAACTCCATCTGTCACTCTGTTTTTTACCCGACTGCGAAAGAAGGAGGGTGGGAGGTGAAGGGAGGGATGTTATGTTTTTCGAGCGTATGTTTCTTTGACACGCCCTAGAGCCTAAACGGCTAGACCGATTTTGATGTGAGTGGTGTCAATAGATTCGCCTTAGTCGTGAGAGTGACACTGGGTACATCAAAATTAAGGATATTTGGCGGCAAAAAGTTCCCAAAAAAAAATGTTTTCAAAATACATCGAGTGTGGTATCAAAATAAAGAATTTTTAACGGTGATTACGAATATATATTACTTATATGTTTTATTGGAGTTTGGAATAGGAAATGCTAATAAATCACATCACACTTCACACTTATAATATAAATGCGAAGTTTGTGTTATTACTTTGTTACTTCTTCACGGTAAAACGGTTTGACGGGTTTGGCTGAAATTTGGCACACAAGTAGTTTATAATCTGGATTAACACATAAGATACTTTATATCCCGGGATTCCCGCGGGAACGGGTAATACAGGATTAAACCTATTTCCTACCTCAAAAAAATCACAACACTATACCATTATAATTGTGTTTAAAGGTAAGGAGAGGGAAGAAGGGAGGGGGAGGTAGAGGGGGGGGGGGTGTTTCGAGTGTATGTATGTGGGTATGTATGTATATCTGTGTTTCTATATGATCGCCTAAAGCCTAAAGGGCTTAAACGATTTTGATGTGAGAGGTGTCGTTAGATTCGGTTTCACTTGCTGAGTGTCATAGGCTATATTTTTTTGTAATAAAAATCATACATCTTTCACAAATATAAAAAAACGCGTGTTTTTTGTAACTTCCAACGAACTTTTTCGTAATAAACAAGTGATTTTACTAGATTTTTTTCTAAAGAATGCGCAATATTCTTTTACAGCGATTGTACGCATACTTTCTCACAAAAAACGTACACTCAACAGCGTATGAAGCGTAAACAAATCGTAAGCTAGGCTGCAAAAACCTCTTTTCTGCAGTCGGGTATTTTGTTTTTCTTTTAACATTGATACTTGTTACCTTTTCACCATGAAATGTACACTGATGAACTGATTGTTTCCAAGTTTGGTACAGAGATAGCTGAGAACCAGGAAATGGACATAGGCTTCATTTTATCATCATCATTCATCATTCATCACTAAGCGCGTAAAGTCGCGGAGAGCAACTAGTCATCTATATTAAATAAATAATAAATATTTGTGGACATTTCACACAACACCATCTAGCCCAAACTAAGCAAAGCTTGTACTATGGAACTAGATGGCTGATGTAATACATATATACTTTTTTTTGTTGTATATATATACTTATGATACATAGAAACACCCAGACACAGAACAAACATCCATGCTCATCACACAAATGTTTGCCCTGGGTGGGGATCGAACCCACGACCTTTCAGTTCAGCAGGTAGATGTAAACACACTACCAACTGAGCCACAAGGCCAGTCAATAAGAGGATCATTGAGCACACAAAGTGCTACCAAGTGCTCAATTTTTGAATTGCATTTAAGATACATATATGCATACAAATTTATCTGACTTAGAACAATGTTAGTAAATTGGTAATGTTTTAAATTCGAAATCAAATAGTTGAGACCACAAATTGCGTTAGTGATTAATGTGAGTTATTGCAAGCAAGTGACTTGTAATTATATAGCTCTAAACTTTAAAGATAGTCATTTCTGTATACGATAACCACAGACAAAGAAGATTGACCTTTTTTGTGTGAGGTGATAACTTGTATGTATTTAACAAATTTGATTACCAGTACATCGCGTAATTTAGGTAGTTTTTTTTTTTGTATTATAAAAGCAAAAAACCCTTCTTACAATGAGAAAGCCTACGCCTAGCAGTGGGACAGCTTATACAAACAGGGCTGATTTTGAAGAGCAATATACACATGATTTAATTTCGGTATTTTTAATGTGATTTATGCATGATACCAACCATTTCTAAACATGGATGGCGATATATATATTTTTTCAACTTTTTAAAGTAGAAGTTATATATATTATGAAGTTCTAATAAAATAATAATATTAACTTAGCCATTTGATTTTTATAAAATAAAAACAAAGCGGCGACAAAACTTCTCTTCCACGTTCCATTCAATACTCCAACCTATACATTTTGTTGCAGGCGAAATGGCAGTGGTCCATAAAACGCTGCTTCTGAACACAATGCTGTGCGGCTGCCGAGACCCCGAGCCGCTTATCCGCGCCTCTGCGCTCTCCAACCTCGCGGAGATAGCCCGCGTGCTGCATTACAAGATGGGCACTATCATATACGAGGTTCGACACTTTCCTTAGTTCCTCCTCACTAATGTAATCGTAGCAGGACTAGCAGAAAGTCGGCGAATTACCACCCATTTCTCATTGGAATGACAAAAATCAGTACACAGCGATATCGATCCAGGTTTCTTGATGCATACTGCACAGGAATGGAATTATTTGCCGCCATTTCTGTTTCCTGAGAACTACAATCTTAGAATGTTCAAGTAAAATAAAGTAACAGAAAAATAAAGCGCATAGGACAATAATATGAAAATAGATTGAACCAATATAACAATTAAAGATGACTAGATCATAGTGGATCACTAGAATTGGGAGACAATAATAATGAGCGATTAGTTGGGGACTGTTGGTGTGATTCTAGAGAACATCATACGATAATTGAGAGTACAGACAATTTAAAAATTATTTTTATGTATGAAAATTAACTTGCCAACAAATCAAATTAAATTTTTGTCGAATATTTGTGATGTTGTTTACTAGTTTTACAAACGACGTTTTTTTGTAAGTTTATTCAGGCATTTTATATCTTCAAAAATGTAGGTATGCGCGAGCAAGACGGACGATGGTCGAACTAGGGACTTAATCTTTGGCGGCTTTGATCCAAAACATTAATAAAATTACCCAGAATCCTTTCCAATCACGATCACTCGCTACTTTATTTATTTATTAAGTTCACCTGCACTGTGTACATCTATACATTGATAAAAAAAAATATTAAAAAAAGTAGAACTTAATATCACAATTATTACAGGTGAAGTCAGCATGCATGCATTGACGACAAATAAAAATAGTCATTTAAAAATTAATAATATGTCATTAAAATACATGTGGAATGAACTTAAAATAATAATAATAATAAGCTATACAGACACTACTAACGACAGACAGACTGTTACTTGACAGTGCTTATGAATAACATCAGCGACAAAACCCACACACCACACATGACATAATGACACTTGACATGTTACTTTCTCTGAAAGTACGCTAATCCATTTATCATATTATTCATTAGTTAAAATATCAAAGCAGCTATTGAAAGTGGTCAAGCTTTAAAATGTCACTTTCGATTTAGAAATAGACAGTGGACTTCTTTAGTCATCTATTACCTATTGTTGGTGATTGTTACGTGTCTCTTTATCAACAGACCTGAAAAAAAGGAGGTTCTCAATCCGGTTGTATTTTTCAAATGTTTGTTAACTCATAACTCTGTGATTTCTATACTGATTCGGAAAATTCTTGTTTATCTGAAAAGATATACTTTTTTTGATTGCCCTCATAAAACATCAACATCGGGGCTTATATAAAACAAAATAACTGGAAAAATGACGACACCACGTATCTTGAAGTCGGTTGCTTAATTTAATAACATTATTAAAGTTTAAAAAAATTAAGCATACATATACAGAAATAAATAGATGTCCCTCGCGGTTCCATCCGCATGGAAATCCGGTGAAGACGATGATAGATTTGATAAAAAATCTGTTCAACTATTGAATTTGAGATTACTTTTATTACTTTGAAGAAGTCCGCGTTTGATCACTAAGCTATTTGTTGAAAAGCGTACATCGTCGCTTTTCAACATACATAATATGCTGGTGATCAAACGAGTTATCATCGAATCATAGAAAACTTGAGCAAAAGTGCAAACCTAGCTTAAAATAGGGTCTAACTGTTACGTGGCGCAGCTAGAACATACCGTTGTTAAAGGCTTGAGGGTGGTAGCTAGCCAACTGGGAACTAGAAAGTAACTCTACTCAAGCATTTATTTTTGCCCTCTCCATTACTTTACTGTACGCCCGTTGTCATGTTACTTTTCGTTCCTCTCCATCCTAAGGTTGCCTGGGTCAAATTTAGTAATTGAAATTTTACCCCCTTGCAGTTGACGGATCGATCTGAAATTTGGTATACACTTTTAGTCCTGATAACAATACAATTTAGTATATTATGTATTATTGTAAATCCAAGATGGCCGCCGCCACAAAATGGCGGATTTCATATTTTAACACAACTCCCACAATATGGGTATCAAATGAAAGGGCTTTTCTAGTAAAATACATACATTACCTACATCATTATCTTTCTTTTCAATAAAACCGTTTAACTTAAAAAGTTTTTTTAAGTAAGTACTTGTTCACTATCATGTTTGTAGGTATGTCGTGTCAAAGTATTTTTGGTAAGATAGATTTATAGGGTACAACTTGGGAACGAAAGAAAAGGGACCTCGCTGATGCGACTTCCCCACATTTACATTAGTTATTTATATACATTAGTCCACGCTACGTCACTGCTAGTGTGCTTCACCGAAAGTTTAACTAATTTCTGATAAAATAACCCGCGTTATTAGGCAAGGAACGTAATAAGGCTACGTAAAGGCAAGTAAACTATACATGCTTCAATAATTTGTTTCAGGTACTTCTATGCATATGGAGTATAATAGAAGCAGATAAAGCTGTCGAGTGCCGACGTGCTGCGGTTATGGTCATATCCAGTCTCCTCAAAGGGCTCGGTAAAGAAACACTAATCCAACTCAAAGAAAATTTGCTTCCAGTATACAGAACGTTAAAATCCCTTTACAATAACAACAATGAAGACTCCGTAGTGAGACTCCACGCACAGATAGCTTTAGAAGAGCTAAATGATATAGTGAATCAGTTTCTGTATCCAGAGTTGCCATTGGAGAAACGTATATTTGTATTGGACAAGCCTGAGGAAATATAATAAAATACAGTAAGTGATTTTGATTGTTTTATTCACTCTCACTTAACATAAATTACGTAGTTAATTATACAAATTTTTACAATACTACTTAAATTCTAAATTGTGTAGCAAACGTCAAAAATATTAAGTTATTTTGCTTAATAGGAAAATGTCAGTCGAAAGCAATTCTTAACTTTTTTGCTAGGTATTGCGAAATAAATATATTTTTTAGAGTTCCGTAGTAATCAAGGAATCCATAGAGTTTCGCCATGTCCGTCCGTGGCGTTTCTCAATAACTATAAGTACTAGAAAGCTGTAATTTAGTTTGGTACAGATATAGAAATTAATCACGTCAAACAAAATAAAGAAAAATAATCAAGTAGCCAGCTAAATGATTGGTGTTGGAAATGTGAAAAAAATCATGGAAGTAAAATATAACTTAATTAAAAACAAAACTATCACAGCTAAGAAGGTTTTACGATCAACTTTAAAATTATCCTTAGAAAAATAAAATATGGAATTTTTGTGTAAATTTCACAAATCCAACTAGTATAATCAATAGCAACAAGTGCAACTACGGAACTCTACATTGCGCGTGTTCCGACATGCACTTGGTCGGTTTTATTTTTATCGTAAAAACTAACGCCGTAATCACTGATCACACATATCATATTACTAAAGTTAGGTAATTCTCACTTGGATTTCTAAATCAGGACGGCCGACTATAATTTCGACCAACATACGATGGTATTTTCAAGGTGTGTGCTTACGCCATCACTCTTCGTGAACTCACTTGATGCACAAATTTTCATTTCTTTCAATTAGGTACATTAATCTAGGTACTTATTTGATTTTATGAACGATGAATCTTTTACAGTGGTATTCTATCACCTAAGTGATTTTACAAACAATAGGTATATACCGTATATTGTTTATCACTTAAAATTATTGTTTTTCCTATGGCAATCATAGTAGATTAATATATGGTGTTATGTGCAAAAAACACGTCTCACACTGGCCGATTAAAAGAAAACTTAGATAAAATTGTACTTAGTTTCCATCCCTTTAACATTTTCCAGGATTTTTTTTAATAATTGTATGCATTATTAAAAGTTACTCGTGTCTTGCCCCCAAGCCACGAGTCTATATGGAGCGCAGAGCGTGCCGTTTTTAACACCCGACCCGAAAAAAGGGGTGTTAAGTTTGACGTATGTATCTGTATACCTGTGTGTCTTTCTGTGGCATCGTAGGTCTCAAACGGATGGACCGATTTCGATCTAGTTTTTTTTTAATATTATTCTATCGAGTGTTCTTACCTATGTCAGAATCAGCTTTCGTCAGAATCGGTTCAGCTGTTTTTTTTATATCGGGGGCTTAAGTTATCTAAGCATTATATTATTTATTTTTTATTTTCTTCGAAAGAGTATAATAAGTGTGGGCAATTGTAGTTGGCCTGAATATTTCTATTTCTTTCGCACAAAGCGAAACGCTCGCGCGTCACGTTTTAAGCGATTGTTTCGTGGCCAAAATTTAAAAGTTCCCTAATGTTATATCACAATTAAACTTAAAATAATGTGACCTTGTGCAAAAACAAAAACACACTCCGTACAATTACATTCACGCCTCAGACGTATTGTCGCCTTCGTTTGGTTTCTTGACGAAGCCATCGTCTTTCTCCGACAAGTTGATAGAGTACACCGAGCTTTGGTCCGAGAATCTGTCTCTGTTCCGTCTGCTGAAGAACCCGCTACGGTTAAGGGAGGATGTCGTGGATATCGATATGTTGTCTTTGTCATTCTGAGGGACGATCTTCCATATCAAAAGTGCTATTCCGCCGAAAGCGGCCACCACTAGGAACATCACCAATGTTATTTCCCCGAACATGCCTGTAAACATATAAAATAATAATAATACATATCAGTTCAGAGGAACGTTGTCGCACGATCTTTTACCAACAAATACGTGTTTTTCATACAACAGGAGATAACTGTTTTCTACCCCTAAATGTGCTCAGTACTCCTATTCATAACTTGTCGATCTTTGTCGTAGAGATGCGAGATATCGTTGCCGAATCCGATAATTTGTGAATAGCTCTACTGATTTCGATATTTTTATATGATCGACCGACGATTTATATGTACTAATGTACGGTTGGAATCATTAATGGCTACGACTCTATGGTTCGCCTTTTTTCAATATTTAAACTTTTATTTTTAACTTGAATAACTAAGTTCTTAAAGTTATGTAAGTATACCTAAGTAATTTTGAGTCGGCGCCAAAAAATGACCTTAAATTTATAGAAATAACCAAATCAAATTAACAATTTAACGTGAAATCTGATGTTTATTTTTTATGTAAAAAGTTTTTATTTCTATATAAAATTATTGAAATGACTTGATAAATATTATCTCTTTAACTTCGTAAGAACACTATTACAATGTATTAACAATAGCTGTTATTTTTATATATAGTTATTTTAACAGAAATAAACGTATATACGTGGAAATTTTGTCGTTTACACGTATATATAAAATAAAAGATAAAAATAGCCAACCTTTTGGTCCTCCCAACCTTTCGGTTATAAGGGCCACAGAATTCTGGGATACTGTTGTCATATTTTAAAACATCTTTTCGACCGACTTAAAGAAGGAAGAGTTTTTTTTATCTTCATCGGTTTCTCCGTCTATTGTGGACCGATTTTGTCAATCAATATTGCGTTAGTTTCCATATAGCTTCCAGGATTTCCAGGATCAAATTGAAATTCATAAAATGTTTAATGTGTAAAAGAAAAACAAAATACCCGACTACATAAAAGTGAGTTTCGTAGTGTAAGTAACTGTTACGTTCGTATGAGTGTTCGTTTTTGCAAGAAAGTATGCGCAAAGCCGCTGTATAATTAATTTAAATGAGTATTCTTTAGAATAAATCTCGAAAAAAAAACTTGTTAAATTTGTCATAGGACCTTAAGAAAAAGTAAGTAATTAAGAATTCAATGCAATTATTATTGCAAAAAATGTAGCCTACGCTTCTCAGGAAGTAAATACAAATCTAACGACACCTCGCATATCAAAATTGGTCAAGTTGTTTAAGCTACAAGAACAGAAACATACATCGAACAGAAATACATCGGGGAAAACATTACCCTACTTTTAGCGCAGTCGGTAAAAAGAAAAACAAAAGTATGACACACAGGTAGTACAGACGAATCTAACGGCACCTCGCACATTATAATTGACCAAACCATTTAGGCTGCAGGAGATAACAGAAACGTACACACTTACATACATCCTAAACACATTACCTACTTTCTTTAGCATTCTGGTAAAAAATCGAATCATTATAACTGCAGTTAACACCGCGATAAAAAAATTGGCAACTTAAACAGTTAAAAACAGTTGTTTTAATACGGACTTTGTTGAGATTGTTCCTGACTCGCTTCCAATCTGGCCGGCTGCAGTTCATTATAGTCCAAGTCCTGGTTATCGTACGGCTCCACAGACCCCATCTGAGGCTTCGTATGCAGCAGGACATCCCCGGGGTGAGCTTTCGGCAGGTTTATTCCGGCTCTCACGGTCAGCGTCTCCGGCTTGTAAGTGCAGAGAACTAAAAAACTGAAATCAAGCGACGGAAAGTAAACTTTCTATTTTTTTTTTAAACGGCATTTAGTTTCGCTAGGTGACTTGCGACATAACGCCACTCACCGTCGAGTGCTGTGGGTAAGTATCGGCAGGTTCTCCTGCACGATCACGTAGGTGGCGACGGTGGTGTCGTTCACCACAGAGCCGCACTCCTCGTGATGTATACGCAGGATGTAGGCATCTTGCGCGCTGTTGGGGTTGCCCTGTAGAGAGCACCGCTCCGGCCCACCGTCTGCCGCTTCCACCGCGATGCGCCCGCCGAAATACGGCCCAGTGGATACTTCCACTTCGCTCGCGTGAGGTAAGCATTGAGTGGCGCGCGCTGAAACTGTCGGCAACAATGTTATTGTCCGAAACGCCGGATGTGGATTTATCTGTGAATCGCTTATTATGTAAATGGCTACGTACATCCCTTTGTGGGCACGATAATTATTTTGGAGCCGATGGAGTGCGGGTCGGCGAGGTCGCGCGCGTCGCGCCTCACGGGGCGCACTTCGAACGAGTACGTGGTGGCCATGCGGAGGCCGACGATGCGCGTGCTGTACTCGCGCTCGTGGCGCGCGCTCGCTGCTTTCTTGCTCATACTCGCCGTGCTCGTGCTCGCAATAGTTGTGCTCGCGATGCTTGTACTCGACTCGTAAGCCGGACTAGCAGTGCTCGGAGTTTGACTCGTCGACGTTGCTTCACTGGTTAACGCTTTAGTCGAGGTTTCATCTTCAATCTTGTCGATTACCTACAAATAACAATATTTTCGATTTAGGTGGACTGGCTTGGTCTCAATCTATACATATGCATGAAAGCTTTATCCTGTGTAGGTAACTGAAAAACACATAACGTACAGCTTAAACCGCTGACCTTAGAGAAGAGTTAGAGAAATGATTTTGAAGGTTGTCTTCTTGATGAAGTGTATGTAAGCGTCCAATATGATTTCTCGACCGCAATTATAACTACGGGATGGAGCTAGTCAATGAATATGCTCTTAATGTTTTCTAAGGTTTAATAACGACAAATCCGTTAAAAATTGTTTTATTTCTATGAGTATCTTATATTTTTTTAGCCACAAAATATTTTTGTTTGTTGTTTCCGTATCACGGAATACGGGAAACGTCAGTGCGCAGTAGGCATCACCTCATGAGTCAACCTTTATTTTTATTATTACTTAGGTATGCATAAAGCAAATCTAATGAATATATGCGATGTTAAATCTGCAGAACCATTAAGTTCTGAAGATTAACGGTAAAGTTACCTCATGCAATGAGAAGCTAGAATTTAATATGTTTTCATGTCAACGATCTTAGAAATATGTAAAATCATAAATTTTGAGTCAGGCTTCTACTCTCTTTGTTCCAGTTTTTTTTCCTAACATTAATTAAAAATCTATATACAATTATACATACACCATGCATTCAAATTATTCAATTAAGTAATACTTTATACATGTTGCGTAAATTATGTCGTACAACAGTTCCCTAGTAAATTGAGCAAAAACTAGCGGTTCTCCATTAACACTTAACTACAGTAATGACTGGCGGGCATGTTCCTTGTCGCAGTCACGCTCCGCGCGCAGGCGCAGGGCCCATTATCTCCCGTTTACTAGAACCAGCTTCGTGAACAATTTTTGTGCGATACAGCTTCCTCTAACGATAACATCAGTGTTGCAATTAAAATTATACAAAAACATCTTCCGAAGTTTTTGAAAGCCTAGGTGGTTTGTATAGGACCCTTCTCACAATGAGAAGATGGCCTGTGCCCAACATTAGGACAGCTTATACAAACAGCACTGATTATATAAAATGTCTTACTTTAGTCCGGCATCGGTATTGTCCCCACGCCTGCAGTTCGCAGTAATGCACTTGAAATGCCAACAATTTCGGCTTATCTTCCTCGTCGACGCTCCCGTACTCCCACCGCAGGCGCACATCTCGAAAGTCCGGTTCTCCAATTAGATGCAGCACCTCTGAAAATAAAGCCGTTATCACTTTCCTTAATTGGCATTTAATAATGTATCCCTCGGCACGGTCCGGTGCATTAAGTCGATAGTGGCGTGCTATTAACCCAATGACTTGCTCAGTGAGCCGTTCCCGGTTCTGTGACCACTATCGCCGTAATGGGATCCTCTTGCCATAGACTGTGTGACAGATGTTTAGGTTCTACGCATACGGGCCACAGTCTCTGTTGGCCAGCACGGCTTAATAGCTATCACGCCATTTTTAATTTTATTTTTGTTATAATAGCTTTCTAAGAGAAAAAATACTGGATGTATTTTTTTAGGGTTCCGCAGTAACTACGAAGAACCCTTATAATTTCGCCATCTCCGTCTGCCTGTCTGTCCGTATGTCACAGTCAGTTAGTCAGACTACAGCTCTACATAAACCAAATTTGGCATGTAGTATAGATTTGTTCTGTAAATCGCAACAAAATACCGTAGACAAGTGTTAAAAAAAAATAAAAACAGGGATGGTTCTACATACATATAAAGAGATGAAATATTTTTTCAACACCATCCCATCGTGTGGGGTATCGTTGAATAGGTCTCTTAAAATAAGACTAAGGTTCAGTACTTATATAATTTTGCTCTCAGATCTCAACCTTAAATATAGTGATAAGTATATAAAATACTTGAATTATTATAGTACCTACCGAGGTCATTGACTTTTTTGCAAAGTTGTACAAACAAAAAATATTCGCCAAGTAAAAACTTTTAATTACATAATTAGCTACGGAATCCTACTATACGTGTGTCTTGACACGGTCTTGGCCATTTTCATATACTGTGGATTGGCGTGTCTGAGATACGCACCTAAATAAGATAAAGATTTTTTTAATTCCAAGATGATTAAGATTAATTAAGAATTAGAATTAAATTAGACCTATCATAATTATAACTACAATGACCGCCACCGACGGCGTTTTAGCACTTGTAGCAGTGTAGATGTATCAAACCTCCGTCTCCAAACCAGTCTTGAAGACTGTACAGACCGGTGCAAAGTTGGCTCGCGCTCGTTTTTATCTTGCTTTTTCTGCAATTAAGAGAATGAGACAAAAGATAAAAGAAGCCAACTTTGACCGGGAGTGAGCCGACTTTTTTGCCAAAAACTTTGAGCCAACTTTTCACCGTTATAAGAGTAAGCCTGAAATTCATATTGCTCTATGGCGACCGACGCTGTAGCTGGTGGCTTGTTTGCGAAGAGCCTTATATTTATGAGACTCTCTCTTAATAGGTTCATAGGTAGGTTCTTGGGTTACTGGACCGAATCAGGCGCCCGAGGCGAGGTCGGCTGACGATTCAACACACGCGCTTGTCATTCAAAGAAAGGTTTGATTAATTTTGATGATGGGTTCGGTTAACTTCGGTTCGTCTCGGTACTTACATGAAAGAATATTAATTGAAATACATTCTGTGTTGCATTTGAATTTGCTGGTAGAGGTGAGCCGGTGATCTGATACGAGAAATGGTTAGTTCTAGCGAATGTCAATCTATCGCCTTTAGCTATGGCCAGAGCAGCCCTCTTGTTTAGATTGTACATACCACAGCGCCGCAGTAATGAGAAATTTATCTATGTGGTACAATAAAGTGGTCCGTAAGAAAATTAAATATAACATTTTAACTAGAAAGTAACAGGCGAAGCAAACTTGCTTGACGCTTCGTGAATTTTATTTATAAATGGCATCAATGTGCGTTGTGTGTATGTTTAGAAGAATTTATAAAGAACTAGCTACGCCCGATGGCTTCACTCGCACAGTGAAGAAAAACATCGATGATGATAATGATGATGAGTCTACGTCTGTCTCCAGTTCTCAACTGTCTATGTACCAAATTTTATAACTGTCGGTTTAACCGTGTGATGGTAAAAAGGTAACAGACAGCTTTCGCTTTTATAATATTAGGATAACTGGTATCTACATATTACTTACAATGTACCTATATCCGGTATAATATTTTTAATTCTAATCTTTGTAATTCGTTTAATCGAGTTTTTTTTGGCATTTTTTGGGGTTCCGTAGTAAACAAGGAACTCTTATAGTTTTGGCTAAATGGTACACTTTCGATATATAAATAATAATAGTTTATGTTTTAGCAACCGATTTCTCATGGATGCCATTGTCAGAACTGGATCAAATTGAAATGAGACCACACGGGAAGCACCAGCTTTCAAATAAAAAAAGAATTATCAAAATCGGTTCATCCAGTCGAAAGTTATGAGGTAACAAACATTAATAAAAATCTTTTTTTTTTAATACAGTCGAATTGATAACCTCCTTCGTTTTTGAAGTCGGTTGAAAATTATAGCAATAGCATATATGATGAAATTAAAAGGAATACTATCACGGCTTTACAAATTAACGTGTAATAATAGTCTATACTTAGAGAAGTAAAAAATTAAACTTTCGTGCAAATTACATTTAAACTAACATAAATTAACTCGTATGTTCATATTTATTATGAGTTCACATAAATTAAGATGTGCAACTACGGAACCCTACTTAACGCGTGGCATAACACGCAATTGGCCACTTATTTTCATATACTATGGATTGGCGTATCTGAGGCATCTAAATAATTAGATAAAGATTTTTTAATTCTTTAATGATAAAGATTAATTTAGAATTGAATTCGTATCAAAAAGACGTATCATAATTATAACTACAATGGCCGCCACCGCAGGCGTATTTCTTGTTGATGAAGTTGGTATTTAATTTATGTTTTTTTTTAAATTAATTTTCTCCTGTTTGGAAATACAAACTTACAGTCATAGTGTACTCAAGCTCGGAATGTGATCCTCCTACATTTAAACGTATGAAGTACATGTATGTAGCGTGCGCGTGCGTAGCAATGGTGGTGATTTATTGATGTGGTTCACAATCCTCTTAAGAAAAATTAGAAATGAATTTGTTTATTTAGATAGGAGAGACCCTTTAAAATAGTTTTTCATTGATATCTTTTAAATTGCCTGAGGAGTAGGAAAATAATTATATGTTTTTTTACTACTCTGTCGCCAGTATAAGTGATAGCTGAATAAAACTTTTTTTAAATATTTCTTCTATCGAAATAAACAAATTAATTTCTCACTTTTGTATTATCTCTAACCAATGATTTTATATGTTTAAAAATGTTTTGATGCGCGCGAGAGATAGCGGCGTGCGTTAAGCTCCACCTTAATAAGTTCACTCATTTATACATAAAAGTATAAAATCAGCTATCTTACAGTGACACAGATATAAATCATTATACAGGCGATATGAATAAATTAAGATGATGACAGTGCAAATGATATTTTTCGTCGAAACTAGAAAGTTTGATCCGAATCGGTTGTACCAGACCAATTTTAGAGTTTTTGTTTTGGACGAGTAACCTTGATTAAATGACCGTTCTGGGTTCGCGTGACGTGACTCACATGTCTGTATAGGGTGCGAGTGAGTTCGACACACCTTTCTCAGCTTTACCGTAAACGTAAATGCAAAATTTTTCATGCTACTGCATAAACTATTAATAATAATTTAAATTTTTACACAACTGTCTAAAGCAGGGTTTCGCAACTTTATTTTGGTTGCGAACCGGATTATAAATAATACTCCCATTCCCCCTTTAGTATTTTTACTACATAACAATAAAACGAAAATTATTTTAATGATATTTATTTCTTAGCACAAGTACGCTGACTTTCGCACATTTATCAAAATTGCATTCTATAATTTAATATTTAGATAAAATGTGTCAAATGTTCAACTGAATTAATGAATGATATGCTGTAGTTTAACAAACTTTTTTTTTTAAACGCAAACATGTTGCACCCGCCTTGACATCTCTCTACGCCCTCCTAGGAGAGTGTGCCCCCCTGGTTAGGAATTCCTGGTATAAAGGAAGGGGGGATAATGTGAAATAGATTAAACGACGGGTCGGACAGGCGGCGTGACAACTAGTTCTCTAATTTGTCTGTAGGCGTGCGACGCGGTGCCACCGGTTGGGGCCTGCAGGATAGATAAAATAGAGAAAGTGCTTTGAAAAAGAAGGAAAAATATGTATGTTTTTGAAACCATCCTTCTATGCATATTTTTTATACGAAATAGTTGAGATGTTTCACATCTGTCAGGCGACCCGCGACGGCTCATTTTTTTTTACATTACCAGTATAAATATTATTAAATACTTATGTTAGTATTTTTCTACATTAACTCTTGTAGCCTAAAGGGCTTGACCGGTTTTTATGTATGAGGGATCGTTTGTTTTTACCTCATGAGTGTAACAGAAACATGAGAATATTTAAAATGTATGTTCAGCATTCATATGCCGACAGTCCAAACAAATTCTCCTTACTATTGATTTTTCATCAACTACGTGAAGGAAACCGCGGGGCGCAGCCAATTTAATCACAAGAAAAGACCATCTAGTTTTTCTCTATGGATCAAGTGCATCTGCCATTCCAAGCGTTAACTACTTGCCCAAACAACACGTCTAATCGTTACTCTCTAATGAATATTCATAGCTCTTTGTAAATTGATATTTAAAATTCTTTCGTGTGTTAGTGCGCGTTTTAATTCACTTTGATCAATATGTAGGTGGGTTATGATAGTTATGAACCTATAAAAATGTGGGTAATTTCGCCGATTGGCCCGTTGCCCCAGTTTATAAGCAAAGTCGGTTAAACCTCGGTGTTGCAGTATTAGCATTTTATACTGACTATGGCTTTATTTGCACGCGGATGCGTCCTCGTGACTTTAACGAAAGGAAGCATAGTAGGTACCTATCTACTACAAAATTAAAGTTACTTTTTAGGGTTAAATACCTAAATAATGCCAACGGGACACTTACTAAGCTTCCGCTGTCTGGCTAGGCGTTGACTACATTTGGCCAAAATCTTGCCTATGGTAAGTGATTACAGTAGCTGAATTATGGAGGACATAGACATAGATGTAGAAGACCTATCTGTAGAAGACTTCTGTTCACTTTAATCTTGAAATCCGGAGAAAGTGTTTGCCGAGGATCGAAAAGAATGGAAGGAATTGAGAGAGACCTTTGCCGCTGGGCAATCTGGGCTGGTCTCTTTGTAGTGAGACAAAACTGTTAATAAAAAAAATATTAATAAAAAAATATTGTTTTTTTTCCATGTTATTTCTTATTTTTTCTTGCCATAGATCGAAGTTTTGAGTAAAAGCAAAAAATAAAATACTTTACATAATATATACCATTGATTGATATAATAATTTAGGTGTTTTAGAACTTATAAAACACGTAATATGGAACCACCTCCCTCTCTCCTTACAACTAACTGGTAACTTGTAGCTTTGGCATAGAGAATTAGAGAATGTCTTTAAGCAGTTAATGACCGCGCAGCATGTCGTGCGAATTGCGGCGGGAACATTAAACTAATCGAATCGGCTTTGCAACACGAATCGATTGCTCGTACGTCCAAAGAATGCCTGATATAGAGCTTCTCGCGTCCGATCCGGTCTAAACTGCGTCTCGACATGAAACATGAACTCATTTGGAAGGATTTACATTCCTTTCATTGATATTAGAATATAATGTAAGTGTGCAGATTTTAATGTAACATGCTTATGTCCCTACCTATCCAATGAATGTTAGAGAATGCAATCTTGCAGCGATAGACCGCGAAGCTCGGATGTCTTCCGAAACACGGAACCACGGACACGGAAGTCGTCTACAGATACATGTCTCATTCCCCCATGCCCTTTTTTCTATCGGACAGTAAGAAACACGAAAAAGCGACATCGTTACATCGTTACATGGTTGATATTCCGAAAACACGTACGAAACGCTTTGGCTCCACTTTCATTGTGCGTACCGCCAAAATGTGGAATGCGCTTCCTGAATGGGTCTTTCCGAATAGATATAATCTAAGTGTCTTCAAATCGCGAGTGAATAGGTTTCTTCTAGGCAAGCGCGCTCCATTGTAGACCGTAACTGTCGCTTAACACCAGGTGAGTTGACGGTCAAGCACAAGCCTATCGTCGAATAAAAAAAACACAGCAAAATTTACTTGTCAGTTTCATACATAATAATATAGACACTTGCTCGCTTCGTTCCGTACTTGTTAAGTAGTACTCTCTTTGAGTAGGTACGGTACGGGGTTGTACCATACTAGTTACGTTGACGCGAAGCGAAGACTGTAGATAAGTATTTCTCTCGCTCCAATAGTCGACTCGAGTGGCTCGAGCCGTCTGTACCCGCACGACGGTAACACAAGTAATAAAGATTAGAAATCTGGAAAAACTACTTCTAAATTCGCAATTTTGTTTTAAAAACCAAACTACTAAACGGATTTAGATAAAATTACTATGAGACAAACCTCAAAGTAAATCGCTTTCAACCAAAAAAAAAAACGATTTATAAATGACGGAGTTATGCGGTAACAAATATAAAAAGAAAAAAAACAGCTGAATTGTTAGCCTCATTCTTTTTGAAATTAATAAAAAAATATGTTAATGTTTACAATAATAATATTATCTTTAGGTGAAATTAAAATGTAAATAAGTAAAATAACTAGATATTTAATAGGTTACCTTACTTAAATACTTACCTATAAAATTCTTTGTCCTGTCCTAATTAACTGACCTTCAAACATACTTACAGCCGAAGCTGCTGGTCCAATAGATACGAAATTTTAACGAACTAGGGAAGTACTAGTATATTGCGGGTAAAACGGCGGGACACGGCTAATAATACATATAATTATAACTATGGGTATGAGTAAGTAGACAGTATGTAGAGATCAGTCATTTAGTACGAGTGACGTGCAGCATGACCTGCCGACTGGACCGTAACGTGTGTTGTGTGTGGCCACTGACATTTTACAATAACTAGGCATAGTAATGGTAGACTAAGTAGGTAGGCATTTATATGTATCAGTTGCAGAGGAGATTTTCCGGTGATGAGTAAGTAATATTTCCACACAAGTATCTGTAGTAAAAGATAAATAAAATAGGCGACTGCAGAAATGCGGATTTTGTAGTCGAACTTACGGTTTCGTTACGCTTGATACGCTGTTGAGTTCACGTTTTTTGTGAGAAAGTATGCGTAAAATTACTGTAAAAGATTATAAATGCGCATTATTAATGTAATAAATGTAATTCAAATTTATTGGATACCATAATTTAAATTAAATCGATTATATCAAGTTATATAAGCTTTATGCTATTATCATAAAATTTAGTTAATTTATCATATGTGTAATTCTGGCTTACATGAAACATGTATGATATTCAAGGTTAGTAAATATTCTTATTGAAAATAATTATAAATCACTTCTTATTTATTACGAAAAAGTTCGTTGCAAGTTACGAAAAAGCGCTTTTTCTTTATTGTTGCTTGAGTATATTATTATTTTAAAAAAATATAGCCTATGACACTTAGGGAGTGAAGGGAAGCTCACCAAAATCGGTTAAGCCGTTAAGACTGTAGGAGATCATATACAAACATACATACCCACATACATACATACTCTCAAAAAACATAACCCTCAAAACTCTGAGTTGTACAGTTTGTAACGTCTATGACTCTTCCAGAGACCACCTGAAGAAATATGGCAATGGTTGCAGCGAAGTTTTTGTGCGAAAGATTTCTCAGTGTGTCTAATATCTCAGTGATGAGCGCAGCGCATTGACAAGCGCAAGGATTCGAATTGTAGCAGTCTAAAGTTATGGAGCAGACAAGCGTGACGCTTACCATCTTAGCGGGCGACTTGATTGTATGGTCTCTCAGTTGCATAAAAAATCTCTATTGGACTACAAATGCAGAGTTGTACTCTATAAAACCCTCTGTTTTACTCACAGAGTTTCTCAATTCTGATCAATTTAGTACATTCAATGCACAAAAAACATAATGACAAAGAAAATTCACGGGCAGATATGCCTATTAAAATAATTAATCGCAAATATTAGCCCAGCCGGGTAGAATCGAATCAAGTCCTTCCGCTCCTAAATCAAACGCATTGCTACTCAGCCAAACAAATAGCCAGCCAATGGAACAAAACTTGTACTTTTAAAATGTAATATTGTAGAACATGGCAAACAATGGATGTAACTTAATTGTTGCTTGTTGTTGCTTAAAAACGTGTACGTTACACGTTTAGTTTTAGTAATACTAGCAAGTTTTCTGTATTTCATCATCATCAACATTAGCCAATATTCATTTTACACAGACCTTGCTC
The DNA here is from genome assembly GCA_947563715.1 of Lycia hirtaria. Classification (NCBI taxonomy): domain Eukaryota; kingdom Metazoa; phylum Arthropoda; class Insecta; order Lepidoptera; family Geometridae; genus Lycia; species Lycia hirtaria. The sequence continues at coordinate 38,869,761 of OX387379.1, forward strand.
TACCTAACCGCAAGGTGTCCTAAATTTTGTTTGCGTTAACACGGTCTCTGAGCTAGACCTCGATGTTTTCGGCTCTAACATTAAGCACTCGTTAAAGTTACCTGGAAGAGATCGCTGTATGCGATAAAACTGCTAGCTGTTTCACCAGTTTTCTTACGTACCTACTGAAATAAGCAATAAAAAATGTAATCTACCTCTATCTCGTCTGCTTTACTGTTTGGGTGACTTTAACCCGCATATTTTTACCTAATTCTCCAAAAACTACTTGTCATGTGACACAGTCAGCCGCTAACTGTACTCTAGTTTTAATTTAATTTGAAAACAATCCGTTTCTGCTTTCCATTCGTATAATAAATAATGCATAACATTCCGGCGTCATTGTGGGGGACGAGCGGCGCGAAACGCTCCGACCAAACAATGGATGTTCACGCGTTGGGAACTTCCTGGGGGCTTTATGGGGCCATCTGATTTCATGGTGTCATCGCTGGCTACCACCCAGAGTCATCAGAGCCACCGCTGCCTATATACCATCATAACGAATTATACTGTGACGCCGTTAACAAGTACTGTAGCTGGACGTGCTATTTCATAAACTTTGTCAGCGATTTTCTGTACCATATTCAGTTGTTCTGCGTGATTAAGTAAATTGTGTCAATTACTCTGTCATATCCAGGTCGCAGTTTTGCATCGTTGCACTCACGTATAAACTAAGACATAAAATTTGGATTGTGTACGAGAGAGACCCATAACGATCGGCCGCAATCGTCACGTCGAAAACAGGACAAGAATTGCCTTTGTTTTCCGTTGACGCCACATTGTTTTCATCATTGTCTCTAAATTCGTTCCATTTCTCGATTCAAAACGCGGCAAAGAAAAAGTAACGCCCTTCACGCAATTAACATTAATGTTGTCACTACGGTCGTAATTGTACTTACACTCCATTTATCTACACTCTAAATAGGCTGAAGCGAAAAATAAAATGGTGCTTTTCTAAGCGTGGTCCAGCGAACCACGTAAAATGTAACGATGCTAAACTATAGGTATGCCATTGTTGGCCGTGCGTGTATAATGACAGTTTTTACCGCATTCAATTAAAAGTGACCCACTAGCGCCGACACGAGCTGAGATCAGAACAAAGCCTCCTACCGACCAGAATAGCATAACAAGGCGACGAAGTGTCACAATAGTGTTTAGACTAACTAAACGGGAGCAGCCAAAACCGGGACACACGCTCAAGCAGATTAAAGTAAAAATTAGCTCATTGTGTCTTTAATATCCGAGACAATTTTCTTTCAAATCGCTTGCGCTAGTTAAACGCGTAACACCGAACACCGAAACGCGTTGATGTCTTTTATACGGTGCCGTTGAATTCTCAGAAGTCTCGATCTACTTGACGCTTTTAAAATAAATGATTTCGGCGGAGACGTCGCGAAATATTTCCCATTGGAAAGATAGCGTACCGTTGTGATAAAAATTAATATACGCTGATCACGCAAATTAAATTCTTGTTTTTGCAATGCTATGTGCGCTAATTGAACCAGTTTACCATTCAGATTGCCCCTGATCGAATGTCACTCATTCCGCATGCGTTTCCTGCACTGAGTGTTAGATAGGTCCCACGTAATTATATGCAACAAGGTAGCGAGAGGTCAGTATCTGACGACTCCGTTAGTTATTTGAGAGGCGGCTGTTGACACTCGCACTATTTGAACAGATGCAGCGAAATGATGACCCAACTCAACCCCCCGACCCACATCGTAGACAGACGGCGCAGATGCCGAGATAGCCAGCGCAGATGCCACCGTCATCTCTTAACCTTTAAGATGTAGGGAGCTATTCAACTTTATATTACTAAACTTTACGAGCGATCCATTCGATTTACGTACTCATATAGGAACATAATATTCGATACTAAAATTACGTACGTTTTATTATAAATAATATATGCGCATCGTATTTGCTATTCGCGAGCGCCACCGAGAATTAACTACGGTTAACGGCCACGTCAATAACACTCAATAGCCAATAAAATAGATAACCGTTTATGGCAACTGCAAGGCTCAAAGTGGTTACCGTTCCAAAGAACTTTTATGGGTGGTTGTGGGATCGTAGCCTGCAGCCTCATCCTTGCGGTCTCAACTCACCGCAGCCTTGCTTGGTGCTTATGAGAAACTTGGTGATTTACTCTACGTATTATTTCAATCGATGGAGGATGGGAACTAATTTCGCTATGGCTTCCTTGAGATTGCTTCTGGAACGAAGGCTCATCAGACGCCTTAATAGTATCAGCGCACTACCATCTAGTTACGAGAAAGATTATAATGTATTTCCTTTTTTTTCTCATTGATAGTATAAACACACCATATTAGACCTTGTATCAGTACTTTAAGTGTAACAAGAAAGTGTGTAATAACTACAGAAAGGTGAAACAGAAAAATCTATCTAAGAGCTGAACGTCCATGTCTGGTATACAATTTACACAAAATAGATATGAGGTGCCATTTGGAATCTGAAGCCAAGACACATTTTTTTGGCGCTCTACCAAAAGAGTTAATATTTCGATCGTGTCAAGAATAACTATGATAATTGCACGAAAACTTGACTTTGTTCCGATTTAATAAAGACAAAAACGGTTTTTATGTGTGTAACTATAAATGGCAACATTCTACGTGGGTCGGTATCCCAGACCGGCGCAACCGTTTAAGGACCCTGAACCGTTATCATCGATAAGCAATAAAGTATACTTTTGCCGATTGCTTTTCTTGTATGACAGAAAGTTGTTTAAATTAGAGATTCTGATCTGAGCCGACGTTCTTTATCGTACATTCACCAGGAATCTCATAGGCATGATGTTTGCTTACTGTGCTACTGGTTACACGACATCCACTGGAGTTATTGAAGCATCCGCATACAACGGTGCTTAACCTACTAGAAACTCCCTACATACTTGATCCCATCGCTGTGATGTATTATTAGATTCATTCATTGATAGCTTAGTGAGATAAGGGCTCTGATACATTCTTTAACTTTAGTATAATATTAGAAAAAAAAAAATTATTACTTTGGCTCAATGTGTTATAGACCAATATTATTAAAATTATCGATGTAACTACCAAAATTGGCGGAATCAAAATATCAGTGACTCCATTGAAACACTATTGATGGCACATCAATAATGAAGATCATTGGTCCTCATTTACGTTATGCTAATGCATCCTATTAACCATAGACTAACATTGTATTCAGATCTATGACGTAGTAGCAATTATTGACATTGAGAGGACGTATATCATTTTGAAAACGATATAAAAACAAATATGCATACAAGAGTCAAGGTCGTAAAAGATATTGCTTTAATGATAGGCTAAAAATGTATGTTATGTTTGTCATCGACTCTGTCAAAGCATTTCAAGACGAACACGACCTTCAGCAATGAAGCTTACGATGAAGGAGAAGACATAAAAGTGTGAATTATTTATTTGTTCGCTTACGCGATAAAGTCTATAGATTTCGAAAAGGCAGAGTTGCGTGCCGCGGGATTCGAACCCAGGATCTGCGGATCTCAAGTCAGACGGTCGCCCGACTAGGCTGCCGGAAACTTATAATAATATAGCCATAGTAATCTGTTACTTTATTATTATGTATACTTCTATAATAAGTATAATCTTTTAGTAAAGAATTATCTATTTGTTATTGGGGTTTTCCGAGCTCTTGTTTCCATAGCAACATGAATATTTCAGATATAATATCGGCACATATTTCATTTGTAAACAGTCACTTTCCTTCTCACAGAATATTTAATGATCAAGTGTTCTTTTTTCCATGTTTTGTTGTTTTTTTTTTTTTTTGAGGTAATAAAATTAGTGATTTTGTGCTATAAATCATGTAAGCACATTTTATCAATGATAAAATTGAGCAGTGCGTACTTACCTACCTACATAAATGTTCTTAAAGGGGACTATTCAGGCCATACTTGTATGTACTTACGCAGGTACCTATATAAGTACTCATACTTACCTACTTTTAATTTAAATCAAGGCGATTTATAATCTAAGTTCGACTGTTATTTTTATTAGATGTTAATTATTATCGGTTGACACAATGGCCCAATTTCCTATTTTTGATCTTTATTGTACTCCACTGAGAGCATATAATTAAGTATTCCTATTCATATAACATTTGTCTATCTATAATTTAACCATCAAAGTTTTCTATGCAGCTTATTATCTGCACGTATAATAAAATTCCGCGGTTTTAAGACGCTCTTGGCTTTATATAAAAGAGAAATATGATGCTACATCGTGAAATAAGATCTCATTACTCGCTGATCTTTCTCCAAATTTTTTTCTACTGTAATCGGCATCGACCTAATGTCGGGAATGACAACAAGATCTGAGTACTGTAGACAGATATCGATAAGCGGCCGTAAAAAAATAATTATCAGCTAATTATTGCGACGTCTAGTCAAACGCGTTCAGTGAAAGCAACACACGTGACCCATTTAGAAACTCACAAAAAGAGCATAAGTGTTTCTACGCGACATTTCACTCATTAGTAGGCAGTGATTTATAACTAACTTCGGTGAGTTATGAAAGTTCAAGACACGTGTTCTGATGGGTGTGCGGGGAGAGGTTACCAGAGCGGCCAGGGTTGAGGCACTCATGCGGCCTGCCGCCGCGCGCTACCGTTACCGCATGCTAATGTCGACCGCGAAATGTTCCACTGATGTAATGACATGCGCACTATGGATCTGCTCAAAAACACTATCACGTCGCGTTATTGTCTGCGATATGACACATTTTACAGATTCAAAATGTACCGCTACAAAACTGTTTTGCGGCAGTGAGATAAACTCGCTAATTAAATCCCTGTGCCCTCTTAGGCGTAGATTTATTGTGCGAGATCCTGCGCGATCGGAGACTGGCGTTGCTCTTGGACATAATGATTGCGTCTAACGAGAAAGGCACATATAGCATAGCAGCACGTTTTTGCAGCAGTTTGTACTAGACACGGGTAATCTATCACAGCTCAAAGTGAGCGAATATTACTTGAACATGACGCGGAACTTTATGATTTGCATCGCGGTGACGGCCCGGGGCGAATCGCTCTTGTCCGCTGCAGTCGGTGACCCGCATCCGAGTATCGTTAGGAATTCTAAAAATATAGGTAAATAAAAAAAAATAATATATAGGTAATAAAAATATGCTCTGTAGCATTAACATGTTCGGCTTTACGAAGCACAGAAGGCATGAAGGCATTAGATCTTAGTGCCTTCTGTGTGTTCCTAGTACCTTCTGTGTGTTCCTAGTACCTAGGTCCTAGGAGATCCACTGGATTGCATGTGGGTAGCTTCACCCTCAACCTCATAATAGCTTTTGTCGACACCACTACATCATGTCATCTCGTTATTATTATCATCTGCACGAAAATAATATTATTCACCATTGGAACAGTTGTGCCAACAGGCTAGAGGCTCGCCCAGTATTTTAAGGAGCTAAGTTGGCTCGGATAGTTGGTAGGAGGAAATGAACAAAACATCCCAAGCGGGAAGTTAGTACAGGACTTATCGCCCCCACTCTGAATAAGAATAGGTATTCCAAACGTGTAACGTCGACATAGCACCGACATACCTCAGTCCCGAACGGTACATGCGTACAGTGGATTCGTTACGATTCTTGTACGTCCGCTCAGAAAAATCAGACTTCGTCCACGACCCAGTTCCGATCGCGGGTCGATTCGGTAATGACCAAACGATCCAAAATCGATCCACGTCATGTAAACAATGCGATTGATGAAGAGAGTCGATAGCGGCGACAACGTGGGCACTGTAATGTTGTGATTGTTGTGCATCGTGCAGTTAATTTGAACGAGTTATCTGAGCGATGGGGAGATATGCGCTGATGGGCCCGTGCTCCCCGCGGGCTGCGATCTGTGACGGAGATAGCGACTAGATTAACGTTTGCTGTTACTGCGAATATGTGACTGCTGTAGGTACATTAACTAATTACCTACGCTTATTTTGCCACATGTAGTGTATCCGCACAAATATTACCATCTAACGTGTTTCTTTCCACCAAAATATGACCTCGATTGCTTTAAACGAAAGGTGAAGTCTTTAATAGTAGGTAAATACCTACACATCAGCTTTTTCAAAGCGCTTTTCTAAGCAAGTTTTCATATACCTACTTAGAACAAGGAGCATCTGTTTACCGTGCAAACATAAGGTCACTAAATATATATGTTTTAGTCACAATAAAGTACTTTTTAGGGTTCCGTAGTAACTACGAGGAACCCTTATAATTTCGCCATGTCTGTCTGTCTGTCCATATGTCACAGTCATTTTACTCAGTGACTATTAGCCCTACATAACCGAAATTTGGTACTTAGATTGTGTTCTGTAAACCGCTACTAAATTCGATAGTCAAATTTTCAAAACGATTAAAAATATGGGCACTATATTGGTATCGTGTATTAATATCGTGTGGAGTATCGTTGAATAGGTTAAATAATACTATCTTATATTAATATAAAATAAGACTAAGGTTCAATAAATCATTTTTTTCTCAGATGTAATTTGTGCGAGATATAGCCCGCCAAAGATGAAAATATTGTGTCCCCCTACATTTCTAAACTATTGGACCAAGAAATTCATAATTGATCATAATAGTAGACCATATTAAATGCTTTCATTGAAAATTATTTTGAACACTCTGTGATTACATTTCGAGATATAGCGATAAATATATAAAATACTCAAATCATTATAGTACTGAGGTCTTGGATATTTTTTGCAAAGTACTAACAAAACATGCTCGTAGGTAGTTTTCTTTTAAATTACAGCATTAGGTACGGAACCCTACTATACGCGTGTCTCGAAACGGTCTTGGCCACTTATTTTATTCATTGATAGGCTTGCGCTTGATCACCAACTCGCCTGATGTTGAGCAACGCTGCGGTCCACGATGAAGCGCGGTTGCCTTGAAGAAATCTATTCACTCATGTTTTGAAGACACCCAAGTATATCTATCGGGAAAACCCACTCAGGCAGTGTATGCCACAATTTAGAAGTTCGCATAATAAAAGGGGATCCAAAACGCTTCGTTCGAATATTTAGAACCGTCCAACAGAAACAAGATATAGACATATAAGATACTTATATGTCTATATCTTAGGTAATATCAGGTGACCCATCGTCGTTCAACCCCAATTATATTTGAAATAAAAACCGGACAAGTGCGACTCAGACTCACCCACTGAGGGTTCCGCACAAACTAGTTGATTAAAGGTTTTTTTTTTTAAATTTTTCGTCATAAACCGCAAATTACACATTGTAAAAATAATTTAACACCTGTTTTAGCTTATGCTCATGAAGCTCTTTCATATGATACCCCATATGATACGGTTAATTCACTTTAAAATTTGGACCCTCATACCTTGCATAAAGACACTATTTTTTGTGATTAAATTAAAATGTCCAGTTTTCGGATTTTTTCCTATATGTGTACTATAACACAATGCTTCTTGCCAAATTTCATAGTTCTAGGTCAACGGGAAGTTCCCCATAGGTTTGATTCCCTTGTGAGTGTCGAAATGTGCGTTTTTACGACATATTCAGCTGTAACTTTTTTTACGAAAACTGAGAAATTGGATTTTTCTTTTAATTTTAACACGATACCTTCACGCGTTCCCGAGATACAGGTCTTGACACCCGGACGGACGGACAGACAGACAAACGGACAACAAAGTGATCCTATAAGGGTTCCGTTTTTTTCATTTTGAGGTACGGAACCCTAAAAAAATCTGACTTCTTTCGTGAAACATTGACATCCCGTCGATGGTTAGCAACCGTGTGACCTTATGCAATGGTGCTTTCTTATGAGACCAGTACAGTACCTAGTCATTACGTATTATGTAGAGATTGAGTGAAAAAGATAGCAGGATAGCGTAATCTGATGCTGTTAAGATAATTATTTATAACTACCATCGATGTGGGAAAAGTTGGATTATGCGCTTGAAAGTTTACTGCATGTAAGCTTTACTCATATTCGTAAAAAAATATATATATAGGAATTATGTCATTACAGAACTAGCTGAGTCGCGCAGGTTTATCTGCGATCGAGAATCCTTTGTTAGTGGATGCCTACATCTTACAAAGCATACATACTACAATCTTCATTATGTTTAGGTACTAACAGTGGTTTAGGCTATGCATTGATCATTAAGTAAGTTACTCACAAGATTTAAATTTTTATAGATTTTAATTACTTCTAAGTCACTTTATTTATTATGGATTCTTTAGCTATGATAGTCTTGCTTTACACGCATTCCTTCCATGAACACTTCCATGAGATAAGCCAGGGTCGACCCACCTGCAGTTTAGGAGTCGTCCACCGCCGCTACTATAGCCCCGCCCCAATCGGATCCGAGTGGTAAGCAAGGAATGTGTTAAATATTTTTACGATGTATATTTTTCGGTTTATGAAGGAAAATATAAAAAAAAAAATATGATTTCCCCCTTTTATTTAGTTTGTACGGAACCCTCGGTGGGCAGGCCTGACTTGCACTTGTCCGGTTTTTTTGTAATAATAATACATCTCTCACAAAAATAAAAAAAACGCTTTTTCGTAACAAATAAGTGGTTTTTCAAAAAATATTCTAAAGGATGTTAATTGTTAATTTAAATAAATTATTAGTAGATTCGTGCATATTTTTACTCAAAAACTTATCTCATTAAGCGTAATGCTATGTAAACGTAAATTGCACTATGAACGTCGCTCTTATATGCAGTCGTTTTTTTTTTAAATATAGCTACCTACTTTTTTCTTTGAAAACATATATACATACTTACATAATTATATGATACTTTCAGATGTGCCCATGGAAACTTCATAAAATTAGGTGAAGTAGATTGGTTTTTAAAAACCATAATTGCACATTTTGAATTCGGTTGTTTCAATTTTTTACACTGTAATTATTTTATTCTATAAAAGGCTTGCGCTTGACCGCTAACTTGCCTGATATTAAGAGACCGTTTCGGTGTACGATGGAGCGTTTTTTTATAATATAGTTAGTGTTACATTAATTACTAAAATTTTGAAAAATTATTTAATATTCTACTATTAAAATTTTCTTTAATGTATTCTAACAAAATGTTTTTATAAGATAATCAATAGGTAATTAGGTATAATATTTTATAAACAAGTTTCAAGACAAGTACTTAAACTTAATATAATTATTTTGTAGATAAGCAACTAATATTCTTTGTTAGTACTCATTTATTGAGCCGGAAATACTAATGTAAGTGCGGTAGGTAACTCACCATCATTTGCATCAATCTCATCGATCGGGGAAACGGATGTAATTCGGAAAATAAGTCCAATTACGAACAAATTCGCGTGTAAATTCATCTCTATTCTGACATTAGTCACAATTCGAATATTGTCTTTAGAGAAATCACGAGAACTGTTGACTGAATTTTCGCAAATAATTTAATTCAATAATGGTTTCGTAAAAAAGAACGTAGCGCATGAAAGCTGCGTTTGCGGTCCGGTCGTCGCGCGTGCGCCCGCGTATTCGTTTGAGTACAAACTAACGCCAACTAACGCTGCCGCAGCGCCGGCGCAGGCTGGGATGGCTTTTCTGAATGAGCACTGTTATAGTTCAGTCATCAGCAGGTGGAAGGATTTTCAGCACATTAAAACATTACCGTAATAAGAGAGTTGTCCTTGTCATGTACAGAACAACATTGTCATTTCCGAAAATGGTTTGCTCTATTTTGTTCTATAGAAATATTATTTTATTTATTTGGAATAGAAGACCGTTATAGTTAAAGTAGAATACAATAAATTAGTAAGTATATGTTATGATCTAAACCATGTTCCAACACACAGTAAGTAGGTACTTATCCTAATATTATAAAAGCGAAAGTAGGTAACTTGGTCTGTTTGTTGCCTTTACACGATTAAACTGCTGAACCGATCGATAGGAAATTTAAACGAACTATGAACCTGGAGACGGACATGGCTACTTCATCATCATCACAGTTTTTCATCACTACGCGGGGCCAACCGAATGAGGATATAACGAAATTTGGTAATCGATTAGTTGATCATGATTTTTGTTGGTATGATATTTAAACGACTTCAATAATTATAGTTTAATAACTGAAAAAACCGACTTCAAAATACGGAATTCGTTTACTTGGATGACATTTTTCCTGTTATTTTGTTATAAAAACCAAATAACTGAACCGATTTTGATAAGATTTATATGGGACCACCTCTAAAGCATTACCTACCAAACAAAAAAAAACGGACAAGTGCGAGTCAGACTCGCCCACCGAGGGTTCCGTACAAACTAAATAAAAGGGGGAAATCACATTTTTTTTATATTTTCCTGCATAAACCGAAAAATATACATCGTAAAAATATTTAAAACCCTGTTTTACTTTTGCTAATGAAGATCTTTCATCACCCCACATGACACCCCACATTTCAGCAACCCACATGATTCGGTTAATTCACTTCAAAATTTGAGCCCTCATTCCTTGCATAAAGACACAACTTTTTTGTGATTAAATTAAAAATGTCCAGTTTTCGATTTTTTTCTATATGTGTACTCTAACAGAATGCTTCTTGCCAAATTTCATAGTTCTAGATCAATGGGAAGTACCCCATAGGTTTTGATTCCCCTGTGAGTGTCGAAATGTGCGTTTTTTACGACATATTCGGCTGTAACTTTTTTTAAGAAAACTGAGAATTTTTATTTTTATTTCTGCAGCAAGAGACTATGGATCTGCGTAAATGGTTTTAATTTCAACTCGATACCTTCACGCGTTCCCGAGATAAAGGTCTTGACACCCGGACAGACGGACAACAAAGTGATCCTATAAGGGTTCCGTGTTTTCCTTTTGAGGTAAGGAACCCTAAAAATCATCAAAATAAATTCACAATTAGCGGAGTAATCGATGAACAAACATACAAAAAAACATACAGATTACAGACGAATTAAGAACTTCCTTGTTTTTAGAAGTAGGTTAAAAAGGAGAAGGTTTTGTATTCAGCTGCATTTTTTTATGTTTGTTACCGCATGTTAACTGCGTCATTTATAAACAGATAAGAAAAAAAAATGTTTGAAAGGATTCAAACAATTTCCAGATTGGTCCCATAGAAATTTCATCAAAATCTGATCATTAGTTTAGTTTTTAAAACAAAAATGCGCATTTTGAAGTCGTTTTTAAATCAAATAACTAATAAAGATGTGCTAATTCCTCAGGCGGACTGCAAAAACATACTATTACCACCTCGGAACTCTTCGATATATTATCCTAAAATTACTCATTTCAAAATTGCGTGGCAATAAGACTTAAGTATGAGTTTTAACAAACTTCCAAAAAGGAGGTTCTCTTCGATAAATTGTCCAAAACTTCTTATTTAAAAATTTTGTCGCAATAAGACTTAAGTATGAGTTTTTAACAGACTTCCAAAAAGAAGGAGGTCCTCGATTCGACTGTAGGTATGTTTTTTTGTATGTTTGTTCAGCGATTACTCCGCCAATAATGTTTTTTTTATGATCCTTTTTTATTTGGTAAGTAATACCTCAGAGGTGTTTCATATAAATTTTATCAAAATTAGTTCATCATTTTGGTTTTTATAACAAAATAACTGAAAAATATCATCCAAGTAAACGAATTGCGAATTTAGAGGTCGGGTTTTTCAGTTTTTTAAACTGTAATTATGAATATATTATGTAAAGCTTAGTGGACCGACCAACCTACGTTTTTGCCAGAACATATTTTCTGCAGAGATATACCTACTTCAATGAAAACATTTCTAGTTGGTACAATTGGAAAACCCTTTTTTTTACGACGACAATATACATAGGTACCTTTCTTTTTTCCTTCAGTCGAAAGCATTTTCCAGCAGACGTCACATAAGCGTTCTTAGACGAGTATTTACAAACAAAAATATAGAACAAGTTAGACGCCGATTTATTCGCGCACGCGCGTAAAGCCTTCCCAAACTCCCAAAGCTTTGCCTCAAGACTGATATAGTTGCCACCGTATGTCTTCCACTCCCGCTGTCTCGTGAATATGGTTAGCAAAATATGCGAATTGTTTAAGTTTTAGAAATGGGCAATCAGTTCAAATACGTGGCTATGATAGCCTGTCTCAAGACGCTGCTGTTTGTGTTTAATATTGTCTTTTGGGTGAGTTTCTATCTTCATTTTAATTGGGTACTGAATATGTACGTGTCCGTATTCAACAGATGTTTCTCTGTCTGTTTGAAATTACATATTTCCATGAGTGCTTATGTGTCAATTTTAAATTAAAAAATGCTAAAGTTGAGGAAATTCCATTAATCCAAAAATAATGTTTATAAAAACACTTTCTTTTGTTCTGTACAGGGTTTTAAAAAATATTTTTAGTTTCGGAATACATGAAGTACTGGCGCGCCGCAGTTTCACCCGGTTCTTTCATCGGTAATGAAGAAATCCATGAACATAGAATTTTGAACAGACGTCAAAAAAGAGGAGATTATCAATCTAGTTGTATTTTTTATGTTTATGTTTACTCAGTCATCTATAAACCTAGAAAAAAATTATCATCCAAGTAAACGAAACTGTGTATTTTGAAGTCGGTTGTTTCGGTTTTTTAAACTACAGTAATTATTAGAATTCGGTTAGAAAACACATTACCCACCTTTTTGAGCATTTGGGTAGAAGTTGTCCGTTAATTCGATATTTCCCATCGCCAGTTAAGCGGCATCCTCCTCCTGGGTGTCGGCATATGGGCGGAGCTGGAGCTCTACAAGTACCTGGAGCTGTCGCCAGAGTTCTCCGGCACAGGGCCGCTGGTGATCATCGGCATCGGAGGCCTTAACATCATAATCAGCTCCATCGCTTTCTCCTGCATCATCAAGGGACAGCCCGTATTACTAAATGTGGTGAGACTTACTATAATACAATAGATCCACAAAGGTCGTAGTGACGGGGAGGCTTGTGGCATCCCAACCTACCGCGAATAATAACCACCTACGTGTTGAAAATCTGCCGCTAAGCACCTAAGATGTAGATGTATGGCAGCCATATGGCTGCCAAAACACACCTTGGCCACACACGACACGAATGGCTGCAGCACACCTGGTATGGAACATATGTTCCATTACCACGTGAACATCCTTTTTGGATCGTTACATCACGTTAATTAAAATTTGATCAGTTGTAGTCAATTGTCTAGCCTGTCGATTGTCTAGCCTATAAAAAAACGAGAGTAAATTAGGCCGCGGCGACTCGTTCTCGCAACGTCCATAATCCATTATTGCACGCACGTTTCATCGGCTGCGATCCTCTGAGTGCTTACGTCCCTGTTTTTTCCAGTACGGCGGTTTCCTGGCGTGCATCTTCATGATGATAGCGGGGGTGAGTCTCTCGATCGCGTGTCACCGCGACTCCTTTGACAAGGGCCTGCAGGAGGGACTCACCAAGACCCTCGGCAACTACAGCCCCGACAAGATAAACTTCGACGAAGTACAGGCTGGGGTAAGTAAGTAGCAGTTGTCAAATGTACATGGGTATACATATAATATCATTTACTAGCTAGGATATCCAAGTCTTGGATATTTCAAGACTAATCAGGTAGTTGTCCTGAACCATACTTTGTCTACAGAGTAGCGGTTGTAAAAATTCCTCCAGTCGTGCAATATTTGAATAACAAACGATCATTCTTACACGGAGCATAATTCCATAAAAACCTGAGCAAGCATAACGCTCCTGGAGCGTCACAAATCGTACCTCTATTGACACTACCGTACTCTGTTTTCACGCAAAGTTGACCTCTCGATGCACGATTTTGACCCTGGTTAGCTGTACTTGTAAATAAGTATGCTAGTGTTTACTATGCATTGTTTTAGTTCTTCAATCATTGTAAATTTTTACTTTTAATAACATGTCTATAATAGCTTCACTTGTAACTATGTATATAAATCTCGGAAATTTTAACCAGGTTCTAATTACCGTACCGATTTAAAACTTTGCAAATGTATGCTTTGGTGCTATCAAACTGATCTGAAGACGGAACCAGGAAGTTGATAGAGGAACTCTTCAGTAGCTAGTAAACCCTCGAATTTGAAGTCATTTGGTTTGTCTAATGGTTGTAATACATCATACTTGATGACTAGGGTCTGCTGAACAATGCATCCTGAAGGTGGAAATAGTTCTCTTCAATGGTCCTCTGCCCCTCGAAATGCAATATCCACCTTTCATGTTTGACAAATTCATGAAGTCTTTGCATCCTGTTTTTACCCGACTGCGCAAGGATGATTGTTTTTCGAGTGTGTGTATATATTATACGTATGTTTGTATATTCTACAGCCTAAACGGCTTGACCGAAATTGATGAGCGAGGTGTAGTTAGGTTCGTTTTCACCTTCTAAGTGGCTCATTCAGCCACCTTATATATTTGTTTCGTTAATCTTCTTTTCTCTCCACATATCTGAACTATATGCATCCCTTTATATTTGTTATCACTTCTGTACTGTCTTCTATAAACTGGAACGGTTTCTTATCACACTGTTCCTCAATTTGTCTATTATACAAACACTTCAATAATAAACATTCAAGTGTTTATAGTAAACACGTTTATAATGTACTGTTTGCAGTTAAAATGCTGCGGTGTATCGAACTACACGGACTGGATACGAATGTCACCAAATCACTTGATCCCTACGTCATGCTGCATCGATCCGAACCATTGCGTCACGGCCAACTACAGCGACGTCTACCAGCGAGTAAGAACAATTGTGTATTATACGTAGATAGGTTTTCCCTGGCTCTGCATGGCAAGCCTTAAGTAAGGTAATCACCCGACTCGTCTTCAGTCGCTACACGTCGGGCAACGCTGTTAGACGCGTGTCGTGACTTATGAACAGTGACAATGTCATCCTGTGAATTCCTGTGTGTTTAAATACATCACCAAAATATATGAGGCCAAGATTCTAAAAGGCTAAGACCACATCCTTAAGGCCTTTTAGTATCTTGGTGATGTACTTTCTAAACAGACAGGCCTTGAAAGCGCTGAGAACTGAGATTTACCATGATTTTACTTCATATTCTATGAGTATAAACTCTATAGATAAAATCTCAATGGGTAAGAAAGAGTTTATTTAATTTTAGGACTTCGACCACTGAACTCGTTTTTTTTTATTAAAACTAGATAGGCTCTTCTCTTACCAATGACACCTTTTGTATCGTGCTAATTTGGAACATCTCTTGTGAGTTTTCCAAGAATATTACACAGATTGTATAGTAGGTAAAAGAAAAAAAAAAGGAAAAATCACAAGCATAGCTTATTGGTTACATTACAATCATAGAAGTGAATCTCTAATTGGGTAATGTTTAGACCTTACTATTACCAGATCCAACTGACTTTTTTTTGTAATAGGCTCGCGCTTGACCGCCACTCTTGACTACTGTCCAATTTTCTCTTATGGATGGATATTTTCTAGCAGTTTCTAAACAAAAATAAACTTTCAAAATAAATATTCTGAAACAGTAGTTTCATTAGAGCTTCAGTTCCTGTACCAACCCTTTAATGGACGTGATTATTCATTATGTCATTTAACATCAGGTGAGCTCGGATTAACAGTTTAATTCTACTTTTAACGTGTGAACTGATAGAATTTGGAATACGCTGCTATAGGTCTTCCCTATCGTAGATCGCAAGACGCTAAACATCAGGCTAGTAGACGGTCAAACGTATGCCTATTAACGAATAAAAGAGGAAATACAGTACTTTGGCCATTTACACCTTCTATATTTTTTTCTACAGGGCTGTTACAAAGCGCTAACCGAATTCATGGAGGCCAATACCGATATTCTGATCGGAATAGGAGTTGGCTCTGCTTTCTTCCCACTGGTCGGAACGGTGTTGTCGTGGGCTCTCGCTTCCTTTCTTCGGGCTGCCAACTATGACGTCATGAACTAAGGAATGAATAATATTTCGGAATAGAACACGAATTGGCTTGGGTTACACCTTATGGACCATCCACTAACGGCTCTTATAGATAGAGCCAATCCATTTATTTAGACCACTCTGTATAAACGAAAAAATCTACGTGTGTGCGTTTGATTTTTATTTCGTAATACTGATTTTGTAACTTTAAACGATATAAATCTTTGTGAGCACGACGGCTATATATTTACATGGGAGCAACAGAGATGGTTAATAACAGGTTAAGATGGTTTGATTTCCATACAAAAGTATTAATTTCCATACATAAAAATCATTTTTAGAAATTATTAACACAAAAAATATATTTATGTATGAAAATTGACTTGGATCAAATTAAAATTTTTGTCGAATATTTGTGATGATGTTTTTTTAGTTTTAAAACGTGATTTTTTATAATTTCATTCAGCCATAGTATGTATTAAAAATGTGGGTATGCGCGAGCGAGACGGACGATGGTCGGATTACAGACTCTTAAAGAAATGTCGAGCGCGCAAGAAAGCTGCGGCCCCTACGCCTAAATGGATTGGCTTCTGGAATGCTTCAATGGATTGTTCTTGTGTAAGCAGTCCATATTTTATGTCTTGGCTGAGATGTTTCTATTTACTAGATCGATCCCTTAAAAAATATTACTATTCTTGAAACACTCAAAACACTGTCTCAATTTTACTCATATACCGGGATATTATGTACATAAATATTAGCAAAGTATGCTGTTTTTTAAATTGATGTTGAATCTATTGATGTGTAGATCTAACTTGTTATAGCGTTTATCAATTATGTATATCAATTATACTCTATTCTCTATTTTTAAATGTTATTAGACTGAAAGCAAACTTAAAATTTTGTTTTATTTACTTACTGTCTGGTAGTTTTACCAATTGTAGTGATGAAGATGAGAAAAAATATTCTCAGCAATCACTGTACTAAATTTCCTAACAACCGTTTCAGCCGCATAATCGTTTTAATGTCACTTTCGCTAATATAATACTAGGATATCGATAATTAGAAAAAAAATCTGTTAGAGAACTACCGTGGCAAAGAATGGGAACTAACGTTTCAATTGAACAAAATAATGAAATAAGGACAGCAGCGCCCTCAATGCTATATTAATTTTCAATCGGAACAGACAATACAAAACGACTTATGATATATTTTTTTTCTTATTAAACAACTAAAGTATACAGTCTTTACTATTACGCACAAATCTATAAATTACCAAAGATATTAAATCTTAAGTATTTCGTGGAAATAGGTCATGATGGCAAATGAAATAAAGGTTAACGGATTGGTAGCCACATTCCGGGAAACGAAGCATCGCGCACCCGCCCAGAGGCCGTACCACAAGCGTTCCAGTAGTGTTATTTCAATATTACTTTCAATATTTTATTCATCGTCAAGTTTCCTGGAAGAGGTCGCTATTAAGACCGCCAGTTGTTACACTAGTTTTAAATAATTTAACTTGATTGTAAGTTGTAAGGTGTGTACAATAAAGAGTTTATCTATCTATTACTTTGACTTTTGTCTCGCTCTTACTACATTTGAGAAAGTAAGACAAAGGTCAAAGTAATATTGAAATAGGATTGCTATTAAGATTGTGGTAACCCCCCAGCTGGCCTAGCATGGAAGGTAGATAAACGTATTTATCCACGCTGTTATGTCAGTCCATACTTTATTCTCTCTGAGAGGTGGATAAAAAAAAAGCTGAAACTACTAATACCGCGGATAGAAATATACAAAAAAGGTCCACATCGATTAATACTACAACCACATTCCTGATTCAATAAAGAAAGAACCAATTAATGCATTTCAGAACAGACTCAAGAAGTTTCTTGTCGATAAGTGCTATTATAGTTTAAAGGACTTTTTTGAAGATAAATTTTGATTAGACTAGATTAATTTCAACTTTATGTAAGTTAAATGTATAGATAGGCTCATTGTTTTGTATTATAAAATTATTATCCATTGTAACTGAAATCTGAATACTAATACTATTCTTGTTATATATTATAAACTAATTCAACTGATCTCAAATGTGTTCTCAAATGTACAATTATTATCAATACATAACATGTTTGTGATACATCATGTATAAAACATAATACTACTATAAGACTGTATAAATACTTACCTACTTAGCCAAATATTTAACCGTAATAATACATGCTACGCCCCAATTAACGGGGTACATACATATGTGTAATTTAATTGTGGTTTAGAAATAAGCACCAATGTACATGCATAAATAAATAAAATGGTAGAAATACTATTTGTCTACCTTCCATGCTCTCGTCAGGACGACTAGAATCCGCGCCACCACTCTATTTATGATAAACGCGGCGCTTCAATCGCATTCCGGCGGACAATAACGGGCCTGTCAGATTTATTTTGATAATTCTAGATTTGTGAAACGTTAGAAACCGCTGCACCAACTTATAAGGGAAAGGAAAGTCAACGGAAAGGAATCGTCTTTGCAAGGAGCATTTTCGGAAATTGGACATACAGAGTACAGGATATATCTAGAAAAAAAAATTGAGCATAGTAGGTAGTATAACACTAACCAGGAGATTTAAAGAGGAACTTAAAAGCAAACCAAGAGATTTATAGAGGAACTTAAAAGAAAAAAAAAACTCAAAAAGATGATGAAACGGTTAAAGTATATTTTCTAGAGGAAAAACTTGTCAACAAATTGCACTTAAAAATATTCTACATTAAGATTAGATTTACAGTACTGTCAACATGGGTAACTTTGACTCTGCGTCAAACATTGTATGTGGCCTTTTTAGAAGGTTCTCGAAATTTTTTTCAAGAGATTAATAGCCAAAACAACTAAGTTAATTAAACAAGTAATTTGACTACAAAGTTGGGGGGAAAATCGAGAACCTAAAATGGCTACATACAATGTTTGATGCAAAGTCCCACCCACATTATCCACTTTGACTGTACTTACATAACTTGGTAAAATATCCTTTGAAAACAAACTTTAGAGTATTGCCATAAGAACGTAGTTGATAAAACAAATTGATAAAAAGACAGTTTATACAAAATAGTGCCCTAAAAATAGAGCGTATTTGGTCCCTCCTTGTTGTGTTGTTAATTATAATGCTTTGTGACTAAAAAGACTTTCTAGGTAACTTTTTACAGTTGAGAGAAGGACGCAAAAGCCAAAAAGAACTAGGTTTGAATCACAATTGCACGTAAGATCGCGCTAAGATATATAATTAATTATCGTAAAATTATGAAGGTTGGGTCCTTTCTGCTAAACTACGTCCAATTATACCTACCAGAAAAAAGACAGGTATAATTCATGCAAGCCACGATTGTGCGCTGCATTTGTTTTCAAATTGTGTTTGTGTATGATGTGTAAGTGGCGAACGCTTGCTTCGTAGTCGAGCAAACACAATAAAAACAATGTTCATATACACCAATACATAAAGGCTCGCGCGCGGTCTTGTATTGCAATAACTGGATTAAATCGCTAAACATAATACCTAGTCACTGTCCGAACTGTTCTTTTCTTCCTTACTTTCTACAGGGGCATCCTGCTTGTAATGTCGGTACTCAGGCTTCAGCTCCCACATGTTCTTGTGAGGATTCTTTAGGTTATAGTTGCATACCTCTTTTAATATTTCTTTTAGGTATACAATAGGTTGTCTTGTAATCTGAAATGACAAAGTAATTGTTAATAACATAATTAGTATGTTTGCAAAATAGCAAATTCACCAAACCAGATTTTTTCCAGTACTTAGAGAGTTATGGGTTGTTTCATTGTGTAATTTGTATGTGTCATGTGTCAAATTGAATATGCATACGTTTTTCACATGTTTTTCTGCTTTTTTCTGAAGTGTCATTGGTGTTTGAGCCACGCAACATATGGAGGGGACCTATTCTATGGAGCGCATGACTCAAAGGTTCAGACTGAGGATACTTTTAAGTTTTATAATAATAAAATGAGAAATATCAGAGGAAAATTAAAAAAATACCTCATTAACAACAAGTGTAAAACCACTGTAGTCCTCAGCAGTCATAAGATAAGAATCAAACTATGAATCTCATATTTAAAATCTTAATGCATCTTCTAGAACACATGTACACAGTAAGAGCGCAGAAGTACAGGGTTGCATAGACATAGTACATCACATGTTGTTGTAATGAATAGGCTTTTTTTCTTTCCTCCTTGATAAAGTGTACACAACCTTGGCAGTGAGCCTCTACAATAGGATAATCATATTTCAACTTATCACACAAGTTCTCATTTGTTTATGAGCCCAAAGTAGTCATACCAAGTTTATTTTTGTTTTGCTTTTAATGATTTGAACAGAACAAAGTATGTTTGCAATTATACCTTTTGCAAGTCTTTGATATTATAATACTGATGCTTTTCAAATGCTGCAAACAGCATATTAAGGACAGCATCCTTGTCATCTCGCGCCTTCTTTCCTTCTGCTTTCTTATCCCTTTGGTATTTAATCTGAAAATCAATTATAGAGTAATTAGTATGGATCAATGATGTATTTATTTTTAAAGAGAATTGAGAAGTCTCTTCGCAACTGATTTCTACCCCCGAAACAATTTCTGATGTTTTTGTTGTTTTTTTTTTCATCTGTGTAATAGGAAACATAACATATATTATTTATTTTTATTTAAATTAGAAAAAATCAAAATACTACAATACTTCTCATTCAGTCCAATCACACGAAAATATATAGAAAATAGTTTTCTCCTGTTGTAGATAAAAATCTAATATAAACAAGTGCTATAAAATCCTCTTAATGTCACCTTAAATTTAACTCAAGAGAAGCTAATCTATCCCTTTTACAACATGACATGTAGAAAATCAGCTTTAACCTATACAGATTGAGATTTGCCAATAGTGCATGCCAAGTGACTTGATAGTCTACATTTCTGGTCCACACAACAAAGAAATGAACTGTTGGCCTTAATTTGTATTGTGAATCAATAAAATCATAAATAATGTGCACTTTTTACTATTACATTTTTGTGACATTGTTATTAATAGCACTAGTTATATACTAGTGCTTCACAGCATTTCTTTTTCTATAGTCAGTTACAGGACAAAAATAGATAAAATAAAAAGTTATACTCACATTATGTTCATGATCCGAGACTGGTTTAAAGTTCTGTACTATTCTATCTAATTGCTGCACTTGTCGCTGAGGCATTGAGGCTTTTTTTATTGATTCAGACTTCAATCTGTAGTATGTGTTGTCTGCATATGGCCTACACTCCAGCTTTTGCACTATCCTACCCTCCATGTAAAGCTTCTCTGATTCAGGCACAATTGCATCAATATTGTTTGCTGGAACCAAAAATAATAAAGAAGATTGAAATAAATAAGACAACATTAAAAAAATAACACAAAGAAAGGGCAAAACAACTTTTGAAAATTATAAAATACCTCACACACCACTTCTCAATAGAATTTTGTATGAACTGGATCTGGAAATGTGGCAAGACACATAAATGTGTATATTATCCCATATCCCAAGAATTAGTAATATTACCAATAAGTACCACATGGAAATTTTCGACATATTTGGAAACACACTTTCAAAATTCAAAATTAATCTAAGTTTAATTATGACCAACATAGACAAGGAGTCTCTTTAAATAAGCAAATATGTAATGTCACTGAGATAAAACAACTTTTGATGGATTTGTCGCATATAATATACACATAATTTCCAATATACTATTATTTCTCAACATATAAATACATTTAATTTTAGTATATAATTATATCCTGTCACTAATTAATTATATTAATAATCAGATTAAGTATCTGTAACGGTTAGCTTCTTCTTTGTTTTTTTAAGTAAATTTGCATGTTGTGCTTCCTTTGAAAAGTAACACATTTATTTAATATTGAGAAGTGTTAATTGTGGTGTTTATGTGATGTAGTTACCATTGTGAAGCCTTAATAAATACATAAATATTCATACTATCATGATGTATGTTATCAAATGTTGTTTAACAAAATAATATACTCATTCTCTCATCTCTGTCTGTGTGCAGGAAAGATAATGGTCTGGACAATTACATTATATTTGTGGAACTTTTGACAGATGACAAATATAAACCTTCATGTGCACACACATAATGGTCCAGCAACAAATTTTCATGATGAATTTCCTCTAGGATGATAACTCTTATAATGTTTAAGAGAGCTGTATCATGATGTCTTATGAACATCAGCTGCGGCTCTGTGGGAGGGTTGAGCAGCAGCAGCAGCCTCCCAGCTAGCTTTAGTTCAATGGAAAGATCATCAAAGATCTGAAGGGTGTAATAATTTTTGCACTAAGCTACAGCCAGCTAGCAATTTTATTTATTCACAAAAAAATAATAATTAACTGTTATTTGACAATTTTTACAGAAATTGATCATGTAAATCTGTTCCCGGCTCAAGGACCATAATTATTATTCAAGCTAATAGTTTTGTTTATTTAGGTCAGTCACTTCACATTTTTTATCAAGTTTAAAAAGTGTATTTTGCTTGAGAAAGAAAAGTAAGATTTTATTTTACAAGTTTTGATTTATTAGATTTATACAACAGGCTCCACCATATGCTACCACTGAGGCCTTTATGCAAACTTAAAGGTAGGAAGGATACACACCTAGACCCACCTAGACTAATTAGACTAGAAGACTTAACACTACACAGAGTAATAAAGAAAAACAAAACTTGAAATTATTTTTATAATTCCACTTTCGGAGTGCAAAATTTTGAAATATGCTTCCTGAATGTCTGTCCCGAACAAATATAGATCGCTGATCCCGAAAGATATAGTTTGGATGTCTTAAATATCGCGAGTGAATCGTAGTAAGCGTAATTTTTTCTTCTGTTTGCGAATAATAATACCGCAATATTGATAAATATACTTACGCACTGCATGGGAAAAGACTCCTAAGGATTGTCTCGTAACATTGGACACGTCAAGTCTATGTTCCTTTGGTATGCTTTGTTCTCCTTTTTCGTTCGGGTCTTCAATAAGGGCAGCTTCTGAGAGCGACAATTGCACCTGCGCTTTCTGTCCTGGGGCACGAGATATCTTCAGTTTTCCTACTTCAATATTTCCAGGAGCTTTTTCCCACTTGTTTGCAATATACTTTGGAACTTTAACGAGCCATACTCCTCGCCCAGTATTTGATAAATCTAATTCACGGTCAATGTGAGGTACAGGGTTAGGAGCACTCATTTTTATTTTACGAATGGTTTTAAATCAACCAAATTTAATAAAAATTAAAAAAACACAAAAACGTCGTAACAACAGGGAGACAAGACACAATCACATCACAGACTATTGAGATTTTGAGTGAGAATAGTGAGATCGAGAGAGAACCAATCATAGAAAAAAAATACTCTACCGAGTAACCAATTGAGAACCCAGAGTAGAAAGGTCTATGTTTTTTTTTTTTTTAGGTAATAGTTAAATTAACATTTTTGCCAGCAACAAGTATGTCAGCAGCGAGAAAAAAAAGTCGGAATTTAGAATTTATTAGTTGAAACAAACAAATTAACACAAGTTTAGGAAAATAAAACAAAGCAACAACATGTTACTAAGACGTTCCCGCCAAAACCCCTTATTGAGGCTTCATAATGCACAAAACAATCACAGTAATGTCATTATTGCATTTTTTTTATTAAATTTGGACCCGCTTTGAGCATTTGCCAGTGTCAAGTATTAGGATTTTTTCAAGTTTCTTGAATAAAACAAGTTGTAAATGTTCTATCACACTCTAAGTCATGTATACAGACAATTTACAAGTCGAGTTTTGCTTCAGTAAAGTGGTGGCGACTTTACTACAAGCTTCTATGGAGTTTTGCCGACAACGTAAAATCACGTTTTACTGCTTTATTTCACTTGCCCACACTCACGCACTTTATCGAACACTTAATGAATAAAACACCACCATTTTTATAGCATTAATGTTCAAAATAACACAAGTTTAGGAAAATAAAACAAAGCAACAACACGTTACTAAGACGTTCCCGCCAAAACTCTTGGCACTGCTACTACCTACTACTTCTTCTTCTTTTTTGTATTGGACCCCGCGATTAGCGATTTGCCAGTGTCAAGTATTGAAATATTTTCAAGTTTCTTGAATAGAATAATACAAGTTATATAGTGTTCTAGTCACAGTCTAAGTCACGTAAACAGTAATTTTCAAATTGTAAGTCTTGCTCAGTAAAGTGATGGCGACTTTACTAGAAGCTTCTATGGAGTTTTGCCGACAACGTAAAATCACATGTTTCACTGCGTGAATAATGGCACCGAAAATATGTTAGATGCTTTATATATACAATAACTTATTTGATTATTTTCTGTATTTGCGTAGATTTGTTATATATTGTAACTGTATAAGCACGACTATAAATTATATTATTACAAGTCATTATTTTCGGAGAGGCCATTGGTTCCGAAACACAGTGTAAACTAGTTCGGAGCCAATGGGTTCACATATAACATGTAAATATGTCTTTGATCGAAATAAATGTATTTGTATTTTGTATTTGTATTTGTACTGCTTTATTTCACTTTTTTTACTGGTCTGTGGTGTACTCTCATTCACTGGCAACACTGCTATGCTACTAAATAATTTTCTTTGGTATTTCAACTATTTTGTTCCAGACTGGAATGAAATTGAAATTTTGTTCCATGGGTATTTCATTCAAGTGTCATTCATCGTCCTGGTAGTCTGAAAACGCGATTTTTATTTAATTTTTTATCAGAATTTTTAATACAATGTGCTGGAATGGTTGAATTACTTCCTCTTTATTCTCTTATAATTCACTGCGGGAAGTAATATGTAATCATGTTCGGTTATAGCAAAGAAGCAGTTAGAGTGAAAGTCAAGGTTTGTATTATTTTCGATCAATTTTGATTTAGTTTCTGTAAATTATACTCTCCGTATTTTGTATAGGTTTCAAAGGAAAGAACTATATTTAGGGTGTTACTTATCGTGATCTGTTATCTATCTTCTAGTATCTGAAATATAATCAATATGTACTTATTGGAATTTTCTAACTGTTTTGTTGAGACATTAACTATTGTTTCTGTGTATTAATTTTATTTTATTTTACTAGATGAAAGTACACCATACAATATTAAACTTCTGATTATTTTAGCAGATCTACTTTTAAAAAGTACTTCCTTTCATTGGCCTAGATTTTCATTGTTTTTACAGAAATGTGAAGGAAAACTACAACCTGAGCTGCGGAAGTTTTCTGTTGATCCACAAATAACATCATTAGAGGTGCTACAGAGTATTTTGGTGAAAGCTTTTGATATAAAGTCTGATTTCACACTCTCGTATAGAAGTGTAGATGACTATGGACAAGAAATCCACCTGCCTTTACTCTCTGATTGGGACTTGGATGCTGCTTTTCTTAAGTATGTATAAGTAAATAAGTAACAACATATAAATTCAGCAGAAACTCTGACTTTTAGATTACTCATCCCTGTTAGTTCCCTAAATGGCAATAAATAATTTTGTGTAATATATGCAAGTGGTATTACCATTTGATTTTCTTTTCATTGTTTATTCAAATATCTTTATTTACTTGTATTTATTTGTCTGAGATATTATTTTGAATTACTGGCTCTAAGATTATAAATTATAACATTTTCATGCATAACACAAACTTTTACTTTGCTCCTCTTATTTGTTTTTTACATAAGTTATTTACTGGGACATTTCAGGGCGCATAATATAGCAGTTGCACAGAAGTCTGAACCATGTGTGCAGCTAAAAGTTGACATGAAGCCATTTTCCGAAGCTTCAGAAGATTGGGAGCCACCAAATATGGCTCAAAGTGCCCCAATAATTAACCATAACTACAAGGAGCAACCGACTGTGGCTCCTGCACCTCAGACAGAAAAACAGGAAACTCAGACTGGCTTTCAAGGCTTGATCATGAACCAGGTAATAATAAATAACTGGGGTTTCCTATTGGTTTCTTAATATTTTTGTTAGTTTCCAAAATCCATGGATTAATTAAAAGTCAAAAGAACTTAGGAAAGGGAACAAGTTCAATTACAAACAAAGAAAATGATCAAATTTATTTGATATGGTCTGTATTTGAGATTGATCATCCAAGAAAACATCCTGTCACTATATCAGTTTGTTACTTTTTCATGATTAAAAATGGCTGAACCACTCGTTATGAAATTAGATTCACATAGCCGAGAAATTAGACACTGACATGTGTTATATTGCATAATCAGCATACTGATAAAACCACAGACACAGTTAGTTTGGAATAAACAAACAAGCTCCGAGCACAGCATTACACCGCAGTAGCATCGCGCAACTGCCTGCTTGTGTTCGAGAACGGGTCTGTGTCGCCACCACACTTGCCACGCCGCTTTCGCTTGAGTTCCAGAACACGCACTAATATTCAATAATTAGAAAATATGTATGGGCATATAAAGGGTGGCACCATCAAAAATATAAAAACAATGGGCGCAGTGTATGTTCCCAAAGTGCAGCCAGTGGCCAAAATGGATGTTGTCAAAGATCAACAAACTTTGTCTGTGAAAAAGACATCATCAAGCATTTTGTAAAAAAAAAACGTAGTAATTCTATTCTACCATTTCTGGCTAATAGTGATGCTAGTCTACATCCATAAAAGTGAAAGTAACTCTGTCTGTTTATTATCATTTCATGACTATACGGCTCAACAAATTGTGAAATTGGGCACAGAGTTGTAGACCTGGAAATGAACATAGGCTAATTTTCATCATCATCATCTATGTATTTTTTTACTATGTAGGTAAAACTGTGGGGTGCAGTAAATATGCATATATGCATGTAATCACACCTATTTTCTTACAGAAAGTGGTAGGCAGGTCTTCAGAGACCATGAAGCTGTTTGAAAGCTCATTTGACTGTGGTTTTTATTTATTTATTTATTTATTTACTAGCGTTCCACAATGTTACATAGGTTTTAAATAAAATATTAGTTACAATTGCGGACCCCGTCGGGCACAGCTAAATAATGAAAGAGAGAGGGACAGCATTAAAATCTTATTTAATTTTATACATTTATAGTTTAATTTTATCTGCTAGGAAATCATTAACGCTATAATATGCTTTTTTTAGTAAAAAATCTTTTAATAATTTTGAAAAAAAATTATCTCTGGTTTCGGCTTTTATTATGTTTGGTAGATGATTGTATATTTTAATGGCCATTACGAAGGGACTAGTCGAGTGGAGTGTAAGGCGCGATGTCGGTAAAATTAATCTATTTTCATATCTTAGGTTTATTTGGTTATCTGATCGTTTTGGGAAAAAAATTGGATGACTTCGTACAAATTTGCATATTTGTACGAAGTCATCCGAAGGTTTGATGATTAAATGGAAAGATATTGTTGAGCCATCATTCTGTACCCCCCTAATACCCCCTATTAGGGGATACACAGTGTTGACTTGCAGTGAGAGGTCAGCCCATCGCCTACATAAACGCCTATATCCTTCAATTCCCATAACTGACTCTTACAGTATTAAAATTTAAATTCGATTATTGAGATAAAAACGGAAAAAGACCAATTACAATTATCTCACAATATTCAAAAATTATTCTTAAACAATTCATGTCTGAGGATTACCAAATATTCATTATATAAACATATCATTTAAAATGTCAATACAAAAATGTCAAATGGGCAATACGCCTAGTATGAAGAGAGGGGATACTAGATTTTGTATGTCTAATTTCCTATTTCAATTTCGTATCTTTAAAGCTTAGTGTTGTCTGCTTCTGCTAATGGAAAGCTCTGAAAGTCATAAAATCATATAGCCAACATTCATTGTGGCACGCTACTTACTGACCATGAAAGTCTTAGTTAATCACTGTGCCATTTACATCTGATTATGATAATGTTTGCTATAAAAAGTGAATTTCACTTAGCTAATTAGTTAAGATTGGAATTTAAAGAGCAGCAACCATAGTCGGCCCAAGTAGCGTATACTCCTAATTTTTATCCAACTGTCTAGAAATGAGTATATTGTTTTTAGGATTATAAGTGTTTTTACTATTACTACATATAGCTAAAATGGGTTAACAGATTTTGAGGAGTTATGTGTGCGTTTTGTTTATAAATTTTCTAATACTTAATTTAAAAAGAAAAACTTTGTGTTTTACATTAGCCATAAGTACCTGATTTATAGTAATAGCCAGTATCTATACTAAAAGAAAAACAAAATACCCAATTGTAGAAAAAAGGTTTTTGCAGTCTAACTTACGATTTCGTTACGTTTGATATGACATTGAGTATACGTTTTTGTGAGAAAGTATGGGTAAAATCACTGTATAAGATTATAAATGCGCATTCTTCAGAATAATCCTAAATCACTTAGGCCTTTCGGCGGCTTAATAACTCTGACAATAGGGCTGGCCACTCAGTCTATACGAACTTACTTATACGCGATCATATAGAAACATACATGGGCGTTTCTCTGTAAACTGGGCAACTCGTCCTAAGAAAACTGTCTAGGCAACTTTTTTGCTCATAATATAATAAATTTTATTTAGGGAACAAGTATCCGTCTGTTTATTAATATACGGCAGATGAACCACAAATATTCCCATTATTTTAGAAAATATTAAGCATTTTCTGAAAAATGTATACAGGGGACTGTTGCCGAAGCCAGAGGACTGTGAACTTGAATAAGAAATACAATTTTTGTACCAAAATTAAATGTTTTTTAATACTAATAACTTTGGAGCTTAAGAATTAAGTAACTGAACAATAAAAAAATATTAAAAATCAACTATCTTTATATAATATTGTACTTAGCACAATCTAATCTTGTACAATGTAATCTTAATATTTACTTATAATTAATTAAAATTACATATATTGATAGGACTTTCAGTACTTTGAAACTAACACTACAGAATCAGTCTTGAAAAATAATTAGTTATTTCTAAAATATAGCAAAAATAGGTAAAAAGAACCGGACAAGTGCGAGTCAGACTCGCCCACTGAGGGTTCCGTACAAACTAGTTAGATAAAAGAGGAAAATCATATTTTTATTTATATTTTCCTTCATAAACCGAAAAATATATATCATAAAAATATTTAAAAACCTGTTTTAGCTTATGCTAATGAGGCTTTTTCATATGATACCCCGCATGATATGGTTAATTCACTTTAAAATTTGGCCCCTCATATGATTGAGGCAAGGAGCATTGTGTTAGAGTACACATATGAATGTGTACTATATCACAATGCTCCTTGCCAAAATTCATAGTTCTAGGTCAACGGGAAGTACCCCATAGGTTTTGATTCCCCTGTGAGTGCCGAAATGTGCGTTTTTTACGACATATTCGGCTGTAACTTTTTTTTACGAAAACTGAGCAATTTTATTTTTCTTTCTGCAGCAAGAGACTATGGATATGCATATATGGTTTTAATTTCAACACGATACCTTCACGCGTTCCCGAGATAAAGGTCTTGACACCCGGACGGACGGACAGACAGACAGACGGACAACAAAGTGATCCTATAAGGGTTCAGTTTTTTCCTTTTGAGGTACGGAACTCTAAAAATTAGTATTTTAAGTCTTATTTTTTCTTGAAA
Organism: Lycia hirtaria; assembly: GCA_947563715.1. Lineage (NCBI taxonomy): Eukaryota > Metazoa > Arthropoda > Insecta > Lepidoptera > Geometridae > Lycia > Lycia hirtaria. Next base: position 38,899,373 of record OX387379.1, read on the forward strand.
ACATCTACAGGTGAACCAAACTTGTAAAACTATATTTGGATTAGACAGCTTCTGTACCAAAGTCCAAAGACCAAGACCAAGGAGGAGGACAAGGAGGTGTATTGGACCAAGGTCCATTGTAACGTCTGCCACATCATGATCGTATCTAAATAATTGGCCTTTATTATCACAGAGCTTTAAGAATGTAACCTGGATTTCGCCATCTTCTTCATCAATCATGTCAAATACGCTCACACATCTATATTCCATATTTGTTTTGCCAAGCAATTTCACAACAATATCCAGTTTTGAATGCTTGTACTATATTATATCATTATCAGGTTCTGAATCAGTGTACACATCTTCTACATTATGTTTTGGCTTGTCTTCATAAATTAGTTTTCCGATATTAAAGTGCATACAACAATCTTTGTCGCAAAAACAGCTCAAATTTTTCATCGTCATAATCCAAAACGTGGTTTTGTTTCTGTACTGCGTAACTGGTCAACTGCGTAACTTCTTTAGTGGCTGATTTTTTCTTTGGCGCCATTCTCATAACAAATCTAAAACAATAACAAATATAATTTAGCCATTCCCCTAGATGCGGAAACAGTCCCCTGAATTGTAGAGAGACAGGGGACTGTTGCCAGGGGACTGTTTAATTTGATTTCATTGATGAGTAGTACAAAATGTAATTGATCCATGCTATTTTGCTGCACATAGGAAATATGTATCTATTGTAACAATTTAAACATTTCAAGGAATCATTAAAATACATAAATAGAAGTAAAATAATACTTACCAGAGGACTGTTGGCTGTCAGGTTACAACGCGGCTTCCACGGAAGGACGCTCGCACACTACTAAATAAGAGAGCGTCCGGGCCGTTATGGCAGCAACCGCGTAAACTTCAGACTTGTTGCGTTTCGTTACATGCATAAAAGGCGTTGTTTAACCTTTCGGCTACGCGTCATGTAATTTAAAATATAGACAGGGGGACTGTTCACTAAATGCGAAGACAAAGTTTCATTGCCTTTTTTTTTATTATAAAATAATATTTATGTAAAATAAATGGGTCTCATTAACAATCAAACAATATAGGTTTAATAATATAACAATTCGACTAATTCCAATAGATACTGCCTCGATTAAGTTAGTCTGAAGTAACTATACTGCTTTGGTGACATGCCAGGGGACTGGTTTTTAAGGACTTTAAAAACGTTTTTCATATAATAAAGTTTATTTTAATGGTATTTTAATGTTGAGCAGCGGTAGATTAAGGTATTATTTTTTTAAATTATCTACGAAATATTTACGATCTTTTATTTTCTTAAACAAAATTAGCCTGGGACAATGAGTTGCCCAGTTTACAGAGAAACGCCCACATACATACATATACTGATAGTTTTTTAATTCAGTTAATTGTATTTAACTTTTAAACCATCACAGCAATTTTAACTAGGTATTCACTGTAGCTTAACATAATTTTGATCATCCAATATTTTGGCACAGTAATTGTATTAATCATGTTCATAGGCAACCGAGGAATGCAGGTGGTTGACAAAGCTAAGAACAAACATAATATATGTAGCTCAAAACATTGTCAAACTACAATAAATACATTGAAAAAAACATTATTGCATTTATTAGTTGTTATTAATTGTGTATAAAAAAATTTCTCAGAACATAGATACCAAACATTAATGGACAGCTTGCAACATGCTCACTATTGTTGTTAAATGTAAAACAAAACAAAAACCTTCAATAAATCATTTTCTTTCATCACATTTTCTTTTTAATTAATGGTTCTCAAATGGATAAGTCTATTTGTATGTGGGTCATATTAAAATATATTGAAAAATGTTTAGTCATTCTCTAAATCAAGTCAATTAAGATACTTTAAACAGGTTTTTCAACAGTGCAATCATCATCTAGTAGGCCACAAGAAGTCCACTGCTTTACATAGGCCTACCCAAGGATTTCCAACAAGGACATCATTCCATTCCAACATTTTCAACCTGATGGAAGCAGCTTGCATCCGTCTTCTTCTTGCCACTTGTATGAGGTCTTCTGTCCACCTTATAACTGATCTTCATATGCTGTGCTTGCCGGCTCGAATGATCATCAGTTCTACACTGCCCACTGCCACTTCAACTTGTTATGCTAATTTGCTATGCTATGTCAGTGCATTCAATTATTATATAATAAAAAACCCGTAACATGATAAATAAATGTCTATTGCTTGTACCATCTATGTTTTCTGTTTGATGAAACAGGAAAAAAACAATTTTACAGGTAGAAAAGACATTCAACATGGTATCGCGTGCTCTCAACCTTTACGAAGAAGCCGGTGGTGCGCCGCGTCCTGCTCTAACCGACCACGAGTTCCGCGCCTTCCTCGACCCCACGGGGCTGATTACTGACGCGGCGCGGCTTCGGGAAGTCATCTACTGCGGGGGGATCGATCCCAGCCTTAGGTAAAACTCTTAAATTATTTTTCTACTTGTATATACTATTTTTTTATTTTTTTTTATTCGATCAGTATAGTGTATATACTAACTGAGAAATCAATCATGTACTGGAGTGCTGTTTTAGTGTAACTACTACTTAAAAAGCACTTATACATCTGTAAAATACGAGCGCCACAAAGGTCGCGGCTAAATTGTTGTTAATTCATTTTGATGCCTTGATTTGATGCGTGATGACACGCAGTTGTGTCTCTGGTTTTAAAATCTCACCTCAATGAAACTTGCTTATTTTCAGAAAAGTTGTATGGAAACATATTTTGAATGTATACCCGGATGGCATGACTGGCAAAGAAAGAATGGACTACATCAAGAGGAAAGCCAACGAATATTACGCATTGAGAACTCACTGGAAAGATTGCATACAAAAAGGAATGGTGAGAATCTTTATTTTAGCATTTTTCAGCCGACAAAGGAGGTTCTCTATTGAATTGTATGTATGTTCCACACTATGTTTACTGATTGTGAACTCATATCGATGATTGTATTTACTACAAAACGTTAAACCAAATAAAAATTTCATTAACTTTAGTTCTGATCTTCATTCTAATTCAAATTCGTCACTTTAGGCTTCAATGATCATTCTGATTTATTGATTTTCGTAGTAGATTAGTAAGGGCAATATGACACTGGGAATGGCACGATAGCCATTCCCATATGTCATAAAAGTTAGCCGATCAGGCAGCAAGTCCAACTTTATAATAAAAATTGGATGGGCACTTGTAATTTGAACACAGTACTACTATAGTTTTAATGATTACATATTACCTGCTATAGCCTAAATAGCTTAATGTATGTAATATACTCGTTGCACCCTGCGGTTTCACACGCGTAGTAACGACAAGCGCTGATGATGAAAAAAAAAAATAGCCTATGTCCTTCTCCACGTCCTAAATATATCTCTGTGCCAAATTTCATATTGATTGATGCAGACGTTTAACCATGAAGAGGTAACAAACAGACAGACGACAAACAGAGTTACTTTCGCTTATATAATATTAGTTGCATAAGGCGAGGTTAAATTCGTTTTATATCATGGGCTATATTTTAGTAGTTCAAATAACTAACACTACACACTTTTCAGGTAAACCCTGACCTAGCTTACGTGACGGGAATGGTACGAAAAGATGTTCTGAGGACAGACAGGCATCATAACTTCTATGCGGGTAGCGACGATAACCAAAACATAGCGTCACTCTTCAATATATTGACTACGTGAGTACTTTCGCAAACCTTTAGTAGTGACCCGCATTGTGTCTGACTTTCGTAACATTGCTGCACTCTTTCAGCAAGCTTTTATTTAGGTTCATATTTGCACGAGCGGACTGTGAATCTTGAAACCTATTTAAGGACAATTTCTACTGAACCAACATGTTTAACCAGCAGAGTTGCACAAATTGCTGAACAGAATTTTCTGCTAAAGAAAATAGGTGAACTAAGCATTTTCCTTGCTGTGTTGAGATGAAAATCTTTGAGTTTCCCTCGGCTATAAAGTTATTTTGTTTCGTGCCTTTTAAATGAAAACGTCTGAATCTATCGCTTCGTTAAGGTTAGGATACTACTATAGAATTACTCGCTCGTGGTTCAAACTTGGATTCACCTGTCAGTTACTTCAGGTAACATACACCGTTTCTAGAATACAAAGCGGCAAACATCTAGAGCAATGTTTCATCATGCCCTCTCTTTTATTTTCAACAAAAACAACAGAGAGGGCTTAATGAAACATTTCTCAAGATATTTGGCGCTAACTGTACTACAAATACCTATTATCGGCAGGTACGCATTGAATCACCCTCGCGTGAGCTACTGCCAAGGTATGTCGGATCTGGCGTCTCCGCTCCTGGTGACGATGGGGGACGAGGCGCACGCATACATCTGTCTGTGCGCACTCATGCGGCGGCTGCATCCCAACTTCCTGCTCGATGGAGAAGCTATGACAGTCAAGTTCGCGCACCTTACCGAGTCGCTGCAGGTCTGTATTGTTACTACATACTTGTTCTGGATCAATAAAATGCCGTACAATACATACACAATTAAGAGCAACATACTAAACCCGCTAACCCGACGACACAATCCGACGGTCTATATATATCGCATAGGAATAATACGTGGATAAACATACAAATATACATACACTTATGAAATTTGACACACATGTTTAGAAGCTGATATAGACTAACATATACAAAAAGTAATAGGTACTAAGAAACTAATAATAGAAACTAATAGCAGTTCTGATAATATTTCATTCCTACAGGTCGAATTGATAATCTTCTTTTTTTAGTCTGTTAAAAAGTACTAGGACTGCTTTTACACATCACAGCGCTCCCCACTACAAAACTTTAATAAACAATTAAGAATACAAAAACAACATAAATCACAAAAATATTTAAATCAGTTCCTTAAAATATTTCAAATAAAAGCACAAAATACATACCTGAAAATATACTTTACTGGTGTTTGACTCGATTTAATTAAGTTTCGGTACTTTTGTATATGCACTCTCAAAAAAATAATTGCCCACCAATAAAATCTATACTAACATTTTTTATAATTTCTAATATAGTCCGGGGAGTCATACTTCTGATTTTCCAGTGTTTCGTAATTTTTAGGAATAAAAAACCTTATATCCATCCACTGTGGTATGCATTGTCTGAATAATTAGTGCGGAAATTTGAATACCTATATTTTTCTTTTCAGGTGTACGACTCCGATTTCTACAATTACTTGAAATCGCAACAGGCGGACGACCTACTATTCTGTTACAGATGGCTGCTGCTCGAGATGAAACGCGAGTTTGCGTTCGACGACGCGCTGAGGATGCTGGAAGTGCTGTGGGCGTCGTTACCACAGAAAACACCCTCAGTCGAACTCTCCCTTAAGGAGAAGGAGTTTGACCCCGGCGCGGATATAGACGAGGACCCTCCCCCCGTCAGTCCGCTTCTAAAGGCTCCACGAGAGAACGCATACACGAAAATGTGCGCCATAAGACGACAGAGCTCCAGTTTCAACCTCGCAAAGACCCCCAAATTAGCCACCTGCAAACAAATGAACCACAGCCTCGACGAGACAGCGGCTCGCAACTCTAAAGCCTCCCTAGAACGATCCAAAGAATTCCAGAGTTTAGACGATACCGCGTTGCAATTAAAATCCAAATTAGATAGAAACGACGATAAAACGAAAGAGAACGGTCTACTGAATAGGGAAACCAAATCTCTCAAAAGGAGAAGTATGAAGAGCGTGCCTGAACATGGAAAGAGTCCGGACGCGGAAGGCCTCGCTTCTGCCTGGGTCAGCACCGGGAATCTCATCAACGGCACCGCGCATCCTGATGCGAAAAATACTCCTTTAGGGAATCAGGTCCGGCAACTGCGCGACAAAATTTCCGTACACAACAATAAGTTCTTTTCTTCCCTGGACAAGCTGGACGATTCGGTGAACGCCGGCGGCGATAGCACCAAACCGAAAGTAAAAATGATCAAAAATTTAAACGAGTTCCTCAATTTCGCCACAGGCAGCAAAGTAGCCGCGGTTACACAGGAAAAGTTACAGCGAACGCGTTCCGTCATCGAGCGCAGCACCACGAAGGAACGCCCGAGAATAACTCTGACGAAAACGTCCACGGACGAGAGTAAAACTCAAGTCGCGAAGGACGAGAAACTCGCGAACAGATTGAATAGAAATGTTTGCGCCGACGCGAACGAAGGCAGCAGCCCAGACGACTCGCAGGAGTACTATCCCATGACGACCTCTATGACAAGAGAACTGAGACTCGAATTGGAACACTTGGACCGGCAAGTGTTCGGCAATTCTTACGTGAATCGATGCAGTATGGTATGCGACTCGCCTTCAGACTCGACCAGCACAGAAGAAAGACCCACTAACGATTGTACTGAGATCAAACAAGACTGCGCCGCGGAGACTTTGGATCTGCGACCTGAAACTGTAGAATTGCTGGAGAATATGAAGCGGTCTCCATTGCTTGACACTGTGAAATCAAACGCTAGGAGCGCCGAAGATATATATCTATGGGAAAACCCACTACACAGAAACACTCCGACTACGAGGACAACGGCCAGCTGCCCGCAGACCCCTGACGAACAGGCCGAGCTCGATTTTGACGGAGACACGGGCGAGATATTCGAGGAGCATTCCGGCAAAAAATCTGTCACCCCCATCAGATTACTGAGAAAAAATCAATCGCTAGAGCCCCAAGAACAATTTAAACGCTTAAAAGACACGCACATACCATCGAGCGAATCAGACTCGTCCGAAAAAGAGCATGCAGACCCGAAAGAAACCGCAAAGAACAACAATCAGCAAGACGCAAACACGACTAGATCGCAGAAATTCTTTTCGAACATGTCGCAAGAGTTGGAAAATGCGAAAAGGAATTGCGAGTCGCTGTTGAATACGAAACAACCGAACTTGCATAGCGTGGCTTCGACTATCAACAGTTTTCAGAAGAAATATGAAGCGTTGAAGCCTCCGGTGCAAAGAAATATGTCGTTGAACTCGGCGAGCGGGGATGCCCCGATAAAGTGCAGTATCGGCGGTCTGCCGCCGCCCAATGTATTCGGCGGCGGGAATCCTTTCCTTATGTTCCTGTGCCTGACGGTGTTGCTGCAGCACCGCGACTACATAATGCGCAACCGCATGGACTACAACGAGCTGGCGATGCATTTCGACAAGATGGTGCGCAAGCACAACGTGAACAGGGTACTTAACCAGGCGCGGCAGATGTACGCGATATACTTGAAACAGCAAGCGCATAAGACTGGTGACGTCACTACTTAAGCTTGAATTCCCGTCACACTGACGGCTCACTGACATTGATCATTCGTGGATATACTGAGGACAAATCTCGCTGCAGGCGCTGTTAGTAAACCTGTGAGCAGAGAAAAATAAATTATTTTCAGTGCACACCATAAAATTATGGTAAAATTTAATTAATTTATAATGTTGTTTAACAATTTGTTGCCTTTCCCCTTTATAGCAGCCTCTTCCAGGACTTTAGTAGAGTTTTTTTTTAAACTTTGACTCCGGCACATATAATATTAATTTGCTTTCGACTTTTACATTAATTTTAGGTCATAGAGTTTTGGAGTTGCTTTACGCTGAGCGTGAGTTTCCCGCTTCGAAACGTTTTTTACCGATAGAATACATCGGGTAGATAACAATGCAAAATGTAAAGAAAATATTAATTACTTGCAGCGAGATTTTGTCCGTAGTATAGCAAAATGGTGTTATTACGGTCTCGTGCTCCGCTAAAAGGAGGTCATTGAACTTATCATTATGAAAACTTATGACTAGTAGTTAGTAGTACTACGAACAATAGACTTCGTGAGCACAAACTATTGCAAAATATTCTGTGCTATAAATTAATGTTTGGAATTCTGTGTCGAATGTTTCTGCCAAATATCATCGGCCGACGAAAGGCCTCGTAGCAAACTTCTCTTTTCAACCGAGATTTCATAACCTTTTATCTCTACAACCTCTGAACCGATTTCGCTCATATTTAAAAGTATTGCAAACATTAAGTACCAAACGTTTTAAGCAAATAATATTAAAATCGATCAGTAAGTAACGCCGCAGCAAATCTTCCCCCTACTTGGGACTAATACCCCATTTATCACAAATTCCTGACGACAAAAAACTTCAAAGTCTACTGTAAAAATAAAACTTTAAAATTGAAGAACCTGTACGCGAGTACAAATAAACATCCGGACAGAAGAACGAAAATCTTGCTAGTTTATGCAGAGACCAAAATGCCAAATATTATCGACCTTTCTACAGTAATAGTTTAAAGATCCCTAAACGTGAAAAACATTTATAATATCGAAAATAATGAACATCTGATATTTTCGATGTTTCAACGTTATACCATTAGTAAATATTTTTTAAATAAGAACTACGGGTCACTCACGTCTGTTTTGAGCCGAAATATCCGACTATAGTTTCAACCGCATTCGGCGGTCATGTTCAAAGGAGCAGCACACACGTCACTCTCGGTCGGTGACGCGCCTTGCACTGCGACGTGCCGCTCGTGCCGCACGTGATGTCATCGGTTGCAAAAGGGTTAGGGCGGGAAGCTGGTCGTCTTGCGTCGGTTCAGCTGAAGTGTCCTCTTCACTAGAACTCTCGTGAGTGTCAGTCATTAGTAAATCTTGTTTACATTATTGAATATAATGACCTCCTGTTGGCTTAGTTCAGGGTAATAACCCAGTATATGCGCACGCACCATATTACAAACTGCTGCGTCGGTGGTCATCAGGGTCCGTAGTAAGGTGCGTCAGCGCCGGAGGAATTCAAGCCTTAATGCCTAAGACATAATACGGATCTCTTTTTATTACTTTGCTCATAAGTAAGATAGGTAGGTGAACTATTGTATACAAATAATATCACTACTATAGTTAAGTCCCATATTATCGACATAATCTTGATATTCTTGTAAACATACTGCTGGGAGCTGTGAAAATATTATTTTTATTGTGTATAGGTTTGGTCAGTTTCCTGAACACTTAGTTCTAAAGCCGGATCCACAGCCATTCGTTTGTGTGCTCATCGTCTAAGATCTAAATCGTGTCGTGATCCTGCATAATTGAGTAGTGCATTTTTCGAAGTTAGTAAAATCCTTCTACACTATTCAATCTTGACACGGTCAAAATTCTGGCAATTGGGAGGAGTAACGCGCGTTAGGTTGTTAATAACAGTTACAAACACTGCCATGGATCTAGCTTGGTGCGTTTCCACCAGAGCTAATAAACTAAGCTACAGTCCGCGCGCAAGCTCCGAGGAATGTTATGGAATGTTGTCGTAATGAGCTAGAGCGACGTCACGGCCGCGGCGCACACCCGCCCGCTTCCTCGGAGCTCGCGCGCGGACTACATCTATGATGTGCCACAACTAATGGCCAAATAAATATGCTAATAGGGTCGCACCGTTTTCACAGATCTAATCAACTATGAAAATCATTACATTCTATTGGTTGAATTCAGACGCCTCGTACCTCTTAGCTGTGGTGGAAAGCCGGCTTTACAAAGCTTATGTTTGCTTAGCTTTATTTTATTAATTTATACTATAATCTTGAATTTACTGATAATTAATTCCAAAGAGCCTTTATTTGACAACTTATTGTGATATTTTAATTTTTAGAATATATTTTTATACCTATTTGGGTTAGATAATACTATTTAAATAGTGCACAATTGAATCATTCCTGGATGAAATATGTAAAATTAGTATTTTAGATTCAGATGAATAAATTATAAAGCAGTATTTTTAGATAATACGTAATATTATAATGGTCTTAGTCTTGCAAGTGTTTCAACATACATAAACATAATGTATCTACTCATTTGAAAAATTCATCCTGTTAAACATCTTATTGAGATGTTATTTTGTCGCAAATTACAAACAAAATCATTGTAATATAATATTGAATCTGTAAATAAATTATCAACTCTGCTAAATGTTTTATTTTTTCACATTAATTATATTATAATGTTTATATATACGTTGTATCCTCTAGTATTTTTTTGTAGTTTATCATTAGCTTCATTTATTACATAGTAACTGGGCGACCGAGCTCCACTCGGATTTTTTATGACTGAAAATACGAGCAAACCCGGGTTCACTAAAAATGAAACCTAGCAAGATCAATAATTTATCATCCCCTAATCTACCTACAAACCAAATTTCATTAAAATCGTTACGAGATTCAGATTATATATATATATATATATACAAGAATTGCTCCTGCGTTTCTGCTAATTCTATATAAATCATCGTAGTACGTTTAGTTGTGGAAAGGTATGTTACTTTCGCTTTATCCCCATAACAAACACGAGTTACCTATTTATGAGATATCGAATATGATTTCCCCGAACTTTTTTTTTTCAAAAGACGCGCTGCTTCATATTATTAAGTTACGATAGTACACAAAACACCCACTTTCCTTTCTGTAAGCTTATTAACTTAAATCAAATCCTATATTATAAAAGCGAAAATAACCGTCTGTTATCTTTTCACGCACAAAAGCCTGAACTTATTGTTATAACATTTGGTAGAGAGAGATAATAATTATCTTTGGATAGCCGAGAACCTGAAGACGGAATTTGTACTAACAGCCACCAGTATACCACAATAATTTATATACCTACATTCATTAATCATAATCAATTTTTAATCACTACCCAGGTGGTAGTGAAAGCGCGAGGCACGGTAATTAAATCGTAAACGATAATGGTGTTAATAAATATTTTCCGTGTGAAAATCTTTCCTTTTATTAATCAACGCTATACCATCAAGGAACTCAAGAACTTAAAACATACTCTTTTTAGGCAGCCTCGTAAAATGATATACTAATTATATCGTCAAGAAAACAACAATTACGTACTTGTCAATTTATTAACTTCGAAACTTACATAACCTTACCGACTACAATATACATTATATCACATGAAAGCCCCTACTATGAGTCGTCAAATACGCAATAATAATTTCTACGAGAAATTTAGCTTTCGTTTGAGATTAACTGATGAAATCTCCGGACTAGTGTTGAATCGTTATAGTTACTTCCTCTTGTTGCTGCCGCCTCCGGCCAGGATCATGGCGATACGCATGAATATGTTCAGGATATCGAGGTACACCGAGATGGCCCTGAAACATTAATAGTACCATTTAGTAGAATACGCTGATGCAGTAAAAACATTACAACAGCGGCCATACCGCTCCTTTCGAGTGTACGTTAGTAGTAAATAATAATGTTGTATGTTGAACTCTTAACCATAAATATAGACAGAATTTTCTACAGACAAACTTAGTTCATTGGTCCGTGGGTCATTTTAAAAATACCTGAAAAGCATGCCCCACGGTATGAATATTTTTAGCATTTTTAATTTTCGATTTTTCACTGTTCCATTTAATGACATTATTTGAAACTTTTAAGACTATATAATATAGTGTATGTACTAACGAATTAATAGGATCGTAGGGTCGGTAGCCGTAGGCGGGATGCGTCTCAGCGCGATTGATGATGGCCTGCGTGTCGTACAGCAGGAACCCACCGAAAACGATCAGGCCGCCGTACAAACTCAGCGAGTACAGACCTGGGAACAAATAACCAATAAATAAATATTATAGCCCCAAACTACAAATAACCAATAAATAAATATTGAAGGACATTTTCACACAACACAATCTAGCCCCTAAGCAGTTTGTACTAAGTGAACCAGATGGCTGATAGAATACATATATACTTTTTTTTTGTAAATGCATACACATGATATAATATATAAACACCCACACACAGAACAGACATCCACGCTCAGCAGACATCAGCAATATTTTCCCAGGGTGGGAATCGAACTCACGACCTACAGCTCAGAAGGCAGATGTACTATCACTGAGCCATGAGGCCTGACGTAATAACGTACATATTTTTTACTATTTCATCAAGCTCCGCGACTTCGCTTCCATGCTGAACTAGGAGAAAAAGAAAAACATAGAATGTACCAGCTGTTTCTCTTCCAGGGCATACTGTAAAAGTCAATTAAGGGACTTGCAGGAAATTGGCGTTTATGTAGGCGAAAGGCTAACCCCTGTCACTTCCATCCAATATTATAATATATCTTACCCTCAAACCCTTTACCTTCCATCTAACTGTCTAACCACGGTCAAACGGCCTCGTGGACTATGATGCTCTGTCAACCACGTAAGGGATAAGTGTCTAACTTACAATTTCGTTACGCTCGATACGCTGTTGAGTGTACGTTTTTGTGAGAAAGTATGCATGAAATCGCTGTAAAAGATTATGCGCCTTTATAATCTTTAAAAAAAGTGCATTCTTTAGAATAATTCAATTAAAATCACTTGTTAATTACGAAAAAAAAACCGCTTTTTTTCATTTTTAGCAAGGCGTTTTAGGCTGTAGGCGATCATATGAAACATACTCACATATATATACACACTCGAAAAACATAACCCTCCTTACGCAGTGGATAAGCATTAAATAGGCTGATGAGTTTAAATAAAATACAGTATTTATTGTTTCACCGAAATTTGATCAAAACCTATCGACTAATATTGTAACCCAAAAAAGGGAGGCCCCATTTTTTTAACAGGTCAGAATCGCCCATGATTAAAAACATTTATAGCCATACTCAATTTACGAATTAATTTGGTGATACATTTGAGCTGTCATCAAATATCTTGAGTAACGTTACAGAAACATGTCACTCTGTTTTATTTTCATAAACTTGTGTTATGTCATATGTTAATGTGTCATTTGAATTAATATATATTTGTTATTTTAATTGTAATGTTTTTAATGGTGTAAAAATATGTGATGTTTTTTCTCCGACTATGTGTCGAAAAGGAGGGTAATGTGTTTAAATTAATTAACTGTTCGATCAAGTGCATGAGTGTAGGCAAGTGAAATATAGCGGGAAAAGTGCCTTTTCACGTTGTCGTTCTAACTCCATAGAACCTTCCAGTAAAACCACCACCACTTTCCTGAAGTGTGACGAAGACATGACCGTGACATCTTTTACTTGAGTTTGACTATGACTAAGAACTCTATTGACGAAAAGAAGACAATAAAGACAAAAATGAAGAAAAGATCGCTGTATGGGCTGTTCCTGTTTACCTTTCCTTAAAGAAAAAACACAGCCAAAAAAATGTGTTTGGTTACATACCGGCGCCTAGTGCTGTGGTGGGGGGCAGGAACATGCTCGCGAGCGAAGCGGCGAACACGGCGCCCAAGCCCATTGCGAGCGGCGCGCGCATGTTCAGGAACTCGCCCGAGGGGGCGCATATCGCGATCGTACTCAGACCGCCGACCACGCCCGCCGTGTACCTGTAACACAAACACTACAATGTTACGGTGATACATTGCACGTACTTATGAATAAATCTGGATTATTGCGATACCGAATGTATGTGTGTCGTTTCGGCCTCATCGGCCAACAGTTCTATGTGCTATGTGCCCCTACCCACTGCCACTTCAACTTAATCCGTCGATGACTTTCGTACGTCTACGGATCTCTTCATTTCCGATTCGATCTCGCAGAGACCCCGAGCATGGCCCTCTCCATAACTCGTTGCGTGACCTTGCGCTTCCTTATAAGGCCCATAGTTATGGACCACGTTTCAGTGCCGTATGTAATCAAACACTAGTAACACACATTGGTCGTAAACTTACGTACCCTTAGAACGGAATTATATATTTTTTAAACTGAAGCAGCCAACTTCAAAATATGTAATCTTGTTTACTTGGATGACATTTATTCAGTTATTTGTTACAGAAATAAAAACTATTTTGATATAATTTACATGGGACCACCTCTGAGGAATTACTAAACAAAAAAAAGAATCATCAAAATCAATTCATAATTGGCGAAGTAATCGGTGAACAAACATATAGTCGAATTAAGAACCTCCTTCTTGTTGAAAGTCTGTTAGAAAGAAGAAAAAGCACGTATACTGACCAGGCAGCGCGCATGAGCACCGGCCCGCCGAGGAAGCAAATGGGCGCGATAACGGCGCCCATAATGGCGGTGTGCGCCGCCCACGCGAGCTGCTTCGCGCCCAGACCCGGGCTGTACTCCATGCCGCGCACTACCATGCCGGACCCGATCATCAGGCCCATCGTCACTATAATAGACTACGATACAAATTATTATACATTAACACAAGTGTCTATATTAAAAGTAAAATAAAAGATCCATGACTGCAGAACAGCTAATTTACGAATCGTAATTTGTTACGCTTGATACGCTGTTGAATGTTACTAATTTAATCGCTGTAGATGCGCATTCTTTAGACTAATTCTGGTAAAATTACTTATTATTTACGAAACAGTTCGTTGGAAGTTTAGATTAACTATCAAATATAAACGAATACTGTTTTGTGACAGGGATGAAGTCATCAAACAATATTTTATGTAGACTTACTAACTGCTATATATAAAAGATCCATGACTGCAGAACAGCGAATTTTGGAATCGTAATTTGTTACGCTTGATACGCTGTTGAATGTTACTAATTTAATCGCTGTAGATGCGCATTCTTTAGACTAATTCTGGTAAAATCACTTATTATTTACGAAACAGTTCGTTGGAAGTTTAGATTAACTATCAAATATAAACGAATACTGTTAGTTTTGTGACAGTCATCAAACAATATTTTATGTAAACTTACTAACTGCTATATTTATAGTTTCTTTGTATATCTTTGCAATATAATTATGTGAAACAAGGTATTTCTGTTATAAGAAAAACAAAATACCCGACTGCGGAAAAGCAGTTTTAGCAGTCTAACTTACGATTTTGTTACGCTTGATACGCTGTTGAGTGTACGTTTTTTTTCTGAGAAAGTATGCGTAAAATCACTGTAAATGATTATAAATGCGCATTCTTTAAAATAATTCTAATTAACCCACTTGTTTATCATGAAGAAGTTCTATGGAGGTTACGAAAAAAACCCTTTTTTTTATTTTTGCGTGAGATGTATTATTATTATTACACAAAAATATAGCCTATGACACTCTGGAAGTGAATCAATGAAGGCAAATCTAACGACACCTCGTAGATCAAATAGAAACATACATACAGACATATATACAAACATACATTCGAAAAACATAACCCTCCTTCTTAAGCAGTCAGGTAATAATTAAATGCACTAATTTATGCAAACGTATGCATGCACTGACTATGTGTGCCCACACGTCTTGACCCCCTATTCCTTTCCACATTCTGTGGGTGTTATTTTTCTTAGTTGGTACTACAATACGATTTTTTTATTCGAAAATAAGCTTGCGCTTGCCTGTCAGCTCACCTGGATGTAATATATGTACTGTTTACATAATAACTATACATTCGAAAACATTCAAGGTAATGCTTTCCAGGGAAGAGTATCCAGTAAAAATCTATTGATCCACTAGAAAACTAAAATTGATTTACACATTTTATACTTGAACTTAAAATTTCATTTTAGTGTTTCAATGTATTTATTAACAAACTTGAAAATAAGTACCTAATGAGATATATAGATGATGAATATGCAGATATTCATCATCCAATGTTTTGTCAAAACAAAAAACCTGTCATTGACTTTGATAAGTAATGATAAGCATTTATCGAAAATCCTGATACAATGTTCAACACTGATAAACATTGTAAAATTAAATTACCAAGTACATCTTAAGCAGTCGCACAATATCTATTAGCGCTGTTGTAGGTAAACATAACAATGACCGAAAACTTTTAACACTGAATAAAGTGAGAAATAAAGTTCATAGAGAGGCATATACAATACTTACAATCCATCCATTTCTCGCCACCAGATTGAGTAGTGCGGGGGTCCTAAACACTGTGATAGCACTTCCTGCAGTCAGAGCTAGTGATCCAGCAATGTATCCATAAGTTGTTTTAATGCGATCTCTTACATATTGCGGCCAAAGACTGAAAATAACAGAATTAAGTTCAAAATAACCAGTTCCGCCTAGGCTTTTGCCTAATATTCTTCAGAATAGTGTAAAAATTCTTTAGATACATTATTATGATCAAGATGTACATCTGGTTCCTGTGTGAAAAGTTAAAGTCAAGATTGAAAATACAGCATTCAAAAATAGGTATAGTTGTGCTTTCTGCCTACATCATATTCCTCACATCAATCACTGTTGTTTACAATATTTCCATTGTTTACTTATTTCAAAAGCCTTACTGTTTACATTGGTGAAATCTTTAGTAAATTATCAGCTGTTAATACATGTTAAGTTTTATAATAAGGTGAAATTAGCTCATACTTCAATTCTGCACAATCTCCCAAATCCTCTAAGATCCTTGAGGATAAGAGGATGGCAGGAGATAGAAAATTCTTACACTAAATACTACCTTATTATAAAAAAAATATTTTTTCTTTACCTACACTGCTGCACAATCATAGCTCCCCAATAAAATTTGATATCAGAATACCATGAAACACATAAAAAGAACAATACTCAGATTTAGAGAACAAATTTCAATACACCAATGAAACAATTGTCCACCCTAAAAATGACAGTTTTTGTTCAGAAAGTAGACCACTGAGTCAAATGAAATGTTTCAATACATACTGCGCTTCTTGTAATGTGCCAGGTTTTACACCAGAGCCATAGTAGCAAAGTGCCACCAGCCCTACAGCTGAAGCTCCAGCTAAGGCACCCTTACCCAGACTGAATGCTGAAAGGCAAAGAAATAATTAATTTATTAGATATGAAAGTAATTGTATGTTAAAATGTGCAGCATGTGAGTTGAACACCAGTGGTGATGAAACTTGCAGAGGAACAAATAGACAATTACAATTTGTGCACGATAAGGTTAGATCACATTGATTACATGAATATACCTACACAAAATACTTAAAGAGTAGAAAACTTTAATGTTTAATATTATTTTTATTATGGTTTATTAGCGGCTTAAGTTCGATATAAGTCTATATTGATGTTGCTGTACTTTATATTTACCATTTGGTCCAGCCGGTGCCATGAGTCTTTCCCATAATGTAGGTCCAGTTTTAGTAGCAATCCTGGATCTTGGTTCACGAGCATAGTTCCTCACAACATAGTTTCTGGGCACAAATCGCTGCGGGATTGGGGTCTTCAAGCCTTGAGATAGATTAAACGCAGAGCGAGCCACGCACATACGGGACAGCATCTTGATCTAAAAACACCAAATTCTTAATTTAAAGAAGCTTGACTACCATGGACTCCTATTGGTTTAAATCACCTTCAGCTCAAGTTTACGTTTCCTTGATAGAATACGCAGTTATCCACTATACATGCATTGTATACATGGGAATATTTCATAATGATTTCAATACTTACTGCCAGTGTCGTTTATAATGTCGGATAACTATATCTGGTCCAAATTCAAAGATAACAAGATTTTATTAACGTTAATAGCTGTTATAAACAAACACTAAATTTCGCTGGACGTATAATTTTCCTTTCAAGCGTTTTGAGGTATAGCCCAAAGGTATAGCTTTTAGGGAAGGTGCGTATTTACGCAACCAGGTTTTAACACCAGGTATTTGCTTGCAAGTATGGCGACCAGGTGCCGCCCGAAACACTTGCAAGGAGAAAAAGTATTTACTTTACGGGATTTCGCGAATGCTATTATGCTTCTTATTGTAACATCTACAATGAACATTTTCCTATGCAAGTATTTTAGTTGAAAAACTCGCTACGCAATTGTGCACCTTATTATAACTTAAATACAAATCAATTTTCTTTAACGAAAAAAATACTTTCAAGGGTTTTGACCCTGGTTTTTGGCGCTTCACTCGGGTGTCATCGTCAAATACACGGAACGAAGTAGGCAATATATATCGCGCTCGCTCAGTCATGTTTGGTGTCGTTTGGAACGTTTTGAATTTCGTGAATGCCATTATGCTTCTTATTATAACATATATAATGAACAATATCCTATGAAAGTATTTTAGTAGAAAAACTTGTTACGCAATTGTGCACCTTATCTTAGTTAAAATACAAATCAATTTTCTTTAACGAAAAAAATACTTTGAAAGGTTTTGAGCCCTGGTTTTTGGCGCTGGTATTTTTATGTGGGCGCACTTGGAAGCCCTGGTATGAGATTTTGCAAGTATAACCCATCCCTAAATTAGCTTTTCTGAAAATCGGGAAAATGTAAATGAATGAATGATTGGAATGTCAGCAGACTGCAGTTGCACAGCCCACAGGCAAATAATCGACAGTGTCACAGACAGAAAAACAAAGTGTAGAATGTATTGCACCAAACGATATTTTCTCGGTTTTTTTTGCTTGATGTTGGCATCATACTTGTACATTTGCCGTTTGTCGAGTTTATTAAAAGTCTCGTTGGTTTGCGTTTATCTTTTTTATGGAAGTAAGCACATAACCCATGGGCGTATGGGTGTATGGGGGGGGGGGGGGGGAGAGCTTAGGGGTCCGGACCTCTCCTTAACATCCGAAAAAAAAATCGTATATTGACAGATGATGTTACATTTATTTGCTCTAACCTTCTTCCTGCGGCTCTACACTTGTGCCGTGAATTCACGGCGCGAATTCGCGGCAGAGGCGCACCCTCCACATTCACGGAGGTCACTCATTTGTACCGTGAAACGGACGTCGAAACTGCTGCTGCGTTAACTATTTACACCTACAAATTAAGAAAATCGTTCGAAAGCGTTGGAGAAAAAGGAGATGATGGATGACTGAAATATATCGTAACCGATCGATATTAATTTGAAAACTAATCCTTCTCGAGGCGTCTTAATTTTATTTTCATTATTATGATGTGGATGATTCGAGTCCCACAGTATATGTTCAGCGTGGTAATATTTCAAAAAGCGAATTTCTAATTCACTATCTCAACTTATATTAATCCGATGCGCTGACATTTAGCTCGCATTACACGTCCATGCGCATCTATAGTCAGGAGCAAACTGGCACGGTGCCGTGAATGTGGATGTGCGCGCGTGAACGAGGCGTGAACTGCCGCGAACCCTTTGTCGCGGGACAAAAGCGACTTTACCGACTTCGATCGGGGAACAGGCGTGAACGGCCGCGAACGCCGTGAAAACCCTCCATACTTATGTTCACACCTGTTCGCGGACGTTCACGACACAAGTCTAGAGCCGGGGTTAAAATTTTACAGCTAGTTGATGAAAATATTATGAAACGTATTTTTTTAAACAAAAAAAAACTGAAGATGAATAGGCCAGATGAATCGGTACTATTTTTAGGGTTCCGTACCTCAAAAGGCAAAAAACGGAACCCTTCATCATAAAATATCTGGATCATAAAAAAAACATTATTGGCGGAGTAATCGCTGAACAAACATACAAAAAAACATACCTACAGTCGAATCGAGGACCTCCTTCTTTTTGGAAGTCTGTTAAAAACTCATACTTAAGTCTTATTGCGACAAAATTTTTAAATAAGAAGTTTTGGACAATTTATCGAAGAGAACCTCCTTTTTGGAAGTTTGTTAAAACTCATACTTAAGTCTTATTGCCACGCAATTTTGAAATGAGTAATTTTAGGATAATATATCGAAGAGTTCCGAGGCGGTAATAGTATGTTTTTGCAGTCCGCCTGAGGAATTAGCACATCTTTATTAGTTATTTGATTTAAAAACGACTTCAAAATGCGCATTTTTGTTTTAAAAACTAAACTAATGATCAGATTTTGATGAAATTTCTATGGGACCAATCTGGAAATTGTTTGAATCCTTTCAAACATTTTTTTTTCATATCTGTTTATAAATGACGCAGTTAACATGCGGTAACAAACATAAAAAAATGCAGCTGAATACAAAACCTTCTCCTTTTTAACCTACTTCTAAAAACAAGGAAGTTCTTAATTCGTCTGTAATCTGTATGTTTTTTTTGTATGTTTGTTCATCGATTACTCCGCTAATTGTGAATTTATTTTGATGATTTTTAGGGTTCCTTACCTCAAAAGGAAAACACGGAACCCTTATAGGATCACTTTGTTGTCCGTCTGTCCGGGTGTCAAGACCTTTATCTCGGGAACGCGTGAAGGTATCGAGTTGAAATTAAAACCATATACGCAGATCCATAGTCTGCTTGCTGCAGAAAGAAAAATAAAATTTCTCAGTTTTCGTAAAAAAAAGTTATAGCCGAATATGTCGTAAAAAACGCACATATATATGATATACCTATCTCAAACTATATGTAGAACAGAAAAATATATTTTTTGCTATGGAAACTAACGTGGTTTTCAGACATTACGCGAGGCGAGTCACCGACCGGGTGTGGCGTTTGCGCTGCTCCTTTGAAAAAGACCGCCGAAAGCGGATGAAACTACAGTCGGATTTTTCGACTCAAAACAGAAGTGAGTGACCCGTAGCTTTTATTTAAAAATGAAAAAAAATATATGAAATAGCTATAATTCAGATATCAGATAACTAGTAAATAAACACATTTAAGTCATGGCGGCAATAAAAGCATTGTAGACTTATGTAATAATTGTATATTCAACTTTTTAAAATTAATAAAACTAAGTATTTCCTTTGTATTTCAATTGTAAAAAATGTAAGTCAATGAATACCCTCTTCCACTTATATTACACTCACTACACACCTAACATACCTTAGCATTTATCGATTATTTTAGAAACGACTATTTATAAATAATAATATTATTTAACTATTCACATTAAATATGTGCTTTTGGTGGAGCATAGACATGTCCATCATTAATAAAATCTTTGATAACATTGTTTCTGTATCCTAATTCTTTCAATATTTCAATTGTGTGCTGCCCAGCTGAGGGTAGCCGTCCATGACTGGTAGATTTTCCAGGTGTTCGAGATAATTGTGGAGCTACTTCTGGTACAATCATGTTGTCAGAATCTCTGAAAAAGGCTTTATCATGGGAGTAATATTTTTGTTCATCGATCGAATCCAAATTTAATACAGGGGTTACACATGCATCAGCAGCTTCAAAAATTTTACACCACTCATTTTGAGTTTTCGTCAAAAATATTTCTTCAAATTTTTGTCTACATTCGCCATCCAGTTGATTATATTCGCTTTCAGGTAATTCGAGTGCTTTAAGAAAATTAGAATAAAATTGGGGCTCTAATGCTCCAACAGCCATGAATTTTCCATCTTTTGTTTTGTAAGTTCCATAGCATGGAAGTCCACCATCAAGTGAATTTGTTCCTGGTTCACCAGACCAAATAGGTAAGTTCCTCGATTTATAAATCCAAGTAGAAACGTATGCTAGTCCAGCTGTCATACTACTATCAACTATTTGTCCTTTTCCTGATTTTGATCTTTCAAAGAGTGCCATTAATATTCCAAGAACACATACTAAACTCCCCCCTGCAAAGTCTGCTAATAAGTTAATTGGAGGTATTGGTGGTTCATTGTTCTTACCAAGTATTGATAATATGCCGGACATAGCCACATAGTTAATATCATGACCAGCTTTCTCTTTCAAATATCCTGTTTGTCCATAGCCTGTTAATCTTGCATAGATTAAACGTGAATTTTCTTTCATAAGTAAATCAGGACCTAATCCAAATTTTTCCATTATACCTGGTCGAAAGGTGTCTAAAAGCACATCTGATGATGCGCATAGTTTTTTAAAAATGTTTATTCCTTCTTTTGTCTTTAAATTCAAAGATATCATCTTTTTTCCATTAGACATTACATCAAAAGGCGACGGTTGTATCTGAAATAATGATTATTCCAAGTTTAATGGAAAGCGTACAATATTGTTAAATTAATAATGTTTTAGGATTTCGTCATCATATGATGCAAATTACGTACGCCTTATTACTAAACGTTGGTTACGGTCAACTGTCAGGGTAGAATGAATTATTTTAAATTTCATCTACCTTCAGGAACAATTATGTGTGCCTGTTTCTATCAAGTTTCTCCGTAAGATAATCGTGAGTTAGATAAGCGCATGGAGATGAATATACATAATCTATTTTGTATTTTATTTATTAACATAATTTTATTTACCTTTTGGACAACAGTGATTGATGCCCCAAAATCAGCCAAAATTGTTCCACATAATGGACCGGGAGCCAAGCCCATGATTTCAAGCACTTTGACTCCTTTAAGCGCCATTTTATCTGCAAAATATATATTGATTTATGTTAATTGTTTCGTATTCATTCGGATTCGGAATCTATTACAATCGATTACGTAATACGAAGTAATTCGAGTAATTACGAATCTATTACGATTTTACAGTAACACATACACACTGTGTGTGTGTGTCGACTGGCCTTGTAGCTAGGGAGTAGCAGGTAGACACCTGCTAAGCTGTAGGTCGTGGGTTCGATCCCCACCCAGGGCAAACATTTATTTTGTGTTATGAGCATGGATGTTTGTTCTGTGTCTGGGTGTTTCTATGTATCATATGTATATATTTATAATATAAAAAAGTATATATAATATATTCTATCAGCCATCCAGTTTACAAGCTTTGCTTAGTTTGGGCTAGATGGTGTTGTGTGAAATGTCCCCAAATATAAAAAAAAAATCATCTCATCAACTCATCATACATCATAATTAAAATATGTCCTGTTTGCCTGACCAATAATATGACGTTAATGCGTTATGATAAGTTATTGTTTTATTTGTTTAAGTTTTGTTAACTTTTTAACTTCGAAGCTGTAACAAGCAAAGGGGTGTGGAACTGTGGAATCTACACACGTAATTTTTTTGGCAGCTAGACTGTTCCTTCCCGTAGACCCTTGTAGGTTGAGCACATCAAAATAATAGCTTTTTGTGTTGGAGGTTAAAAAGGAAACATGAAAATAAATATTACTCACTTCTTAAAATTATGTTACTATAAGTTACAATACTTTAGTCTTATCGTAGTCATATTATAAAATAATTTTGGAATTTAAATTTATTTATGTATTATAAATTTATTTATGTATTTTACCTATGTATTTGTATGTTAAATTTATTTATGTATTTTACCTATGTATTTTTATTTTATTGATTTTATGTACTTTTTACCGACTTAAAAAAGTTCAGTATATCTCCGTCATTTAGGAATTTGAATATATATATATATATATATATGAAAGGATAAACATTCAGATTAGTTACATAGAAAAAATTCATCAAAATTGGTTCAGTACCTAGTTTGATTGGAAATCAAACAACCGACTTCGCAACGTGCAATTTTGTTTTTTTGCACGTTTCGAAGTCGGTTGTTTTTTATTATTATTATAATACTTATGTTGGATTGAACTTTATCTTTGATGATAAATAGATATTATAGTATAATAAATTAGATAAGGACATAAAGGACACGATTACTGAAGTTATTATGTACTTACCACACTTAAATTTCTTACTGTATCTCAGTGACTAATTTTCTAATCATTTCACAATAAAGGTGTTTAGTAACTTCAAGTTCAACTTTCACAAGTGAATACAAATAACACTATTACTCCTAGCGGAGAGTGCAAAGTACAAAAAGCATTGACCAACCACAAAGACCAAATGACTACACCGCATTGTTTATCTGCACCATATTTGCACCGAAACAGCTGTGGGGGCCCACACTGTGGGCCAGAGTGTATATTATCCACAGTATTATTGAATGAACATAGTGTTAATCTGTGTTCTATTATCACTCGAGCTCGACAGTAAATTCGGGGTAAATCATAGACCAAGAATAAATAGATGGGTAAGAGATAGCGATATTGATACCATTGTATATCATTCCCATAGAAGTCGGGGAAAATAGGTTAGGAGTTGGGAGTGGGTTTTATTATAATATAACTTTAAGATCGCGACCCGAGATCTGCCCCCGTATTCTGAACCCATTCGGTTTCGGATTCGATTCGATTTGTATATCTCCGTCTCTATCATTCTCTATGGAAATGACAGAGACGGAGATATATAAATCGAATCGATTCCGAAACCGAATGGGTTCAGAATACGGGGGCTGGGTGGTACCTAGTTCAACAAATTTCCTTGGCCATTCAGCGCGGTAACGCTGCGAGTGTGGTGGGGACTCTCAGATCATGCGAGGCTGAATGCGAGGGACTTGCAGCCTTACATTAACATTGGTTAAGAATTAGACTTTTTATTAAATTATATTATGTTAATATATTTAGTATACGGCATATAATTAAGTATTTTTGTCAGCATCACTTTAAGATATTTTATTGATGTTATTATACTAAAAATATTTATAAATACATGCTTACACTTGTAGTTTGAATTTGAACAATATATTCCAACTATGATCACACGTACACACGGCTACAATCTTCCACAGATCCAAATACTTAGCAATTCATCTGATGGAAATCTATAAAAAGATATAAAATTTCTTACACACATAGGGTTCATACACACACACGCATACATATATATATATATATATATATATATATATATGTGTGTGTGTGTGTGTGTGTGTGTGTGTGTGTGTGTGTGTATGAACCCTATATGTGTAAGAAATTTTATATCTTTTTATATATATCTTTATATATATATATATAGACAAAAGCTCAAGGCCAAGGTAAGTATGCAGTATTTCCAGATGAAGATTGGGCTTCGTAAATATTGGAAACGTAGGAAGAGAAAATCAGTAACATTAGCATCACACAAAAATGAGTGATAAAAGTAATCACTTAATCAGGGTTCCAAAACATTCTCCTAATGTCAACTTTATCACAAACAAATAAGTCATATTTACAGACCTTAATTATTTTTTTATGTTAGCTTTACAATTCTTACTTAATACTTACTTCAATAATTTTATTCGATCATACTTGAAGATGAAGTGGTATCGATAAGTATTTCTTGACAGAAGTATAAAATAGCGATTGAAAGATTACCGTTTTTTTTAAATATAAGTAAATAATCTTGAAAATTTTCGGCCTTAACGAAAAACTACTTACTTTGATAAACGTAAATTATCTGTCTTCTTTCCGTAAGCATGTCAGTACGAGTCACAGAGAAGTTTACTCAATATGTTAACACAACTTAAAATTAAGTAACGCTTGTCAATAAGGCCGTTAATTTTTTACGTAACACATTTTCATCAACCGCAATTTTTCTGATTTACTAATGGCCGAATAATCGATAATCTAGAATTTTTTACCAGACTACGGTGTCGCAAAGCGATTATTCTCGTTGTCCCCCAGTTCCGTGTTCACCTGTCTGTGGTGTCCACCACTGGTGGACAACGAAGTAAAAGGGATGGTTATGTGTTTGTTGATCGGTATGTATGTATACATGTATGCATTTATGTTCATTTGTTAACCCTAAAATATTTTAAATATAATTAAATACTAAGTTCAAAAACTAAAATGCGAGTACAGAAAAATCACGCTCTAAAAAGTATGAAACAACAAAATATTATCATTGTTTATTGTTACGTACAAACTATTTGACATGTATCGTGTATTAAATAAAAACACTAACATGTAATCAATATTTTAATATATTTCATACATATTCATAATGGCGTTCAAAGTATAACCGTGTTCATATGTTACTTTGTAGAATGTATTGTTTTGTTACAGTAGGTGGCATACAACCACGGTTATTCTCTGAACACCACTATGAATCTGTATGAAATACAATAAAATAGTTATTACATGCTAGTTTTTTATTTAATACACGCAATTTTTCCCGCTTTCTTACGTAGTCGGGTAAAAACTGCTTTTATGCAGTCGCGTTTTTTGATACTTGTTATCTGTGGTTCATTTTTTTTTGTTTCAAATGTCAAAGAGGATTTATTGTTAATACTTGTCAAATACACGTGCGTGCGCAAAATCAATGGGCTTTATGCACGTGCATGGAACAAAATACGTGGGAACTGGGAATAGAAACAAGAAACCGGCTAATATTTTGATTCGTTTCATTTTCATTATAGGTCTTTGGGTCATCTCAACATAAAAGGACCATAGTTTTATTACATGATGAAAAAACCAGTGACTATGAAGAAAGTAAAAAATAAGCTAAAGAAAGTTAAACCAGTGCAAGAAGTATCTCCTGCGAATGATTCAGGTCAGTTTCTACAGCATTTATGATTCATATATTAGAATCATAACAACATTATATCAATAGTAAATGAAATTTAAAATCATTTTACTCATAATTCTGTACAAAACATCACAATAGGTTATGTTTATGTGGACTAGTTTGCGATTTTTTGTTACAGATTCAGAGGAAGAACTGGACCCAGAAAAACACAAAAAATCTTTAGAAAACCTGAAAAAAGTCGACCCCGATTTTTACAATTTTCTCGAGGAAAATGATGAAAACTTGTTGAACTTTGATACTGGTTCTGAAGGGGAACTGTCAGATAAAGAAGATGATGAAAAAGTCCACAATCCACAGCCATTACAGGCGGACAGTGATGAGAGTGATTTTGAGGTTAAATTCTTATTTAGTTTTTTTTTCACAACAGATAATACAATGACTTTCAACGCAACTGACTGACTAATACAGCCCTCCTAATATTATAACTGGAAAAAATGTTAACCAAGTGAACGAAATTGCGTACCTATATTAAAGTCAGTTGTTTAAATTTTTAATTTTACATAGTTCTACAATTGAACACCAACTCGTCCGATGCTTAGTGTTGGTGTGGCCGAGGATGGAGCCTGTTGATCTAGAAGATATCTATTCTAGTCTTGAAAATTCCAAGATTGTAGTTCTCAGAAAACACAGTAATTATAGTTTTTTAAACCTGAATAATTAATACTATTACATACTTAATTTCTAATAACATGTCTATTTAGGTATTGTGATACTCATAGGATACTAGGATCAAGATAATTTTGATCATGTAATATAACTCATTGCGTTATATTACACGGTGCTACCTGTGATTTTGTACTCATAAGAAAACACATACCTGCTGTGCTCCCGCCCAGTTAATGACCCCCGCCAGCACCTCACTCACCCTGATCTCTGTTTGCATATGACACATTCCTATTTCGCCTCTTAATCGTTTTTACACGTTTCCATCCCGCTGCAACCTAACTCCCAACTCAATCTGTTTGTGTCATTTATGTGGTCAAAGGTAGATTAAATGACTATTGTATATAAATGAAAAATAAACTAGGATCGTGATAATATTGAGCATGTATTGTAATATAATTTTATAAAAGCAAAGTTTGTTAAAATATAGTAGAAAGAATTGATCCCAATTTGTATGTACAATATAAGTAATCTATAAAAATCAATTGCTGTTCGTTTGTCTCGCTAAAACTCGAGAACAGCTAGGCTGATTTTGGTTTTGAAATGCTTGTCGTAGTCTAGGGAAGGTTTAAACATTGAGAAAATATCGGGTCCACTCATTGATAGGTGATACGAAGTACGCCGGGTCATCTAGTTTCCATTATTTCCATTTAATATGGATATATCAATAAAATCAATGTTTCAGGATGAAGATGCAAAGCCAGTCAAGGGTAAAGTTACTCTGAAGATGGTGAATGAATGGCAAGCCCAGATCCAGACTGAGGATAAAATAAAGTTGAGTTCCATCACTACAGTTATAAAGGTGTTCAATGCAGCCATGCTACGGGCCACCAGTGAAGATGGCACTTCGGAAGGAGAATATAAAGTTGAAGGTTTGTTGTAATTTTAATAACCTTCATTCTTCTTATGTTATGTATGGTAACACTTGAAGTAGACCTATTGACAATTTAGAAACATTAAAAGCATATATAATGCAAATTACAAGGATGCCATGTTCGTCTGTCTGTTCGCGGCTTTCCTCAAAGACTTAGTACTAGAAAGCTGTAATTTGGTATGGCCATACATATTATAATGCTAGAAAAGTAGAATAAAATTTAAAAAACCAGACAAGTGCGAGTCAGACTCGCCCACCAAGGGTTTTGTACAAACTAGTAGATAAAAGGGGGAAATTATATATTTTTTTATATTTTCCTTCATAAACCGAAAAATATACATCATAAAAAGATTTAAAAACCTGTTTTAGCTTGTGCTAATAAAGCTCTTTCATATGATACCGCACATGATACGGTATTATGCAAGGAAGGGGGGTCCAAATTTTAAAGTACTTTAAACATATCTCTACTGGTTAATCGGTTTGAGATGCGAAAAATTCATGCTAGTAGTATACATATATGATGAAATTTAAAAGAAAATTCAAATCAAATCAATCATATTAAGTTATTTCGTACATATGGAACAAGAGACCCAATTTTAAGTTCCCGTCATGTGTATGGAACCCTACATTGCGCGTAGCACGACACGCACTAGATATTAACCCATTTAAAAAAAAGAAAAAAAAAAGATATTTTTAAATAAAAACTACGTGTCACTCACGTCTGTTTGATCTGACTATAGTTTCAACTGCATTCGGCGGTCTTCTTCAAAAGAAAATAAATCATTGGAAGTCTATTGCTCTGTTTGGCAATTATTAAAGTGTTTGAAAAAGTAGAAATAATAATTTAATATTTTCAGGTTCATCTGTTTTCAATGCAGTTATCCAAATGTGTGTGCTGTATCTACCTAGTGCAGTAAAGAAGTACCTTGGTATAGAGCAGTCAGGAAAGGACCCTCAAAAATGCAAACATTTTGTCAAAATAAAAGGACCTCTAGTGTCCTACCTGAATGACTTGCTAAAGCTGCTAGCTAGTGTCACTTCGGAGAACATTTTAACTGTGTTATTAAAACATTTACATCAAATGTCAAATTACATTGCATGCTTTACAAGAATAGCAAAACAGTCACTTAAAAAGCTATTGTTTTTCTGGAGCTCTGGAGAAGAAACGGTTCGGGTATTGGCATTCCTTTGCATACTCAGAATCACAAGAAATCAACAGACTGCTTTACTCGACCTTGTCCTGAAGGCTATGTACATGACCTACGTAAAGAATTGTAAGTTTGTCAGTCCAACAACATGGCCAGGGATCAACTTCATGAGAAGATCTCTTGTTGAAATGTTCACATTGGATTTGAATGTCTCATATCAGCATGTGTTCCTGTATATAAGGCAACTGGCGATACATTTGAGAAATGCTATCGTTGTAAATAAGATTGAGAACAGACAAGCAGTGTACAACTGGCAGTTTGTGAACTCACTACATCTATGGGGAGATTTGGTTGGTGCCACTTCAAACAAACCTCAATTACAGCCTCTTATCTACCCGTTAGTCATGGTGATTTCGAATACAATAAAGCTGGTGCCAACACATCAGTATTACCCGCTGAGGTTCCACTGTGTTGAGATATTGATTACTCTATCTAAAGAATCAAACACATTCATTCCTATCCTGCCGTATCTTACTGAGGTGAATATTTTTTCTTTTTATATTTCATATCCTGCAAGGGAAAATAAATATGTGTTTATGCATATTATTATTTATTATACAACATGGGTATTTATAAGGTCAGAGTAATTTGTATTTTCTGCTTCATTTTCGATCACGTTTTTGCTCACATATTGGGTTATATTACATGGTCAATAGTATCACAATCCTAGTATCGTATCAGTATCATAATACCTAAAACGGTTCCAGATATTACCGTGATACTGTGATGCGTAATATCAAGGCATTATAGATATACTGCCTTGATATTATCGTGATATTCGCGAATCGCGTGATATGTCAAGAATTTGATGTGTTCCTTGATTGAAGTCCACTAAGGGTGAACCCAAACAAGCTGAATTTTTTATGTGAACCGCATTTTTTCGGTTTCGTCAATTCAATGGAAACTGACAAGTCATTTTGCGTTGGCGTGTGGCACAAACATGACTTTTGTATGAAACCGAATGCAGCGTAAATTACGCGAATCATTGTACATGTGACTCACTGCTCAAAAAATTGCCGTAGTCAGCCTCGGCTAAGAAAGTATTTCTGTATAGCGGATAGACTCACAGGGCGCTGCGAGTACTAAATATAGTAAACTGAGTTTTTACATACCACATGTTATTAAATAATACTGTTTTTTTAGGTTCTAACGAATTATGACTTCAACAAAAAACACAAGAAAGTATCTATGAAACCTCTGGAGTTCTCGTGCATCTTGAGGCTGGCGAAGTCTCAGTTGATGGAGAACGGCTTTAAAGATATGGTCATAGAGAGGGTATATGCTCTTCTTCTCGAGTACACGTCGAGTATATCTCATAGTATTGCCTTCCCAGACGTCTCACTGCTGGCTGTGACGCAGGTATGTCATTTTATGATCTATTCCTTAAATAATGATTCAATTTATAGCAATTTAACCCTTTAGAAGAGCGATTTTAATTCATCAGAACACTTTTAATACTATTCCGTAAAATCAAAAGTTTTACTTAAGAACCCTTATTTTAACATATTAAAAAAAAACTATAAATCAATCAGCTTCAAATAATCATCCATAGCATCTACTAACAAAAACCACATTCCATCCTAAAAGTTAAAATAAAAAAACAATAAACAGAAATAAATATTTTCAGTTAAGACAGTTCTTGAAGAGTTGCTCCATGTCAAATTATACAAAAAAATTGAGGCAGTTACTCGAAAAGATAGAAGAAAACGCAAAATTCATAGATCGTGAACGTAGCAAAATTTCGTTTTCTTTGAGCGATGAAAAAACAGTAACGGCATGGGAATCGAATATTAAAGCAAAGGGGACGCCATTACAAACATTCTATGACAGTTGGAGCAAGATTAACAAAATACAAAAACGTAAGAAGATCACCAAGAATGACGAAATCGCGGGAGTTGGCGAACTACCGATGATAAAGAGACCCAAGATATCCGAGGATGATGCCCCGAAAGTGAAACGAGACAGTAAAGGACCTTTGGTCCTGTTCCCGTCTGACAGTGAAGATGAAGGTGATGATGACCACTTCAAAATGGAAGATGATGAAGACAGTCCTCCACCCAAGAAGGAAAAGAAGGTTAAAAAGAAAGAGCCAAAAAAGAAAAAGCCCAGCAAGAAGAAAGTGGATGAAGTTATTGATGATACGGTTGATAAAGATGACATTGTTCAAGATTTTAGTGCTGGTGACTGGTAATAAAACATCAACAAATATATTATTTTGCAGTATTACTAAACACCACAAATATAACAATAAGTTGTAGAAATATTATATGAAATACAATAAAATACCTTTAAAACTTTAAAATATATTTAATGGCCATAATTGTTAATAATAACAAAATAAATTACCAAAAAAATAATAAATCAATGAAAAATTAAGGCACCCCCTTCAAGAAATAAGTCCAATGTGCTTTTGGATCTGGTGGGTCATTGCACTGTATAGTCAGCGATCCTGTGGGCATCTTTCCCGTCTTCGATATCTCGCTCAAGTAAACTGTTAGTCTCAGCTCCTACAAATATTGATAGATTTGTCTGATTAGTGTATCTATACAAATATATTAGCAGGCAATAATAACCTTAAAAGCAACGATACATGAATTAATACTGTATTGTTCAAATATCTGGGCCCAACAAACTGAGTTTATCAGACAACTTTTCCAACTTTCACAATAATATTATTCGGACTATTTCGTATTGAGAATATTTAACTGATCTCAAGAGATCAGCATTATTTGGTATTATATGTAACCCGCTTGCAAAATGTAACCTAATATTTCGCAAATAGTCGAATTTATGGAATACCACCTCATTACCATTTTAGTCAGGTGAAATTATGCAGGATGGCATCTGATAAGTCATTATTTTCGACTGTTCTGCAAAGACACTAGATTCATCGAGTGTTGAGCCACAAGTTTGAAGCTCATCAAACCGAAGGTGAGGTAAGTAAATTTTCGTGCGAAGGCTTTCTTCTACATTTTTCCTGATGCGCCAATAGACAAATGATTTTAATACAAACCTTCTTTGACTTGACAGCTTCAAATAGAGTCTTCACGTAGAACTCTTCTCTGTCGATAATAAATCTAAACGTTCGTGTATCATCAAATACGTTCTTAAATTTGATTGTGGTGAACCCACCCACTTTTATTTCTAAAGGTCCTTGTGGTTTAGGAATTAACCCATTTCCTTTTATCGAGAATCTAAAAAAAAAATACATTGTATTTGTAATGTTCCAAAAACTTAAAGGAAACATCAGTTTCTTGAAAACTTCAGTTTCACGTTTATTTTGCTAGTCACCAAAATAGGCCGACTGTCAACTCTTTCTGAATGGCACAATTTTTTCACCTTGGCGGGCTATATCTCGCACACGATCTACTCTGGCTGTGTAGATGATATTATCAGGCGCATGTTTAATCTCCTTTGAGTGTCATTCTTGAAGTAAACTTTTAGTATGAAACTTGTATATAGTATGTATATATGGAGCTTACACAAATTCTCCCGCATTATAGGAATTAAAAGACACTTTGCAGTTCTGAGCTCCAAGATCAGTTGGTTCAAACCGAACCAAAAATTTTCCTTTTTCCTGCGCTCCCAGAATGTAGGTATTGTCAGCTTGAATTGAAGAATGCGAAACCTGTAACGAAGGGGTAAGAAATTGGAGTATAATAACATGCAAGCCAAAATAGTATTTTCTCATGATTGGGGACAGACGTCTCTCTGCTGACCGTAAGATTTTTTCAGTGACCTCAACGACAATCGGCCTTGTGCCATCCGCATCCAGCCATTGCTGACGGCCTCCCCAGTCTAACTGGAAGAAGGGGCAATAAGCGTAAAGGGTATATTGTGCATTTTCTCCCGCCAGCCTACTCAAACCAACAAAGCTTCTTAAAGTAACGGGGACGACCTTAGTTCACTGGCATAATTGTTCCTCCTCTATTGCGTCAGATGTACTATTACAGCGTTAATCCCGAGTTTTTTCAAGAAGTCCTGATTTTAATTTTGTTCTTTCAGTGGCCTTCCAAATACTGAACATAAGATGATTCGGTAGTGAACATAAGATGCTCTTTGTTTCCCCTTACGTTCCGCATTTTGTGCTAGGGCTGCTCTAGCCGCTGTCAAGAGACCCCTCGCCTCTACTTGCGTTATAGTTGTGGTTTTAGCCCAGAGCCTTTGAATCTTTCATTTCCAATTCTGGCAAATTGAAACCACTTCCCGCTCTTGTGTCTTGCACTGTGTTTTTTGCACCGTCCGTAAAAAGTTATATTCGGTTTCGGCACTCATGACCTTCAGCAGGTTTACCTAACCGAATTCTTCGGTTTTTAGTTTGTAGTAAATAGCCTATACGTTATAAGAATATACGTTCCAAATGTAATGTCTCTACGATTAACCGTTTAGGCTGGGCGTTGATGTATAAATACTTTAACACTATTAAGTATTTTGTAAAATTGTGATGTACGAGTAAGTCAGTCAGTCAGGATTCATTTCAGTCAACAATTTCATTATATTGGACGACTTACCGTAGTGAAAAATTCAGTTGTAATAGATGTTTTATTTTGAACCCTCAGTCTCATAGGTACACAGGTTCCAAGGGGAGTCGAGACTTCTAGTTCCTTGACTTTAGCAGGTAGACATTTTAATATAACTTTGTATATGTATGATCCGGCTAGATTGTTGGAAACTTCCAGGTTATCCTCAGTCTCGCCCACAACAAGAGGCGAATAAGTCATAGAGACTATTGTCTGCAGAAGCAAATATTATATTAAAATTGGAAGGTAAATTAAGAGACGTTAGACATTCTGCTTTTAAGACAAATACACTGATCACTCATATGATAACTCAATATAGGTGTTCCAAAAGTTACGCAATATTTGAATTAAATAGAAAAAAGATAGATAGATAGGTAGATAACACTTTATTAAAAGACCACAATACAGAAACATTAAGTATTTTTCAGACCATCTGATATAACCCTTTATGATCAGAATACCTAAAAAGAAAGATGCTCTCCGTTTTCACCCGATTTGTTCAAAAAACTATTACGAAAATTAGATAATTAGGTTCTTTTTACTAAAGAACTCGTAAATCTAATATATTTTTGTCGATTTTCATAGCGACGGAAATATGAAATAATAAAATCGTCGGAAATATTTACTTGCAATACAGATGCAGGTACAGGTTTCTACACCATGAAATCCCCTGTTTTATATCTTTCTATAAAATGACTCATCTCACGGAATAAATGAAAATGACATGTATCAAGCTCAGCGCTGAAAAACTACGCCGCTACCATGCCCCTGTATCAGCCTTACTGCCTTACCTCTGAACTTGGTCCGATCCTGACATAGTCTGGGCAAGTGAGGCTGGCGCATTGTATAGAGTAGTTCGCCTCCACGTGTAGAGAGTTAGCGACCACCACTTCCTTCCGAACCGTTTCCCTGGCTCGCGACTCGAACACCAGCGTGTCCACTATCTGACTCGCCGTGACCGTTGCTATGATGTTGTAGAATTGATACTCGCGGGTTAGAGTGTTAATGAACATCACCTGTTGAATGATCACCATTGCATAGGGAAGTGCTGTAACGTTTAAGGCGTTGTCGTTGTTAATAGAAAATGCCGCTAATAACTTCTGTAATCTAACAAGTATACATTTAGAAAACTCAAAAATCCCGGACAAAAAACTGCTGACTCGATTTTGATGAACATAGCTAATAACACTTGATGAAATCCTCTTTCGAAAAAACTTGTTCAAAATTGGTCCATCCGTTTGAGAGTTACGATGCCATAGACAGATACACATTTCTAACTATAAGTTCGAAATGTGTATCTGGTAAATCGTCGGGTAAAAAGAGCGGTGTTATAAACACTGCTCTTTTTACCCGACTGCGTAAGGAGGGTTATGTTTTTCGAGCGTATGTATGTACATATGCATTATGTGACTATGTATGTATGTATGTTTCTGTATGATGCCCCACAGTCTAAACGTCTTGACCGATTATGATTTGCGACGTGTAGTTAGATTCGTCTTTACTCCCTGAATGTCATAGGCAATATTTTTTATTAATGTTATTTTTTATTAGTTTATATTTATAGTATAAAAAAAAAAAAATAAGTTATAAAATAAATAAGTGAATTAATAACAATTTAGTTTTTGCGAGAGATGTCATGCAAAAATAAAAATATGCGTTCTTTCGTAACCTCCTACGATTTTTGTAGTAAACAAATTATTTTACTACAATTATTGTAAAGGACGCGAATTTATAATATTTTAGTGATTTTA
The DNA here is from genome assembly GCA_947563715.1 of Lycia hirtaria. NCBI lineage: Eukaryota > Metazoa > Arthropoda > Insecta > Lepidoptera > Geometridae > Lycia > Lycia hirtaria. The sequence goes on from OX387379.1 coordinate 38,934,479, forward strand.
CGTATACTTTCTCACAAAAAACGTACACTCAACAGCGTATCAAACGTAAAAATAAAGTGAGTTAGACTGCAAAAACCTCTTCTGCAGTCAGGTATTTTATTTTTGATATAGATATTTGTTACATATATTTTGGTAGGTACAACAGACACTACAGGAACAACAAGATCATGTTTTTAATACCTACAATGAAGAGAAAGTAACTCTATCTGCTTATTACCTATTCACGGCTAAAGTTTGTCTGAATCGATCGATATAAATTGATCAGCATTATCACAGCGCTATTCGGCTGAAAAGATCGTTTTAAAATTTAGCACAGAGATGCTTTAGAATCTGGAGAAGGACACAGGCAAAATTGTACCATCATCATCACCGCTTTTCATCATTTAACATGTGTGTGTGTGCGATTTGTCTGTCTGTTGCATCGTAGTTCCAAAATGAATGTACATATTTTATTTGTCGGAAAGCTGACTTGATCGAAAACTTAGCTATTACAAAAAAATAATTGTACAGCCGTTTCGCGTATTTTTTTTAAATTTATGATATTCAAAGTTTTAGCAACTGACTTTCATATGCATTTCGCATTCCTCGTAGCAGGCGTACGTCCAGCTACAGGTCGCGGACGCCTCTCCCCACACCTTCACAGTGTCCGGATGCTTGATATCATAGAAACCACCGAACTTGTCAGGTATTATTTTTTGTATTTCCGTCGACACCGAGTACGATTCCGGAACCTAAAAAACATTGAGTATTATTTAAAGAGCGGTTAAAGTACATTTTCATCTTACTAGCTCGTAAAGTTAGATTTCCAAGGCTACTGGCGCGGAAAAGTTTATTTTGCTCCCTCCCTAGGGAAAGTAATTTCAAAATTCGAACACGATGGAGCTCTACATTTTCCATACAAAATATTTCTAACCTTTTTGTACAATACCTTCACAAAATGAAAACAAATAGTTCGATTCAAAAAGGTTGCTATCTTAGCTTAAAGAAACACTAAATTTTATATTAAAATAACTTAGAAATTTTGTGTACTTACGTAAAATGTAAATAAAAATGTACAATTTACTTTCTCTTAGCATTTTTTTTTAATTTTTACAACCATTTACACGGAAAAGGTATGAATGTGTGAAGAACAATATTACCTATGCGAGTTGTGGCAAGTGTAATAGAAGAATAAATTGAATTAAAAAAACTTTGTATGTAATTTTCATTTTCGTACATTTTGTTAAAAATAATGCTTAAAATTAATGAAATGGATACATGAAAGTGAATTCATATGATTATAAATTCATATGTAAGTTTAGGACCAGTAAAGTTGCATATAATGCCAAGCAGATTTTTCTACTCGAGAAAATGTGAACTAAACAATTTCCTCCCTATACGGGAACGCGTGAAGGTATCGTGTTGAAATTAAAACCATATACGCAGATCAATAGTCTATTGCTGCAGAAAGAAAAATCAAATTTCTCAGTTTTCGTAAAAAAAGTTACAGCCGAACGCACATTTCGACACTCACAAGGGAATCAAAACCTATGAGGTACTTCCCGTTGACCTAGAACTAAGAAATTTGGCAAGAAGCATTGTGTTAGAGTACACAATTAGGAAAAAGTCCGAAAACTGGACATTTTTAATTTAATCACAAAAAAATAGTGTCTTTATGCAAGGAATGAGGGTCCAAATTTTAGTTCTTTAACCGTATCATGTCGGGTATCATATGAAAGAGCTTCATTAGCTAAAACAGGTTTTTAAATATTTTTACGATGTATATTTTTCGGTTTATGATATTTTCCCTCTTTTATCTAGTTTGTACTATCTAACTCGCTCTTGTCCGGTTTATTAGCTTGTGCAAATAAATTTTGAAAAAAAAATATATTGCACAAGCTTGTCATGCACTTGACCACTACAATCTTGCCATTTTTAAGACTTGTATCTATTACCGTTCAAAAGATCCAGCAGTTCAAGTGTTGGATAGACAGACAGATAGACACTGTAGGCGTACCCTTAGTACGGAAACCTAAAAATTTAGTTTTATTATCGATTTAAGTTAATTGCTCCAAAGTTTATGATCTGACTGACATGCTCTTTTTTGTGATGTAAAGGTGTTAAAATACTATATAGTTTTAAAGTTTATTTTACAGAAAATTAATTGTATTTTCCCCCCGATGCTCATTAGACCTCTAGACTCGCTACTTATTAAATGCCTCTAAGAAATTGTGGTTGCCTTCGTTTAGCAGTAGGTTGCTTGCGCGAATGTGACATGACATCTTATCATGGGCGTAGCTAGGACCCCCTCACGAAATCCTTAGTTAAAGTATTAAATTTGCCGATTTTCGGGTGGACGTGATTAAAACCTTTTTTGACGATCCGCGGACTGCATTTTTTGTTTTATTTTCTAAAACCCACTCCGAAACTAAAACCTGGCTACGCCCGTGAATCATGTAACGTACTTACTTCGAGTTGATGGAACTGGAGACGCCAATCCGAGATTTACTTCTTTGCCAAAGTAAATGCCAAATTTACATGCACCTTTGATGTGTGCGATTTCTATGAACAAGATTTTATTTTTCGTGTGTTCTTTTGTCTAAATGTGTGAAATACGTGTTTACGAAAGGGTTCGTTATGGTGGTAGAACTCAATTCGCGTTAAAATTAAAGGATTGACGGAAAAAATATTTACTAAAACATTTGTGTTGACGTCTTTAGTATGCTCAAATTGCGAATGTGACATCTTGCGAATGCAATTTTTTCAATATGGTGGCATTTTGCGTTTTTGCGATTTTATGTTATTTTCTTGTTTTTATTTATATTTTAATTACCTCTGTAATGTTACGAACGAGTAACTCTTCAGTATGTATATCTTTCGCGTGTACTGTGATATATATAGTTCCATTAGGGTTCGGGTTGTTGGCCAGTCCGACCAGAGACACGTATAATGCATGCTCCCCAAGGGGCGAATACAGCACTTGAGCCTGTACAAAATACATTATTATTATTTCAAATATTAAGAAGTAACTTATTTAAAGAAATACAAAGCTAAAGAGCACGTTGGACATTCTATGCAATGGTAACACGTCACCCGTAGTCAGTGACACAAATACACAAGTTGACGTCTGTATTTTGCACAAACATAAGTATGAAGTTATGATTGTCGTCTTATTGCCGCTCTCTCGTAAAGTCAATTGGAATTCGAACGGTTGAAGCCCACTTCTCAATAGTCTAGTAAAAATAAGATTTTTCACGACATAAAATACAACTAAGTATATTGTTATTTAAATGAATGTACTGGTGTTTTATAATACATTTGACACAATTTCATAATGATATATTATTATAAAAGCGAATTTTGTTACCACTACACGCTCAAAAGGCTGAACCGATCGTTATGAATATTAGTATAGAGATAGCTTTGGACCTGGAGACGGACATAAGCTACTTATCATCACCATAATCATCACCGTTTTCATAACTACGCGAGTGAAACCGCGGAACGCAGCTAGTCTATAAATCGGGGATTATTGTTGATCTATGATTTTTAGTTATTTTCCTATCATAATTTCAACGAATCCCCCCAGTTGCAAATACTGTGATGTGCTCCATACAAACGGATTTATTTTTACTAGACTACAACTTTACTGGCAACAGCATCGCTAAAGTCCGGGAAACGATAGGGCGAGCGCGGGGAGTGGATGAGGTACCCGAGATTAACGGGAGGCGGAATGTCCGTTCTGCATCCTTAGTACAAGTTTTTATGAAAAATCGCGGCGATGAAAGTTTTCGTACGCCTCCATACATTTTTTACGTTTCTCTTCGTAATCCATAGAGGGCGCTTTAAAAAAATGTATGGCGGCGTACGAAAACATCATCACGTTTTTTTCATAAAAACTTGTACTAAGGGTGCTGAATGTAAATACTATGTCATCTATGGTTACAATATAAGAATATTAGACGTAAAAATGTAGCATATTGGCATGCATACTTATCGATAAAATATAGATTTGTCTTGCAGCTTAAGTACCTCATGCCTGCCGGAATATTTAGGTTTGAATTTCATAGGTATGTCAAATGTAGTGTTGGGTTCAATGGTAAATTCTTTAGGGGTCTCGAAAGGCCCGCCCGGATCTTGAGAAATTTCTGATAAAATGAGCCAAACGTCATCCGTACTGAAAGTAGAAATTATACAATACAATGATTATACTCTATAGATGTGTGAGAGATGCTGACAGATTAGGGTTCGTCGATTTTTGGCGCGAGCTGAATAGCGATTGATTTATACCTTATATAACATAATTATAGTTTAAAAAAGAAAGTGTTACCGATACTTACGGATTAGTGACACAGGTAAATTCGGTGGCGACTTCCCGGACAGGGCATTCCAAATACAACGTCTTGGATTGAACATTTCCGAGGTCTATGCATGTTGCGTACATGGCCAACTCTAAGGGCACGTAATTTTCAATATTGCAACTGGCCTAAAACAATATAAATATGTCAATCAAGGGTTGACAGACCCTTGTCTGCACAAACACGACTCAAGAGTCGCAAAGTATCAGCGTCGTCACCACTACTGGACAGTTTCTAGTATAATAATACTAGAAACTGTCCAGTAGTAGTACGGTTCACTTGATAGTAAGCCATAATACACAACAATAGTTGTGTATTATGGCTTACTATCAAGTGAACCATCTGCCTGTTAATTGTTATATCTATACATAAAATACATATACATTTTTGTCTCATCGCTATACAAATAAGAGCCAAGTGAGTGTCATGCCACGCACAAGGTAGGTTCCGCAGTTGCACATCATAATTTATGTGAACTTAAAATAGGAATACTGTGAACATACGAGTTAACTTATGTTAGTATAGATGAATTTCGCACGAAATTTTAATTTCTTCTCTAAGTATTTTTTTTAAGTTGATCGAATATTACTCGTTACCTTGTAAAGACTACTTAGTCGTGATAGTTTTCCTTTTAGTTTCATCATAATTATGCTTATGCGTCATCCTAGATAGGTCACATCTTGTTACCCGACATAAGGCGCGCTCTTAGTCTTACATATCTTAATAACCATTTAGCCGGTAGAGAAGTCGAAAGTTTACAACCAGTGTGTGTTACCAGTGATACGGCACTGAAACGTGGTTCCTAACTACGGGCCTTATAAGGAAGCTCAAGGTCGCGCAACGAGCTATGGAGAGGGCTATGCTCGGAGTCTCTCTACGAGATCGAATCAGAAATGAAGAGATACGTAGACGTACAGGAGTCACCGATATAGCACAGCGGATTAGCAAGTTGAAGTGGCAGTGGGCAGGGCACATAGCACGTAGAACTGATGGCCGATGGGGCCGAAAGGTTCTCGAGTGGAGACCTCGTACCGGCAAGCGCAGCGTAGGAAGACCAGCCACGAGATGGACAGATGACCTCATACAAGTGGCGGGAAGACGCTGGATGCAAGCCGCTTCCAATCGGTCTTTTTGGAAATCCATGGCCTATGACCAACAGTGGACTTCTTATGGCTGAGATGATGATGATGAGCCGGTAGAACGGGACACACGACTCTAACAAACATTATCACATGATGTTTTCTAGGTTTTCGCGATTCTTACTTATTGAAATGAAACAAATTTAACGGATTTATTGCGTATATTTTACATAATTTTATAACCTATCAATTTAAATTTTATAAAATTATCACGTCAAAGCTTAATATTTTGCATATGGATCCCTAAATTGAAAAATGGTTGTGCCCCCGCAATGTTTTTTTGATTAACTATTCAAAGATACCCCAACGATATGATACGAAATGGTAGATAGGAAAAAAAAACATCCCTACCTTACGTGTACGAGATATACCCAAAAAAATTTTTTCAAGGTTTTATTCTACGACTTCCTCGGCATAACTAATTGACATATCCATGCTAAATTACAGCTTTCTAGTACTAATAGTCTTTGAGAAAAGCCGCGGCGGACGGACAGAGTAACAATAACAATATTTAAAAAACTTGCACATTTTTATATTAAAGAATGAATAAATACGTACCCAAACTTTAATAAAGGGATTATGGTTCTTTGGTCTGAATGTTATAGTGAACGTAACATTGCTATGTGGAGCTATATTTCCGTACTGGGGGCTAATTTTGAATTCATCTGATATCAACGGCTGCCACCAGAATCTGCATGAAACAAGTGTAATTCATTAAAAGAAAAATGAAATACCCGACTACAAAATTTCACATGTAACACTTGGGAGATAACGACGATTTTGACGTCTTTGTCTTGTTTCACAGTTTTTTTAAAACTAAATAGATTTTTTATACGTTACCAACCAACTCGCTTGATGATAAGCAACTGTGTGGCCGAGGATGGAGCACTTATCTAGAAGAAGTCTATTGATTAAAATCGTATATGATAATGGGAGTTACCGAACCAAAAGTAGTATAATATGAGCTCTGCGAACCCGCACTTGCCAGCATGGTGAACGATGACCTTACTCTTCCCGACCCCCGTCCATTCGGAACTATGTTGGTAATTTTACAGAATTCAAAATTAATGTACTTCGATCCCCATTCAGCAGAAACATTTGTGTGATGAGCATGGGTGTTTGCTCTGTGTCTGGGTGTTTCTATGTATCTTAAGTATTTACAAAAAAATGTATATAAGTATTCTATCAGCCATCTAGTAGGTACATAACGTGGCAATAAAGCATTGAATTTGAATTTAGTTTCCAGAGCACAAGCTTAGCATTTGGGCTAGATGGTGTTGTGTGAAATGTCCACCAATATTTATTTTATATATTTTAATCACCTGGCTCCAAAGTCACCCTTATTTAAAAGCATGACCTTTAGTATTTTACAACCTCTTTTCCGAACTCTACCGAACTGCAAAGAGTTTTGATTCAAGCAGAAGGACATTCCCGTAGCGCACCCGCTTAACTTCACTAGAGGTCTCTCGAAGTTCAACACTTTCATATGTAACTGTAAGTTAAATAGAAATGGATTATTCGCAGCATAGGAGGTTTCTTAGTTTTTTATTATTATTTACGTTGCAAACATCGAGTGAGTTGGCGCCCAAGCGCGACCAGGATAGAGCACATTTGTCTAGATTAAACCGATTCATTCGCGATTTAAAGGTACTAAGATTATATCTCAGCGGAAGGCAATATGCTATAAACTATTAACTATACGGTGCTTCAGATCAGATTTTGATATTTCAACCAATCAAGGGAGCCGTTCAGGTGGCGGTTAAGCGCAAGAAGAATAAACTAGAAGAGTCTTACCTAAGAATAAATAAAAAACCGGACAAGTGCGAGTCAGACTCGCCCACCGAGGGTTCCGTACAACTAAATAAAAGGGGGAAATCATATATTTTTTTTATATTTTCCTTCATAAACCGAAAAATATACATCGTAAAAATATTTACACATTACAGAAAAATGAAAGAAAAATAAAAGAAAAAATACAGAAAAAGTTTTGGTTCCCAGCTGAAGTGAAGGGTCTGCAGGGGGGCGAAGAATGTGTTAAAAACCTGTTTTAGCTTATGCTAATGAGGCTCTTTCATATGATACCCCACATGATACGGTTAATTCACTTTAAAATTTGGGCCCTCATTCCTTGCATAGATACACATTTTTTTGTGATTAAATAAAAAATGTCCAGTATTCGTATTTTTTCCTATATGTGTACTCTAACACAATGCTTCTTGCCAAATTTCAGAGTTCTAGGTCAACGGGAAGTACCCCATAGGTTTTAATTCCTCTGTGAGTGTCGAAATGTGCGTTTTTTTACGACATATTCAGTTTTAGCTTTGTTTTACGAAAACTGAGAAATTTTATTTTTCTTTCTGCAGCAAGATACTATGGATCTGCGTATATGGTTTTAATTTCAACTCGATACCTTCACGCGATCCCGAGATAAAGGTCTTGATACCCGGACGGACGGACAACAAAGTGATCCTATAAGGATTCCGTATTTTTCCTATTGAGGTACGGAACCCTAAAAACAAGTTCTCGTCGTGCGATAGTTCTCGTTTTTGACATTGAGTAGATGTATCTAAATAGTATAAATAATTCATTTTAACCTGAATATCAAGATCGCTAATCATTCCAACCGGCTTGAACTGTATCTTCAAGGGCGCCTTTCTGTAGGGCTGTATTACGCATTTGTTTGGAACCACTTTCAAGGAAGACAATGCGTTATCCGTATCCATTGCTATTTGGTCTCTAATTTTATCATTCTTGTATACTTGTAGATTCTCCACTCTAAAAACATTAAGTACCATTTTACATTTTACCCGATGTCTAGTGCGGAGGCGTTGACTCTCATAAAATTGTCAAAGAGCCAAAAATATTCAGTGAAATTAGATAAGTTTTTTATTATGGCGTCTGTGAAATTAGGTAATACCACAGTAAACTTTAATAATACTACAACGTTATATGTATCTTGTTTAAATAGAGTAGAAAGAGTAGTATAGTAATGGATTCGAATTGGAAATGAGACTGTTTTTTTACATTTGACCTAAGATACTATTAAATTTGTTTATAAAATATAGAATCTACAGTTTTCGGTGAGGATGTAATAATATGATTTTGGGCGTCTTTAAATAAAAAAAATAATCAATGCTATATGTTTATATAACTGTTCAAAATACATCTATCTATTGATAATTTTTTCATATCATATAATATGTAGATAAGTATTTTTTTTACTATTATCTATTTCGTATAAATGAGCGAAACAGATATATTTGTAAAGTACACCAATGACCACTAGACCTAGCGAGCGCACCAATAGGTGCAGTAAGCATAGGTCACGATAAAATACTTCAATATATGTTCGTAAAGCTGGGAAATGATCGGTGTTTCGGGCCGTAATGTAACATGATGAATAGCGAGGGTTTGTGCAGTCAGTACGGGGAAATTAAGTGCTCGTATCTATGCTCGCTCGTATGTTCACGGGATTTAATCACACGGCGTATCGTAACATGCTCGAAGCGAATGGTACATTACACCCCGTAACGTCTGTCAGTTTCACCCACCCACCTTTAAATGCGCGTGTATCTCGAACTTCAACCAACCCACAACGTGCACGAACAGCAAATTCGTTAATTTGTTGATTATATTTATGACCTTATAGACATCGCTCGCTTGGTCTATCTAAAACACGACAAAAGTATACCTAGATGGTCCGTCGTTGACCAGAGATGTTTGGCTTGGGTTAAGACATACACTCGTTGCTTCTGACAATGTAATGTCTTCTATTATTGGATACATGTCTCTGAATAGAAAAGTGGCTTCGATTGGTATCTTGCTATGATTCATAACTTCTATAGTGCGGACTATCTTTTCACCCACTTTAACGGGACCCAAATCGAAGCTTTTTTGACATCCTTCATAGAGGTCGAACAGTAAAGGAATTCCTGAAAGGTTAAACGGTTATTGAGTGGGTGATATTACGCTTAGGCCAGAAAATCTTTGTTAATGGAAAGAGTACGATTTTTGAATCAGGGAGTGGAGTCGTGACGACACAGGTTTTATCACGGATTTAAAGAGTCTTCGCTACTCTACAAATAATTGCTACTGCAGATTATTTACTACTATTGAGTTATAAGAACTAACCCTCTCCTTTTATTGTAACAATTTCTTCACATAAAGAGTTAACCCAAAATTGTAATTTGAATTCGTATTCTCGAACTTGTTTTGGTCGGAAATATAAACCGACTTTAAGCCGGTTACCCGGCAAAATAGTTGGTTCTGCGTGGTAGTCAGCAAATAACTCTGGTATGTTTTTGAAATTCAAATGCAGACTGAAAATTCAAAAACGTTTATTCATAACTAGCTAAGCTAGGAAAGCGATATCTTCCCAATTTGCTACTCGTAAGCTTTGCCTCGCTTTAAACTTATTTGTATATTATGTGAGTTCGCTTTGCTTATTTTAAGTGTTTAATGATTTTAAGTAAAGTTAAAAGTCAAGTAAAGTTAAATAATTATTTAAATTGCAATCTTATGTCCAAATGAAGATCGAAGTAGTAGAAATACATAGTGGTAATACGGATGGTTGTATGTAAGTTTCAGAGCATTTTTTTTATTTATATTTGTTGTAAATGAAGAAGCAGAGGGTGCGTTTATTGAATTCACTTCTCAGGATTATATTAAAGAATCCCTCGCAACACTCGGGCAAGCCTATATAACAAAGGATTCTAAGTAGAATTACTTAGAATCGTTCTTTAGGGTCTGAATTCAAACACCCACGCTGGAAAAACCGAACCAAGCGCAGCGTAGGAAGACCAGACACGAGATAGACAGATGACCTTATTTATACAAGTTGCGTGAAGACGCTGGCTGCAAGCCGCTTCCAATCGGTCGTTTTGAAAGTCCATGGGGGAGGCCTATGTCCAGAAGTAGACTTATGGCTGAGATAATGATGATGGTGATGAACTTACATTATAGGATCTACGTCATCGTTTATGAAGGCCAAACTCTTTCTGTACGTCATATCCGGTGCGTTGATGAAACATTTTCCAAAGTCGTAATTCATACATGAAAAGCGGTATAGCGGTTTTTCTATATCCGCATTTAGATAAATGTTATACTCGGGACCATCAGAAATCTAGAAGAAAAGGTTAATGATAAATGGCGGTAACACAACGAGCATTTTAACAGATGAATGGTCATGAAGATGATGACATACCACTACACATTAAAGCACTTTCACAAACCAGTGTACATAAGAGTTCCTTCCAGTCCATGATAAAATGAGTCAATAGTTCCAGTAGACAAGCAGCGCAAGTTTAAGAACCACATATGGGCCACATATTAGTAACTTTGTAGGAAAAAATAATTATAACTTAAAAAATCAAGTTCAAAATGCACATTTTGTTTTAAATCGACTAAACCGATTTCGATGAAATTCGTATAGGACCAATCTGTATATATCAATTCAAAAACAAATATTTATACCTATATGACGGAGTTAAACGGTAACAAACATTTAGGGGGAAAAATGCAACAATAAAACCGAATTGTCAAACTTCCTTTTGAAGTGGGTACAAACATACATACATTTGTACATCCGTACAAACCTCTAAGACTTCAACATTTATGAAAAAAGCAGATTGGCGTTCATATCGTTTTTAACACGCTTTTATTAGCTTCATACGTATGTTAGTTCTTAGTATGTATGTAACGGAAACTTTGAACATTATTTTGACCCCCTTCAAAACGCCGGAATAACTCTTTTGGCACACTTATCAAGGACCAACGACAATACAATAATTTGATAAGATTAAGCGTGTTTTTTTAGTTTTTTGAACTATTTTATTTATTTTACCTACCACTTTGTGGTAGGTCAGTGTCAATGAACTTTTTATGTGGAACAGTTTACTACTTGAAGTGAAACATCTAATGCGACGGGTCAGACCGGGAGTTAGCGTGGTGATGCGTCGCCACTAGTAAGGCCGGCAGGATATTAAAAATAGAGAATAAGCTTTAAAAAAAAACCTATTATAAATATTTTCTATACAAATAGTTTCGATAATTTACCTATGCTAAACGATCCGCAACTTCTCTACTTTTTTAAGATATACATATTCTGGAAATACATTAAAATTCTTCGTTCTTCTTAAATTATAGTTGCTTACCGAGAGCTTTACGGGAAACGCTCGTACCGGCACTTTTGTAAGGGTGAAATATGCTATACATTCCACCTCATTGGCCGGCGTGACATGGCCGTTCCTGGGCTCTACGTAGAACTGTAGATATTTTTTTACACCACTGGTAGTGTAGCTCCAATCGAAGAAGAACGTTGCAGATCCATCGTTCTTTAATATAAACGGTATTGTTCTTTCGTATGTTGAAGCAGTCTGTTAACAAGTTTTATTATTAAAATAGGAATATCATAACTAAAACTAACTAAAAACTGTAGGTTATAACACTCAGGGGATGAAGATAATTTTGACATAGATGTAGACATAGCTTATACTTTGGAATAATACAATGGGTTCTTGCTATAAAAAAATACTTTTTACAATGCTACTACACATACTAAGTATTCGAGGCAGGGTGGGAGGCCATGAGCCTCCCCGTTACTGCGACCCTTGTGGATCTATGAGGATCTTGAGGATATATCTTGCCACTACACATACTTTATCACAAAAACATACACTCAACATCATACCAAGCGTTACAGTTATACTACGGAAATGCTTATACAGGCGGGTATTTCGCTTTTCTATTAATAATAATAGCTACTTGTATTGCAATTATCAAAATTGCAACAAGCACAATATTTTCAGTAACAAACCTGGTCAAGATGAATGTTCGTGATAGCTTCACTATTCAATACATGTTCATTGCCAATGATGTAATAAGTCACTTTAGGCTTTATGGAAAAACTAAGAGCGTTCACACAAAGAGTCAAATATTTCGTCATAAACGTCACGCTGCAATATATCTTGAATGATAAGGGACCATCTTGGATTGGCGTGTAAATTATTCTAAAATATATTAAGCAAAGTTAAAAATCAACATGGTTATTAATCAAAGAGATACAAAATAATGGAGTTTGTCTGTGTTGTGAACACAGCCCTATGTTTCACGTGAATGTGTGTACATATAAATGTATGTAAGTCGAAGCGATCACAAATGGCGGTGCTTCTTCTTCTGCCGCGCGTGATGCGTCACGGTCACGGTCCTCACTCAACGTAATGAATTCTTTAATCCTGTAGCTATCTTAAATTTGGAAATCATCAGTTTTCTGAACTGCCTACTTATATAGAAACAAATTTAAAGACCTAGTCACGTCAAAACGCTGAAAATTAAGGACTTTGACACAGATTTAACGGCGTCTTTCAATATTCAATAAGTACAGTTTATTTAACCTGCATTTCCATATCTATTGCTTTCAGTAATATTGACATATCGTATGACATCTCATTCTGTACAAGCAATTATAAGTGAAATGGTAGGAGAAAACTGGATATGACAAAATGTTAAAATCCGTTGTAGACAAAATATTTAATGGCACCGCTCACTTAAAATATCCTGTTCCAAGAAGAAGAAGAATAAGAAAGCTGTTCATTTTAATTCAAAACAAAAATTCTCTCTCCTATCACATAATAATCTCTGTTTCCTGAGACCTACAATCTTGGAATTTTCAAGGTTAGAGTGAACAGATATCTTCTAGATCGATGAGCTCCATCCTCGGCCACACCGTCGCTTAACACCAGGCGTGTTGGTCAATCGTAGATCTATCTTGTATAAAAAAAAAAGTTTTTACATTTTTATCAATCATCAAATCAAAATTTTGGTCATTTCATTTCATTTCATTTATTTAGCCATAGGAACTCAAGGAACACTTAGCAATGTCATGTTACATATATTTTACATTAAGGTAAATCAAATATACATTATCAAATCAAATGCGGCTGTATAGGGGCCTTGTCACATTAGAAATCAAATAAAAATATAAAATAATAAAAGATTGTTATTGATACATTATTAATAATTCAAAATAAATTCAATGCGGCTGTAAAGAGGCCTTGTCATGCTTATAGTTAGTTGTGCAGAACTACACTACTCCACGCCAATTTATCGTGGACATAATCTTTAATCGAATAATAAACTTTACTAATCAAGGTATTCTTCACTACATGGTACTTGGATACTGGTCAAAATGGTACTTGGATCACTTGGCTATTAAGCTATCCAATTTCGCCCCTTTTGAATGTTTTATGTGCATATGTGCCTACTAACATATTATTTTATTCTTATTCTCAGCCATTACTGTCCCACTGCAGGGCAAAGGCCTCTCTTCCCTCTTTCCATTTTTCTCGGTTTAGAGCTTCCTTACTCCAGCCGCTACAGTGGGAGTCAAGCTCATCTCTTACTAACATATACATGAAAAATATTACTTTCCTTCTGAGCAGTCGGGGAAAAAACACCGTGTAAAGTAATCACTAAACTTACTTTATAGGTGTCTCCGATCGCGGTTTCAGCACTCCTTTTTCGGGCTCAATAATCACTGGTCTCTTTCCCGAGTCATCGCATAATGTGTTCCCCTTGAACTCGAAGTTAAGGCTCTGGTTTTCGTTGTTCTTTAAGATGACGTCGTTGGTTGTAGTAAATCCGACAAGCGTATTCCTTACTAATAGAATAGTGGGTACAAAAACTACATCGGGCTCCCTCACTATCCCGACCACGAGCAACCCTATCACTAGGTTGTAAACAGGAATTATAAATTTCCATTCTGATTCATATACCTGAAAAAAATTACATTGTTTTTACCCGCCTGCGCAAGAAGGAGGGTTATATTTTTCGAGTGTATGTTTGTTTGTATGTATGTATGATTCTATAATATATTACCACCTACAGCTTGACGGCTTGACCAAATTTGATGTACGAGGTATCGTTAGATTCGTCTTCGCTCCCTGAATGTCAGGTTATAATTTTTGTAATAATAATAACTCGCCAAAATAAAAATAAAATGCTTATTTTACGTAACCTCCAACGAATGTTTTCGTATAAAATAAGTGATTTTACTAGAATTAATTTAAATAATGTGCATTTATAACCTTTTACAGCGAATTATTACGTTATTTACGTTTACTTTCTCAAAAAAAGTACACTCGACAGCGTATCAAACGTAACGAAATCGTAGTTAGGCTACAAAAATCGCTCTTCTGCAGTCGGGTATTTTGTTTTTCTTTAATATAGATACTTGTTACGTTAAGTTGGTTCGATTTCGAGTCGAAACGAGAGTTATACAATGAAGTAATTGTAGTTAGCTTTAATATCGGTTTTTATTGGCGGTTAACCACATTTGTTGAAGAAAAAAAAAATTGAGAATATTATAGATTTTAATGAATGACGTACAAGTACGTTTAAATTCTATTTCACAAAATTGCTACCACAAGAATATTTTTGCCTCTACATTTCTTCTTATGATAAATGATAAATGATAAATTCGTTTATTGAGATAAAAACGGAAAAAGACCAATTACAATTATCTCACAATATTCAAAAATTATTCTTAAACAAATGTCTGAGGATTACAAAATATTCATTATATAAATACAATATCATTTAAAATGTCAATACAAAAATGTCAAATGGGCAATACGCCTAGTATGTCAATACAAAAAAATAATTATGTCATACAAAGTAAAATATACCGTTCAGGTAAGTACTCAGAGTACCAAGTCAATAAACTCAAAGGTTATCGTCAAAGTCCAATGAATCATCAGGCTTTTTACACCTGTCCCATTGATCCAATAGATTTTCACAATAAGTCAAGGAGGTACTTAAAATAGTCTTCCAGTTATCACAAAAGATGTCACAATCAGGGTTGGCAGCAAGGAGTGCGTTTAAGTGGCGACGGGCACGATTCAGGGGCGACATAGAACGTGCTAATGTGCGACCGCGATCTACGTGGAACAGATCATGCGGGCGACCACGTCTGTTTGCTGGAACCCCGGGCTCATCCGGTACGAACAGTACGCATAGCAAGTCGTGCAGACGTATAGAATCGACGGACCCCCTAAGCGCCTTACAGCAGATAGTTAGCTGGTCTAACATCCTTCTAACTTCCAAAGAGTTGTAACCAAGCTGACCGAGCAGGAATTTAGTTGGGTACAGAAACGGATAGTATCCATAAATTTTCTTATATAGCGACCTTAAAAAGGCCTTTTGGACTTTTTCAAGCATTCGCGCGTAGGTGACATGATAGGGGTTCC
This sequence comes from Lycia hirtaria, assembly GCA_947563715.1. Lineage (NCBI taxonomy): Eukaryota > Metazoa > Arthropoda > Insecta > Lepidoptera > Geometridae > Lycia > Lycia hirtaria. The sequence goes on from OX387379.1 coordinate 38,950,199, forward strand.
AGACACAAGCACTCGATTCAAGTTTGCTTCTAACTAAGGAGTTATATAATGTTTTAATTACTTCAGGATTTTTAAAGTCTCTAGCATTCCGTAGGACGAAGCCAAGGCGCCGGTAAGACTCTTTTGCGAGTTCTGATATATGATCATGAAAAGTTAGACTGCGATCAAAATTTACTCCCAAATCTTTGATACAGTTAACCCTATTTATAGGTACGTTGTTTAAATGATAATCAAACTGTATTGGATTTCTTTTACGATCAAAGGTCATGACGTTACATTTACTTATATTAAATGTCATTTTATTTCTCACGCTCCATTCGTAAATTTGATTGATATCATCCTGCAATTTCAGGCAGTCACTAGAAGATTTAATTTCAAAAAATAGTTTAAGGTCATCCGCATACAAAAGACATTTGGCGGTAGATAGTACATTAGGTAGATCGTGAATCATCATTTGAAAGAGTAACGGACCAGTGACAGAACCCTGGCTTACACCAGAACTAGTGCAATATGGTTGAGATACATATGTACCATGCCTCACATATTGACACCGGTCCCTCAAGAAATCGGCCATAAAAATTAAGAAATCGCGAGTGAATCCAAACGTAGATAACTTATGCAATAATATATCATTATCAATTTTATCGAAGGCCTTTTGAAAATCGAAATACACTACATCAACTTGTGATCCACGATCCATAGCGCTAGATATATAGTCTGTTAAGCACAACAGGTTTGAATTTACTGATCGGCCCGGCCTAAATCCGTGCTGCTCTTCGCCTATCTGTTGTTTTACCTGGCTATATATTTCATTGTGCAGAATGTACTCAAAGATTTTGGCAGGCGCACATAGAATTGCGATTGGACGATATTCCTCTACTACGGTTTTTTTATTATTCTTTGGGATGGGGGTTACCCTTGATAATTTCCACTGTGTGGGGTACTTGCCATTTTTAAGCGAAAGATTTATAATATGGTGTAGTGGAAGAATTAAATGCTTTTTACCAGTTTTAAGGACAAAGCTAGGTAAGTTATCCGGACCAGGTGAGCTTTCTATTTTGAGCTTATTCAGGGCTCGTTCGATATCTTGGGGGATCACCGTGGGTAAACTAACGTAACCGCCTTGATAGCCTAATGCAGAACACTCGTCAACATTTAAAAGTGGCGTGTTATTTAAAAAGACGCTGGAAAAATAGTTTGCAAACGCTTCTGCAGATTCAACCCCAGTAAAAGAAACACCTTGATACGAGACACAGGGTTCGAAACCACCCTTGGATCTGAGTCTATGCACGTGGCTCCAAAAATGCTGAGGGCGCAGCCGTAAGTTTTCTTCGATAAGAGCAGTATACGATTTATATGCGTCTGAGATACGGTTCTTCAAGCTATTACGAAGATCTGTGTATAACTTGTACGATGTATTACATTTCGACCTCAACCACACCCTGTGCAATCTCTTTTTACGCCGAATATCCTTTATAATATTTGCATCAAACCAAACCGGAAATCTGTTGGATTTAGCTACTTGTCTTTTCTTTTTAGGAACAGTTAAGTCAAATAATGTATAGATAGTATCATAGAAAATATCAGTAGCGGTCGCGACATCACTACATTCAAGTACAGGTGCCCAAGAGGTTTCGGCAAGCAATGAGTGAAAAAGAGGTATATCCATCTTTTTAAAGTTCCAGTCGCGCGATGTATCTAAGTTACTAGGCTGTAGCCGTGCACAGCTGTTATGTAATCGTAAAGCGAGCATTATCTCCAGAGCAGGATGGTACAATACATCGATAGGTACGAAGCCGTCGGCGGCTTCTCGCACACAAACAGGTTGCGCCGCCGTCGCCGTCTCAGAGCACTCCTGCGCCAACACTACGTCCAAAATACCTCCGTGAGAATTAAAAATTCCATTAAAATCTATTAGATTACAATATGTCAAAAAGTAACAATAATAATTTTTTATATTATTAGATGCACTATTCATATTAATATCACCAAGAATAAAAATTCTTGTGTCTGAATCAGTTAAAAATGTTTCTACGTTATTAAATACATTCATGTACACGGCGTCGATAGCTTTTGGTTTAATGTATACGACGCAAACTATAAAAGAAACACCGCGATATGTCACAGACGCCCAAAGATCTTCTCCTAGTTTAGACTCGAGCTCAGGTCGCCGACATATGGTAACACCCGGCCTCGCAGCTAGCAAAACTCCCCCACAAGGGGAAGCACGGTCTCGTCTAAGCAATGTCCATCCGTCTGGTACTACCTCGGCGTCCCCCACTGACCCGTCGAGGAAGGTTTCCGAAGCCGCGACGAGCACATGATCCGAGAGTGACATGCTTGTATACCATGTTCGGAGCTTTGTCTTCAGTCCTCTAACATTCTGATAGAATACGTTAATGAGAGATTCTTGATTGCGCGGCTCACAGGGCGCCGATTCCGCGACGAAATGTTTGTCCGTCCGAGGTAGGAGAACGTTTTCTGTAGTTGATCCATTTTTTCACTCGCGCATTCTCAGGCCAAACATTTACTGAGAAACATTTATCGTAACAGTCCTCAGGTACTCCTATTTTGAATGAGTTATAATTATGAGTCGTCTTCAACTGCTCAACGGTAATTGCCTTCTGCGGACAAAGATCGCTCAAATATTTCTTTATTTCATCTAATCCAGATAGCATATTCCATAAATGAAAGTGTTTCCGATGCTCGGCCGCTTTAAGTGACGTCACTGTAGGCCCGGCGACGCAGCGCAGTGATACCGATTGGCGCGGTTTTTTGTATCGTACTTCCGTCCAGCTTTTGTCATCGGGTTGGGATTTAGGCATAGTACTCATTTCTAATTGATGCTTTGTAGATGTGCCGTGATAACGTTCCCCTGGTGTCGTCGGTTTGATGGATGGTGGTGTATCGAGGATATTGAGCTCGTGTGAGCGTCGCGGTGGCGACCCATTACCTCGATTAACCGAGTGACATGGGGCAGTAGGAGCAACTTTTTTGGTTTCAACCTTTCCCTTGCCCTGTATCCTCTCCTTCTGCTTTTTTGTTCCCAAAGGAGTAACATCTGGTTCTTTAAGAGAAAAAGATGTGTCTTTGGGTGGAGTTCCTGGCACAACTGATGCGCTAGAAACTGCTGAACACTTATTAGACGTATGGAGTTCTATATGAGCAGCGTATCTCTTCATTTCCGAGGACAAAGCCGTATTCGCAGACTCGTAGTGGTTCAGTTTTTCCTGTAGTTGTTCCATTTGAACCGCATGACTTTCTAATCGAGCATCATTATTTTTTATGACAGCAATAGATTGCATAAGCAACTGCCGCAACGACAGAATCTCTTGCCGAAGACCATGTACATCCTCAGTTGGGGCATCTTCTCCTTTTTTAAAGTGTTGATCTTGTTCTTCCGTAGTTTTGGACGACGCAGAGACTACTTTCTTACGGATGGTGACATTAGCGTCCTGGGATTTCTTTGAAAAGCCTACAGGAGTCAGGCTATTATCGCCTCCCTTTTTCGCTGAACAGCGACACTCAGGGCATACCCAGACACCTTTGGTGCTTTCAGCTGCCTTTTTCTCACCCGCGCATAGAAGGTGATAGATTTTATTGCACTTAGATATTGTACAATGCATGCTCTCCTCAGTGGCCGGAATGATAGTACAACAGCCAGCGCACTGCATTGTAATGATGGCAGGTCAAAACAAAAAACGATAATAATGGTTTATCGTCTTAAATGTGTGTACTTTAGTGAGCAGAAACACAGCTGTTAATGAGTAGGTACAATATACGGCAAGATTGGTATGCAATGAGTCACTCGCTGCAGCCGCAGGTAGCGGTCTCAACTACAATGTTTATGTCTAACTATATCTAGGTACATACGTGACCGCAGGCAAAATATTAAAATATTTTTGCTTGTAATATCGGCGTTTGTAAGCCAATATCGTCAAAAACAGTTTAGCGGTGACTCATACACTTTAGCACTGGTTTAATAACACTCCATTGATTGTATTTGTTCACTACAATAAAAATTAATGAGGGTGGTATTAGAAAAATAATCAGTTTATTTTATTTTGATTATCACTTATTTCTCAGTTTTTAGCACTGTTCCCTCAATAATTATTGTTTATATCACTACACTATTTAGTTTATGGTCCACAGTCGATGTTTACAGTTTACAACGCAAGAATACGCAGCTAACACTATCACTTTATTTCGCGATGATTTTAGAACGTTTTCACTATTTCCACGTCTAGATAACGTTATCACATTACTATTATTAATAGTTTTACACGATTAATTAGTTTGTTGATCTAAAAATTACAGTTTTATATTTTTAAATATTTTTTATGCACGGAGACGTATTGTTCGAATCGACCGCGTCACTGTTCTTATAGATATATCAGCAATATGAAGACTTTTAACTGTGGCAGTGTTTAAAAATTATGTTACTAAAAGGGTTTTTACCCTTCTCACAATGAGAAGATGGCCCGTTCCCAGCAGTGGGACAGTTTGTACAAACAGGGCTGATAAAAAAAAAATAATAATAAAAAATAGGATTTATTTAGGTAGGTATAGGTAAATTTATTGACCCCTGGAGCGGTTGGAGCGAATGAGAATGTGACTTCCGTGGAAGTCCCTCCTTCAACGTAGCCTTTCAGCATATCGCAATGGACCGGTATGAGATGCTTGTGCGATGTGGGTGCATCTGAGATTATCTTTTCGAAGATAAACTCGTATGAACTATTTGTGGGATTTATCACATTGAATGATCTGAAATGGCGTTCAAAATTATTATAATTTGAATCTGTTAAGGCCTCGTCCAGTGTGAACACGCGGTGTCTAAAGCAGGAGAAGACTTCGATGCGTGAGGGTCTTATGTCAACTTAGGGCGGCTCTAGTTGTAGCGACTAGGTGTAGTCGGTAGGCATGTGATGTGAAACCGCAACGAGTACGAATGTTTAAGTTCACCGTACATTTTGTTTTATTTAAACTTGGTAATGTCGCATTTCGCGTTTACCAACACTTCACTATGTATACGAGTGGCGGTGGTTTCTCTTGTTTTCAACCGACTTAAAAAAAAGGAGGAGGTTCTCAATTCGACTGTATTTTTTTAAATGTTTGTTACCTCAGAATTTTCGACTGGGTGAACCGATTTTGATGATAATTTTTTTTATTTGAAAGCTGGTGCTTCCCGTGTGGTCCCATTTCAATTGGTTCAGTTCTGACAATGGCATCCATGAGAAGTCGGTTGCTTCAGTTTTTTAAACTACAATTATGATATATCGTGCCCGCTATAGCATCCGCGCTAGTCCGTAATTCTAGACGAGGCCAAAGACTTGAGACAACTTTGTCGAATTAACCATACTTTTTGTAACAACCCCAGCCCAATACGTTGAACTCCAACACAGTCATGTTTATTGGAAATGCAAGTCCTACCACCTTTCTTCTATGAGCAGTTAAATAATCACTTTCCTCAATGTCCAAGTGTACATACGGCACTAGGGACTTCGCAGATATTTTACAGCTTATGTTCTGATCGTATGGATCTATATTGTCTGAAAATTGAACCATTTATTTTAGTAAAAGTTTAGCAACCTTCATTATGGTGAAATAATTCATGTAAATATGTGGACGGTAATTAGTTGTCTCACCTATATTACTTCTTAATTTTACTCTATAGTCGAATGCTTCGTGTGGGTAAAATGTGACTCTAAATGTTTTTTTTTCTTTAACCTTCAAGCATGCTTTGTCAGGTTCTATTTTAAACGGCAAATCTATTTCAAACCATGTATCAACGCTCTGTCTTTCTGTGCTGCCACTAAATAAAGTAAGTTTACTGGGACCTGCAAAATAATCATCAGAATTAATATTATCCATGAAGGGTCATGTTTTTCGGTTGTTGCCACCAGAAGCCTATGAAAAAGTATATAAAAGAAAACAATAAGCCAATTTAAAAATTTTAACAAGCTGTTGACAGGTTGTTTATTTTTAGGGTTCGGTAGTCAACTATAGGAACCTTATAGTTTCGCTATATCTATCTGTCCGTCTGCGGCTTAGCTAAAGGCTCCTAGTACTAGTATTTTTTTTCCTATATGTGTAATATAACATAATGCTTCTTGCTAAATTTCATAGTTCTAGGTCAACGGGAGGTACCCCATAGGTTTTAATTCCTTTGTGAGTATTGTAATGTGCGTTTTTTGTGATATATTAACTTGCTGTAACTTTTTTTACGAAAACTGAGGAATTTGATTTTTCTTTCTGCAGCAAGAGACTATGGATCTGCGTATATGGTTTTCATTTCAACACGATACCTTCACGCGTTCCCGAGATACAGGTCTTGTCACCCGGACGGACGGACAGACAGACAGACAGACAGACGGACAACAAAGTGATCCTATAAGGGTTCCGTTTTTCCTTTTGAGGTACGGAACCCTAAAAAACGGGATTAATTTTTACTTTTATTGTTATCTCTTTTCCACTCGCGTGATGCGCCTTTAACTCAATTGATCGAACTTTTCACTCCCAAGCTTCGTCAGTTTGTTTTGAGCTTAGCGAAGAAATTGTACCTATGTCGGTGGCAGCAAATTATTTTAGCCTACATACCTTCACTGATACCTTCTGCTGCTATATCAGCCCCCAATATTTCTGCAACCTCATCGCCATTACTGTATGGTTTATTATTTGAATCTTCTAACGCCTCCTGAATAAGATTTCGATTAGATTTACTTGTAAGTATATAGTCTGTTTAGCTAGAGAATTACTGCGGCGTTGACGGTGCTGCTGTCCTTATTTCATTTCTTTGTCCAGTCGAGCCCACAGAATACTATAGTCGTATATACTTCCAGTTGGTAATCTCTATGTTTTGTCACGATAGTTCTATATTATCAAATGTACTACATCTACAAATGTACCTTGTACCTAATTATTTTACGAATCTTATTTTGACGTGTATCAATAGATATCAATAAATGAATATGAATATTTGAACAGATTATATATATTTTGAAATTTGAAATGCATACTATTGTTAATAAAATATTTGATAAACACGCGAGGTACCTGTTTTTCCTTAGATTTATATTTATCTGTCCTCATAGGGTAGTCGTCTTCTATATGAAAACTCCATGAAATTTTCAAAGGTACGTTGCCCACGTTTTCCACTTCGAAGTGAAAACTTCTTGTCTGTTAATTTAATACGATTAATACAACCTCGATTCAAACACTCAAAAGTAATACAAATTTAACTTGGAATTCTCTCTGAACTGAAGCACCGTGTTCACTGAGTCTTAAGTCAAGTCAAGTTTAAGCTGCCCATTGAAATGACCTGTCCGTGTGATTGAAGTCCATACCGCCGAATACCGCAACTGCCCGTTGTATCCTATTCAAACCACTGACACGAAAAGAAGAATAAAACTGTGGCTCCCAAACGGATGGATCAATTTAGATTTAGATTTATAGAGTTTCGTAGTAACTACGACGAACGAATCCTTCTATATTAACCATGTTCGTCTGGCTCTGTGTACGTACATATTTCACAGCTATTTACTCAGATACTATTAGCACGATATAACGAAATTTGGTAGGTAGTATGTGTTCTGTGAATTGCTACAAAACGTAGTAAATCAAGGTTCTCGAGTGGAGACCACGTACCGGCAAGCGCAGCGTAGGAAGACCAGCCACGAGATGGACAGATGATCTCATACAAGTGGCGGGAAGACGCTGGATGCAAGCCGCTCCCAATCGGTCTTTTTGGAAATCCATGGAGGAGGCCTATGTCCAGCAGTGGACTTCTTATGGCTGAGATGATGATGATGTAGTAAATACATGAAAATAAATAGATGTTGTTTTTTCAACCCCATGGGATCTCATCCCATCGTGTGGGGTGTAAAAAAATCAGCAGGTCAAGCAGGTCATTAATATATCTTTGAAAATAAGACTAAGGTTTCATATAGGATCATAGTCTTCTCAGATGTGATATGTGTGAGATACGAGTAAGGCTCACCAAAGGTGAAAAATTTCTTCTGTCCCCCTCTACATTTATAAACCCCCTTCATCTAGAAATTCATGATTAACCATAATAGTAGACCATACCAAAAACTTAAGTGCGTACAACTTTACGAGATATACGAGCGACCTTTTTCTAAGTTGTCTCAACACTCGTCAAGTCATTTTCTTTTAGATTATAACATTAGTTACGGAACTGTACCATATGCGCGTCTCGGCCACTTATTTATAGCTTGGAAGGTTATTTGTTTGAAGGTGTCCATAGCAATGATTACAAGATTTTTTTTTGCGCTTAATGAGATTCAATTTCCAATATATCAAAGTGAAGAGCGCAAACCAAGGCCACTGGGCTTTGAGCTGTTGAACTCCCAAACTTTGTTTCCCATTAGATTGTTACGGGCAAGCGTAAAGCTTATCATCAGACGAGCAACTTGCTTGTCTTGTCACTTAGTCGTGAATAATTGGAGTTTAAAAAACTGAGACAATAGTCTTCAAAATGCGCTATTTTGTTTTAAAACAAAACCGATCTGAACAAAACCGAACTGAACCGATGTTTTTTCAAATCGGTTTATAAATAACGGAGTTATGCGGTAACAAATATTAAAAACATACCTGCCTTCTGATAAATATAAATAAATAAATAAATAAATAAATATTTGTGGACATTTCACACAACACCTTCTAGCCCAAACTAAGCAAAGCCTGTACTATGGAACTAGATGGCTGATGAATACATATATACTTTTTTTTGTTGTAAATATACATATATACATATGATACATAGAAACATCCAGACACAGAACAAACATCCATGCTCATCACGCAAATGTTTGCCCTGGGTGGGGATCGAACCCACGACCTACAGCTTAGCGGGTAGACATACTACCAACTGAGCCACAAGGCCAGAATTATGAAATATGAAATTTCTACCTTATATATGAAAGTTTCTTCTAAGGTGCATTCTTGTTTCAACGTGGATGAATACTTCGTGTATTCAGTCACTGCTGTATAAATGACGATCATAGTGATGGTCCCTAAGGGAGATTCTGGCTCAGGAATAATGTTTTGATCTTCGATTGTTACTTCGCTCCTTTCGTTTATAAAAGCTTCTCTGAAATTCGTAAATAATATGTAATTGAAAAGTTACATATGTATATAAATAAATTTACTGGCTTTTGTACCCTACCACGTAATTTTGTGTAGGTATGTGAACTAGCAGCAGTTAATTTTAATGGTGCTTTCGATTAATGTATGTTAACACACTTATTCAATAAGTAGATAGATAGAATCTCAATGTCTATAGATAGAATCTCATTGGCTACAATGGATTTTTGTAGACAAATGAAAATATTGTTTCACCACTTTATTTCGCTTGTTGACAATCGTACGTTGAAGGCACATTGTTAAGAGTCTGAAGTCCGAGCATCGTCCGTCTCGCACGCGCATACTCACATTTTTGAAAATTTAACAAATGACGACGATTAACTTATAAAAAAAATCGTCGTTTGTAAAACTAGAAACCATCACAAATATTTGCCAAAAATTTCAATTTGATCCAAGTAAATTTTCATACATAAAAATCATTTTTGCGTTAATAATTTCTAAAAATGATTTTTATGTATGAAAATTAACTAGACTGGATAAAATTTATTTTTTTGTCGAATATTTGTGATATTGTTTTCTAGTTTTACAAACGACGATTTTTTATAACTTCATTAAGTCATTTTGTATCTTCAAATATGTGGGATGCGCGAGCGAAACGGACGATGGTTGGACTACTGACTTTTAAGGCCTAAAAGGTATGGCTGGGCCTTATATGTTGCACATTCTAAACACACAGGATGGCATTGTCATTGTGTTCACAAGACACGATACAAAGCGTTTAACAGCGTTGCCAGACGTGTTGCGACTGAACACGAGTCCGGCGATTACCTTACTTGAAGCTTGCCACGCAGGGCCGGGGAAAATCTTACTACGTATAGTACATAATTGACTGCAGCTTCCAATATAGCCACCACCACATTACTTAGGCATTACTAGAACTTCTTCGCGCGGATCCGATACAAAGGAAACATCAAAAACGTAACACTCTTTGCGCAGTCGGGTAAAAGAAACTGAATTACGTACTTGTCATGATCAAATGATGTGATGATTTGTCGGCTGTCCCAAGTTGTTGCTTTCGAGTCCATCGTTAAGGATGCATCACTTATAGCAACTAAGTTACATACAAGACACTCCTGAAAAAGTTAGCATTTTCTATTTTATAGTGTAAAAATATTATATAATTGTAGTCCTTACAGATTAGCCTATTAAGGGCCAATTAGACATGCAGCGGGAAATCCAAATTTTAAATAGTATGTGTATTGTACCTAGGTTGGGTAAATATTGTAAGTGATCACAATGTTTGCGACAATCCAAGATTTCTTCTTGGATTGACTTATTTATATTATTACGTCAAATTAACAATCAATAATGCGCCTCGTTGCTTATATATCCCTAGAAATCGCTTGAGTTACTAAAACTGGTTTCTCGCTACGCGATGTAGGTATTACTGATAAATAGAATGGCATGATAATATATATCTAATTTAATACTTTTAAACGAGCAATTATTGTACATATATAATCTGAATCTCGGAAACGGCCCTAACGATTTTAATGAAATTTGGTTTGTAGGTAGATTAGGGGACGATAAATCGATCTAGGTTTAATTTTTAGTGAACCCGGTGTTGCTCGTATTTTCAGTCATAAAAAATCCGAGTGGAGCTCGGTCGCTCAGGTACTAAAGAATAATCTTTGATTGTCGCAAATATTACAATAGAAACCTGACTTAACTACAAAGACAAAAAACTGTTCGAATTTGAATTTTCCGCCGCAAGCGAAACGTTCCACCTTAACGAATAAAAAAATTATAAATATTTTTTGATTACCAGTTTGCTCCAGAAATAGAAAATGATTTTTTAGATACGAATACCTTATTATAATTAACAGGCTGGCTCGCAAAGAACATTATTTCAATATCCTTTTCTTCGCCTGGAGATATGTAACCGATGGATGGTTTCGTGACTAACTGTTCAACATCTGCCCATTCAAACTTGTACACTTTGGCCGAGTTGTTTATCATTATAACCGATCTTCTCTGAATCAGAAACAGCTCACATCCACCTAAAATGTTATAATTGTAAAGGAGATAAGACATGTGGGTACATAGGTTTTTTATTTTGAACAAACGGGTTACTCACGTCTATTTTTGAGTCGAATTCTCCGACTATAGTTTTCAGACGAGACGTCCTTCGGGAGTGACGTCTGCGCTGCTCCTTTTGAAAAAGACTGCCGTATGCGGTTGAAACTATAGTTGGAGAATTCGGCTCCAAAATAGACGTGATTAATACGATTGTTCAAAATAAAAATGCGTATCAACCACGTTAGTTTTCATAATATACACAGGTGGTGGGCGAGCGATTACATCGCCGTCACTGTTTACAATTATTTATCGATATAATTTTGAAATAGGTAAGTGGCCAAGACCGTGTCGAGATACGCATAGGATAGGGTTATATAATCTACCGTGCTGATGTGCCGTAATCTAAAAGAAAATTATGAAATGAGTATTGTTATTATTTTGCGAGTATTGTTTGCTTAGACCACTTTTGAAAGCGGAAACAATTGTTGGAAGCGGCCTGCATCCAACGTGCTCTTACCACTTGTATGATATCTTCTATCTACCTTTTGGCTGGTCTTCCTACGCTGTGTTTGCCGGTTCGTGGTGTCCATTCGAGAACTTTTCGGTCCCATCGGCCATGTGCTATGTGCCCTGCCCACTGCCACTTCAAGTTTTCTGAAACGATTTTGCAGAGAGACCCCGAGCTTAACCCTCTCCATAGCTCGTTGCGTGACTGAGCTTCCTTATAAGGCCCATAGTAAGGGACGTTTCAGTACCATATGTCATCACTGGCAGCACACACTGGTTGGTACACTTTCGACTTGAGGGAATGTTTGGATGTAGGGGGGTATATTTGACGATAAGACGCGATTGAGAAGTTACTCTAGTAACTTTCAAAAGTATGCCTGAAAATTGTTGCGGACAATGACGATGCTAATTTACCAGGACATTCCCCCAGGTGCAACTTTTATAGGCTTTCTTAAAAGTATCGTTTTGCATTTTGGTGCTGTTCCAACTGAATGGGAAATATGCAAAATAATATATAGATATTCAGATATAGATGAGAAAGTTTCTTTTGCCGAGTTACTTTCATTTGTGTGGAGTGTTTACGTTGTGTGGCAGTGCGCAAGCCGCAGTATGCGACTCATACTCGGACATCTTTTTTTTTTTCAAATTTACTATGTCTTTAAAGTAAAAAGTTGAGCCTAGCCGCAAAGCCATCAGTAAGTCCAAAGGTCTAATATTTTAGTAATAGAAAACAGTTTTTATCTTGTTTAGGTGCTTGTGGGATTTTAACTCATGCTAGGTATCTTACTAAAGTTTAGAATATATTTTAGTTCTGAATGATCCAAGTTGCGTGATTCGCTGCGTCTCGTAGACAAGGAAATTCGTCTCTTTTTGTCTGTCGATTTGGATCTTTTCTTTTCAACAGTTGTAGACGGTGCGGATCTGAAAAGTTGAGAAAAGTACAACATTAAATTTTTATATTTTTAAAATGTCGTGTATACTAGCGAATTTAAATTTAGTAAATTGTTTCACAATATAGTAATAACATTGGAAATTTAAATTTAATAAATTTTTAGGGTTCCGTAGTAACTACGAGGAACCCTTATTTCGCCATGTCCGTCTGTTGTTCTGTCTGTCCGTCACAGTCATTTTACTCGAGAGACTATCAGCCCTATATAGACGAATTTGGCATGTAGATGTGTACCGCTGCAAAATGTCGCTAGTTTTTCAAAACAATTAAAAATAGGGGAATCACTATACGAAATAAGCACTAGTACGAAATATAGCAAGCCAAAGGTAAAAAAAATCAGTATTCGCTACGGAACCCTATTAAAGATTGTAGTAAGTAAGTAATTTGTCTTACCCTTCGTCATACATCTTGTAAGTATCTAAATCAATGTCCATTGATAGCATTTCAAGGCCTGCCAATATTACATCCTCCATGAAAGCTTCTGCGTCACACAGTACCTTAGGACAGCGTAATATAATTAACGACTATTTTTAACCTCCGATCCAAATAAAGGGTTGTTATAAGTTTCAGTGTAGTTGCATGTCTGTGGTATCTGAGCTCTCAAACGGATAGTCCGATATTGATATAGTTTTTTTGTTAATGAAACATATTTTAACGGATTTATCGCGTACATTCAATAAGTAACAATCGCGAAATTCTTAAGGTGCATACGGATAGCGCGTATACTGGTACGCGTAGTCAGTTTACGCGTGTCCGGAACGTCATGTCCATACTTGCAGCTACGCGTGCACTCTAATCTTGGGGAACGCGTACCGCGCGAGCTGCCGTCAGTCGGTTTTTGGTCGCGCGTCAAAGAGAACGCACACGACCGGGTACGCTATATTTGGACGGCAAAATGAATAGACGCGTGTTCTTCGAGTTTCAATAATGTGTTGAATAATGAGTAATGCTGCAGCAGTGGTGGTGCACGCAACCGCTAAGTTTGTCGGAGTCATGGCGAATGACTGGGGCTCGCGGAGCGCTCTGGATCGATTGACCTCGCGTACAGGTTCGCGGCGGTCCGTACAGGAGCTGTACGCGTATCCAATGTACGCGTGGACAGTGTTTCCCAACTACGCGTAACACAGGAACGCGCTATCCGTACGCACCAAAACATTAGGTTTTTTTTTGTTTTAAAGAGGTTTTCATCGAAAGTATTCTGAACCATGTTTTATCAAAATCGATTCAACTATTTATGTTGGGGGTTTTAACGTTTTCTAAACTTGTCTTTATTGTAAATTCAACTTTATCATTGAAGACAACGTGGTGTAAGATTGTGGTGGTCATTGATGCGGAACTCTGAGGTCTGAATAGTTTTGACATAGGCACGGTGGTCTTCTGTGGTGTAAACACTGTAAACGCATACGCGGTCACTCCCCATGGCCCCGCTTGGTACAGAGTTGGCAAAAAGTACCAAGCGGGATAGCGAGGAGTGACTACGCGCGCATTCTTACCCTGAAGAAGACGATTGTATGTTAGTCGAAAATGTAGTCAGCACTAGTTTGAATTCATAATCCAAGTGTGATTTACTCAGGCTTAATAATATAAAACATAACGACTACTATAAAAAACTGTATACATTTATAAGTACAAATATTAATTGTATAATTAATATTTGTATTTTTGTTGCAATTTAAATAATACATACGTCATTTTGTCGAAAATATTCCAATACGACAAAAACAGAACGCTGATTGTTGTAACATACAACAAATGTCAAAGTTCCCATGCAAAAGCAAGTGTCCGTGTTACCGCGTTCAATAGCGACGGACAACCATTGCACCAGGTAGGAGCCAAAGCGGAGTCACCACACCAGACTTTTCTCTAAACCGGCGCCCCAAATACAAATTTGTCTAATTTTGACGTGATAACGTCTTAAAAATCGATGAACGCCGGCTGCACGCACGAAAAAGCGTCACGTCCGCCTGAGTCGAGCGAGCGTGCAAGCGAGAGCGCGGAACAAGCGATAGAGAGGCACGATCGGCCTAAGCGTTCGGCTTTCGCATCGTTATAACGTAAAATTATAGTCCGTAAACCGACTTTACAGACAACCATTTTTTTCTGTAAATAGTTTGACGTGATTTAGCATACCGTACTTACCCTATAGTATTCATACGGATTTTCAATGATCGTCAGTTTCACATCACAGTTTGTTTTACCTTTTCTAATGGGGTTATAGTGAATAACGACAGTTGCAGTTTCATTCGGTTTTATGAGAACTTTAATACTGATGTTCTCGAGATCTGTAATAAGCGAAATAAATTAATCAACAAATAAGTCAAATTTGTTTTTTAGGGTTCCATAGTCAACTACGAACCCTTATAGTTTCGCCAAGTCCGCGGCTTAGCTCAAAGACTATAAGTACTAGAAAGTTGTAATTTAACATGGGTATACATTTACAAACGGTAGAATAAAGTCTTGAAAAAATATTTTTTTAAACTACGCAACTACACGTAAAATAGGGTGACTTTTTTTTTCTAATGTACCTACCTAACACATTGGGGGTGTGCCAAAAGCATTTTTCAATTCGAAGGTAGTTCTCAATTATGCTGTATTTTTTATGTTTGTTACCGCATAACTCTTTTTTAACCGACTTCGAAAAAGGAGGAGGTTATCAATTCGTACCGTATATTATTTTTTTATGTATGTACAGGTACAATAATTACTCTGTCATTCGTAAACCAATTTTTGTGTTTCTTGAATTGATGTATAGAGAAAGCTCCCAAGTTGGTCCCATAATTATTTTAGAAACATTGCTTTATTACTTTTTGAATAATATTCATTGGATTCCTGAGTAAGTGCGTCAGATTATAGAATCGCAGAGTTCCACTGACACGTTTTTCTTTGCAAAAGTGTCAAATGTTTAGGTTTTTCGTATAAATATCTGCACATTTTCTAATCTGCGACGACAAAGCATTTGCCATTCAGTGACAATTGTCATTCTTGAAAAAAACGAGCGGGTGAAGAGAGGTCTTTTAAAAAGTTTACAATCGTGAAGGATTTATTGAGCTTGAAAAGTAAAACCTACTTACTCCTCATCTAATGTGTACTCGTATAAGGAGAAAATAGAGTTACTTCAACGCTTGAGCGCCTTGTTTAATTATTATCCTTACTTATTCCATAGAAGCTTCTAGTAAAGTCGCCATAACTTTACTGAGATTTATAATGAGTTAACATACATAAGACAAGGCAGTATGGCCAAACGGTCTTAGCCTGCCCGTAGGGCAAATTAAAACAAAAAAAATTATTATATTACAAGTAAACGAAATGACGTACTTTGAAGTCGGTTGTTTCAGTTTTTTAAACTATTAAATTATTATATTTGAATGGCGAAGTGATCGGTGAACTATCATACAAAAACTATAGTCAAATTGAGAACTCTTTTTTGGAAGTCGGTTAAAAAGTTACCTACCATTACTACCGTCACAAATCATGTATTCGCACGAATCTGAAGTAGTCAACCAGAACACAGGCCTCACTTCTTGGATAGACAGTTCTATATCCAATATTACTACGCTTTTTACTGTAGTAATATTTGTAAATCTGATCTCTTTGCTGCTCACAGAACCCAGACATGTGACCGGGAATTTGAGGAAAGCAATTCTATTTTGATTTGCTTTTGGTTTTAGTAGCCGTATTCTAGGTATGACACCTTCACCGATTAAACAAATCTTAAACGACTGCGTTCTGTTATCTAATTGTTTTAGTTTTATTTCTAGAACAGCTCTGTATTCCTAAAAAAACAAACAGGTTATTCAAAATTTGTAAAGAAAAGCAGTGATACTAAATGGTACTATAAAAACTGAACGAAGACAAAAGATATCGTGAATTAGTAAAAGGAAAGATAATTCAGATTAAGCCATTTTGGCAACAAAAAAAATACATCTCACAAAAAGATACACACTTATTTAGATTGAAATCATTGCATATACTTCTGAAAACAGAAAACAAGTTATTTAAGTGAGCGTGCGAGCGGAACAGATTCCGTGCTCTCCTACGTCTCAAATGGAATAAAAATATAAATAATTTTTTTTTTTACATTTGAATGGAAACACGTTTTTTTTTTTAATTCTATTTATCTCACCTGCAGTTCTTTTGGAGAAAATATAATTCCTAAATTCTTATGCAACAGTGGCTCTATATAAGCATTATATTTATCCAAGGAAAATATGCTGGTGTCGGAGTTAGATTCATAGTGTAACTTCATCGATAGAGCACAAGCCACGAGACCGTTGTTATATAGATCTATGCATGCCGTGTAACTTGCGTTTACATTCACACAGAAAAAGTGTAAAGTGACCGAGTTTTCTACAAAGACGCAATGTGGAGAAGACTGGAATAGAAGCAATTTAATTAATTTTTGTTTGTACATTCCTTACAATAGGAGTTATTTTTTATTATTAATGCTACGGCCCCTATGTTTTCTATTTTTTCATTTTTTTAACTACGAAATCAAAATGAAATATATAAAAAAGAGCTTCTAAAATCGCAGCCGAATTGTATTCTTTTTCCAGAAGCGTTACTTTTCACTTTTGCAAGAAAAAAACTTACATACTTTATAATTCCGATCACATAAAATAAAAACATTTGTTTAGACGTAGAAATCTGTTTATCCTTCTGTATGAGAGAATGCGTACTACGTATATAATCTATGCTCGAAAGTACCACGTAATTCTTCAAGGTATTTAGGGTGCCTTAGGTCGTGTAAATCCATAGCAATGGAAGTCAAGACTTACCTCGGGTACTTTGTACTCTGACATGCTTTTTACAATAAGGTGCTCTCGGAACGTGGTCTCAATATTCCAAAAATCTAAAACGGGCAAAGCTCCTGTGCCCACTAATTTCAAGGGGACTCCTTGTGCCTCAGCTGGACAAGTGTCACTAATGATAAAATGTATAGTTTCTTCGAATGTCTTCGCCGCCGAGGCCAAAAACTGTATTGGAATTGTACGACTTGTGCCCGGTGCAAGGAGATTGTCTTCATTCAAAATTAAGAAGTTGCCACATCTGAGCGGCGGATTTTTGATCCTGTGAAAGTTTATAAAATTTATACACATGTATATGTTACCATCGAATATTAAACAATCAAAACTTAAAATCATTGAGCTGTAAAATAGCGTTACTGCGCTGGAATAATAATTACATCGTTTATCTACGATTATACGATACGATTAATACTTGCAACGCAGAATTGCATCTATGGTGTGCTTTCTTGCCAGCAAAACATCGAAAGCACTCACTTCACTAGTAAGCCACTGAGTGAGGTGCGGCACTCTCGCCGCAGTTGAATGTAACAAAGTAGCTATGAGTGGTGTCTGTTCTCATACGTTAATACATTCAGCTCAATGCTTAAAAATGTAAGGTATCAATTGTGTAATTGCGCTCTTGCCTAAGAATAACCAATATTTCGCTATTTTTAATGCTTTTAATGAGTTTACTTACTTGTTATCTTTTAATTTTATCGGTGGAGCAGTTTCAGCTGCTTGTTGGTATTTCAATGGGAGTACTATCTCGTAAGTCACTGGACATTTACTGGTGTTGTTCAAAATCACGTCTTTTGTCACTCCACTTCCAAGAGGTATGATGTGAAAATTTAATTCGCCAAGTGGAAACAGGGTAAATCTGATGAAAGAAATTATTATTAGACATACCTACTTACTCGTATTTAGGATGTAACATGAATTCATGCCAATAGAGAGCATGCCGACACACGCATAGGTAGAGTCCAGTAGCCAATGCCGTAATCAAGATCTTTACACCAAGTTTTAATAAGTTTAGCCGATTTTGAAAGTTTAGTACCTCAAATCTGAACGAGCGCTGAATTAACTTGTTTTTTTTTTCTTATTATTCCAGATAACTGTTAAAATATTGAATCTTAAGTACAGAAGCTGTTAATAGTCGTAAGGGAAAGAACGGCTGAATTGCAAATTTCATATGTTGATATTTTTCCGTAGTAATCATGGAAATTTTTGTTCACTTTCCATTTTACCTTAATTGTAAGGTCACTGAGCCTCTTGGATCTACGGCTGACAGCACAGCAATATTGTGCAAGTAACAATTTGCGAATATTTTCAATTCACGCCAATTTATCATCGGCTGCCCGTGCTATTTAAGAAACCGATCTGAAAATATTAATAATGCTATTTGACGGACTTACGTGTTGTAAAATGATGCGATAGTAATACATATGGGAAACTTCGCGACCACCACCTGATCTTTACTACCGTCGAGTAAGGAGCAATTGTAGGCAGGCACATTCACCAGGTTTATGGAAGTGATGGGAGTGCAGTCGAACTCTATTGTCACAACCTTATTCGTTGGAGGAATTATTCCACAATCGGGATACGCTTCAAAAGATTTTAGTAACGCCGGCTCCGGGAAATTCTTTACCTTTTTCATTCTGAAAATGATTTCATTTAGAGACATTAGTCACGCGCTACTGCCGACAACAGCTTTGTACAATTTATTAGTTCGTTCGTACACCACTTTTTAAAATAACAGACTAATAATTTAACGTTCTCAACATGATAAACGATTTTTATTTGCCGACCAACCCTAAATTTCCAAAAAGGTGTTCCATACGAAAAGCTCATTGACCTGCCAAAACAATTATGTATGGCAACTTATTTCTTTCAAGATTAGTCCCGCGGTTTGATAGCAAAAGTTATTCATAATAATGAGAAAATACATTTAAGAGTGCGTGTCGTGCCACGCGCAATGTAGGGTTCCGTGGTCACATATCATAATTTATGTGACCTTAAAACAGGGTCTCTTGTTTTATACTACCTACGAACATATGAGTTAACATAAGTTAATTTAAATGAAATATTCATTTTTGACTTGTTAAAGTAATTATTTTAAGTTGGTCAACATAACTCGATACATGAACATCGAAGCGGAAATACAATGATATTTGAGTTAATTTATGTTTTAGCGAAGTCTTATTCAATCGTTATTTGATAAACTAGGGTGTGGGATATGAAATTAATTTATTACATTGGTCACTCCGGTAAACTGAGGGGACGGTATATAGTTCCAAATATTCAAATGTATTGTCTTTTCAGCGCAAGGAAGTAGTCATAAAATTTCGCAAATATATAAGTGCAATAAACAATACTATTTCAATCTAACATACTTGTAATAAATATTATATTTTCCTTTGTTAAGCAGATACATTTCTCGTACAACGTTAGAATTAACTTTTACGTTGCCATAATTGAGGTAATTTTCCATAGGGGTTTCATAAGCACATTCGACCATAACATCATAGCATTCAGCGGAGAGATAAATATTATCTACCAGTAAAGGATTTCCTCGGCCGAGTGAATCGTATATCTGGAAACAAACGCTTTGATTCATATTAATTTCATCTTTTTTGATAAAATTAAGGTTCCGTATTCAATGGGTTTAAACAGAGCCCTATTACTCACGCACATCCAACTGTTTGTTCCTTTGTCACAAGGAAATAGACATAGACATATATTTATTAATGGAAGACACATAACATCAAATTAACATTAAGCAAAAACAAACGAAAAAGCTACAATATATAAATATGATGTGTCCGCCACAAACCGGTCCCAGCTCAGCATAATGCTGGCTGTGAACAGCCAGCGCTGACAAGGCTATAGTACCTAAACATTCCAAAGCCAAACGATTATTATAACCGATTGTTTTTGTATGGGGGCTTCCCTTATTAGACTAAGTAAAGTAAAATACGAAAAATAAATAAGAGACGTATAAATAAAAAAAGCTGTCCTACCCCAGCATATGGGGCTATCCTTATTAGAGAAGAAAATTAAATCTGTAATCTGTACAAGTCAGTTAAGGGGTTCGGGGGAAATTTATCGTTTACGTAAACGATGGACTGACTCCCTGTCACTGCAAGCCAACATTTTGTTCATCTTACTTTCTAAAAACAGTCAAATGTGGCATCAAACGGTGTGGTGGTATTTGAAGCTCTGTCTGTCCCGTTAGGGAAAATAGGCATGATTTTATGTATTTACTTCTTCTGCATACATATCTAATGAAGGATGCTAATATTCTATCATACTTTTAACTTTTGACGTGGCATTGTTTGCATGAAATGCGAATTGCGATATCATACAAAACATCAATATTATTCCACGCAATATTTATGGAAACAAGTTTAAGGTTAGAAAACTCTAAAACGACCGACAAAAAAATTGCTGTACTGATTTTGTTGAAACATAACTAACAATCTCGATCAAGTCGTCTTTCAAACAAAAAACACTACATGAAAATAGGTCCATCTATTTGAGAGCTACGAGCCACAAAAAGATATAAGTACAGATACACACAACTTCAAACTTATAACTTCTTTTGTTGGGGACTAAAAATGTTTGCTGATTGCTTTATCAGCAAACATATTTTTTCTAAATTTTTCAGGAAGAATCTAAATGCAGGCCGCTTCCAACCGGTCTTTTTGGCCTCCCCCATAGGACTATGTCCAGCAGTGGACTTCTTGTAGCTGAGATGATGATGATGATGACTTTAACTCTTGCAATGAAAAGAACATAATTACGTCTATTGTTAACATTTTTCCCGAAATAACATCAACCCTGCAAGCGATGTACGTGATGGGAACGACTTGGTTGTCATGTCTTTCTACAATTCCCGTTGTTTTTGCTATTATGAAATCTTCTAAGAACTCTTCAGCGTTCCTTATTTTCCACATTATTGGCAATATAGAGTCATTTTTCACAATTAATCTATCTTCTTCCTTACGGTAGAGCAAGAGTTTTCCGTAATCTGTAATAAATAAAAAAAAAATGAAATATCGTCTTCAAACATCAAGCATCCAATTAAAACATAACTGGATCTGATTAATAAACTGCTGAATAGTAAAAATCAAAGAAAACAAAGTAACTGAATGCCTCATCTCCAGAGGGACACATCGGACTTAAAAACTATTAGACCTAAGAAGTTTAAATTTTGCGGTCGTGTTCATTAGAAAACCGTAATCTGGAGTAGGTAATACAAGAAATATTTTTTTCGAAAAGTCCAGATGAAGATTTGGAAACGACGCAACGGAGCGAAGTGCTTCCGGAGACCGGACCCCTAATAAAATCAGGGGAAATTGTTTCGTCCCCAGGTCCACCTGATGGTCAACTTGTATTTTGTATATGGGTACAAACAGCTTCTTTTGGGTTCTGTAACAATGAAGTTAACTGCTAGAGACAGTAATCGATAATGTCACCGGCCTCTATGGATGACTAGTCAAAGTCCTACTTCAATAAGTCAGTCACCCCAAGCCCAGAGATTATCTTTTGTAGGGTCTTCTTTACTGACAGGGAATACAGTGCCGTATGGTAACGACAAAAACGTTGGTACTATAATAATTTTTCTTTCTTAAATTTGAGATTTTTATTAAATTGTATTATTTACCAATAATTTTGGTGAGAGGTAATATTTCCACATAGGGTAATACTCCACTGCACCCAATCGTCACAGTAACTATCTCTGGATTGTCCTTTACACAGAACAGCAAGACACTTTTGTGAACGCCCACATCAACTGGTGCTGCTGTTATTGTCAATTTGTCACGACATCCAGGCTATAAAAAGAAAGTCTACATTAAACTGGTGAAGTAACGATCTTAAAAACATAGCCTATTTCCGTCTCTAAGTTATATATGTACCAAATTTCATAACGATCGGTTCAGTCATTTAGTCGTGAAAAGGTAACAAACAGACAAGTTATTTTCGCTTTTTATATAGTATTAGTGTATATTACATAGATATAAATGTATTGTAACAAAAACATACAACAGAGAATATAAAGCATACACATAAATAGGAAACTAAACTACTGAATAATTACTAATTGACCACAGCTCATTTTTAAGTGACTGTGATACCCAAGATGATTTCACACCTTTCCTGGAAAGAGATTCGACTCTTAAGTAAGGCTGCCGGAATACGTTAGGTGAAGTAAAGTTGAAGTAACGACTATTTTTAACCGACTTAAAAAAAGGAGGTTATTAATTCAACCTGTATGTAATATTGTTAGAATTACGCAATTTTTACATATGTTAGTCTATACCAGCTTCTAACACTTGCAAGGGAATCAAAACCTATGGGGTACTTCCAGTTGACCTATAACTTTGAAATTTGGCAAGAATCATTGTCATATATGTAGTACACATAAAGGAAAAATTCCGAAAACTACATTTTTAATTTAATCACATAAAATATTTATAATATTTTCATCTCGGGAACGCGTAAAGGTATCATGTTGAATTTAAAACCATATACGCAGATCCATAGTCTCTTGCTGCAGAAAGAAAAATCAAATTTCTCAGTTTTCGGTAAAAAAAAGTTATAGCCGAATATGTCGTAAAAAATGCACATTTCGACACTCACAAGGTAATCAAAACCTATGGGGTACTTCCCGTTGACCTAGAACTATAAAATTTGGCAAGAAGCATTGTGTTTCCAAATTTCAAAGTGCTTTAACCGTATCATGTGCGGGAAGAGCTTTATTAGCACAAGCTAAAACAGGTTTTTAAATATTTTTACGATGTATATTTTTCGGTTTATGAAGGAAAACAAAAAAATATATAATTTCCCCCTTTTATCTACTAGTTTGTACCCTTGCCTTGATGGGCGAGTCTGACTCGCACTTGTCCGGCTTTTTTTGAGGTCGGTGGCTATCTAAGTTTTAAAGTTGATGATAGTGATCTGGCAACGAGTTTTCTCTTACAATTCTATACTTTTAAATAAACTCACCTCTAATGTAATGAACTTTTTGTCTATTTCAAATATATTAGTCTCTAACAAAAACTCGATTTGAACATATGCTCTTATTAACGAAGAATTCTTCAAATCGATTGTATATCCTTCTTCATAAACTCTAGAAATAAATGTATATATTATATGCTATCTAAATATTTCTTTTAAAAATCATAAGCTGATATGTAGTAATAAGTAAAACTTTGTGCTTTTACCGATGGAGTCCTGTAAATATTGGCCCAAATTCAAATATCTTGATGTCATCCAGAAACGTTAACTTATAAACTTTATCCTCCAACGTTCTTCTTACGAAATTTTCAAACATCTTCTTTGGTCTACTGTCTAATCTGCAAATTTTACAAATTTTAGTACAATACTTAGTTTATTTTTCAATTTCAAGAAAAAGGAAGAAGTTTTATTTAACTAGTGAGGAGGCGAGTAGTAAAGCGACCATTGATGGTCCGATGCAAGGCGGCAGAAAATTAGGTACGGTAATTGAGATACCAGATGTGTCGCGATGACGTCATCACAATAACTATTAAATACTAGGTATATTGATTCTAGAATAGTTTCGTTTATTGAAGTAGACATAATTATTATAATTTTACAACTATTATGGAGAAGCGTGACGTTAACATCAGGCAGTCGTGCAGATGCATACAAAATTAATAACTTCAAAATCTACTTGATCTATTACAACTCCTCACTTGATATTAGATGTTAATGCAGTGTGTGCCTAATAATCTAAACCTTGCAAAGTCATTGAAGATAGTCCTTCAATCTGGAACAAAGTAAATCACACTAATGCTTGTCGATTGACCGAGATGATTCCGCATCTAGCAGCTTTACCTTGGTATATCGCATATTCCCGTAACATTTATATCTATTCTTGAATCTGGCCATCCACTAACTTCAACAAATCGCTTCACACTAAAGTTACCTTCCGATTCTGGACTAAAACAATATTTGCATCTTAACAGGTCTCCTGGTTGTAATACCAAACGTGAACCAGAATGAGTTGGAGCTAAAACATTAGATATTGTATACATTAAAACATATTGCACCAAAGTTTACAACTAAAAGTTTTTAGGTGAAACTGACCGGTATTGCCATTTAGGTTAGTTTACACCATTTAATTCGATGCCCTATTTATTGGCATATTTTGCTTACTATTTGTACATTAATGTGTTCTATGAGTGTGTTATATGTTTTTAAAAGTCGAATCCTCCAGTCATAAAATTATATTTAAAATATACGCGATAAACCCATTCAATATTGATTAATTTTGATAATATTTGTACAAAAATTTTGCTGTACTAGTATAGTATACTCTGTAATGAGGGACCGATCGAAAGCTCATAAAATTAATAAAACATGAGTTAGGCTCTGCATTGATCTTTTCAAAATATACGTGTGTGTATTTCGCAATGTTGACTTATAGGTACTTTGGAAGTCAATAAAAAGTCTGGATTTAAAAGTATACGTATATTTATTACGTACTAGCCTCGTGTACAATGAACTGAAGCGCCCTTAGGCTCAACAATTGATGTTGCAATAAACAACAACAACTTTTCGATTTCTATAACATTGCCAATAATTATTTATACAGCACCCCAGTTCTGTTTCGCTCCTGTTCCATTTCCGTCTCGGTCCGACTTTACTACCGTCTCGTTCTCATTCTCGTTTTTTGGTGGATATCCCAAAGACCCGAACGAAACGCTTTAGCTCCACTTTTATTGTGCGTACCGCCAAGATGTGGTATACGCTTCCCGAATGGATCTCCCCGGATGGATATAATCTGGGTGTCTTCAAATCGCGAGTGAATTGCTTCTAAGCCATACTAAATTTCATGCCCGTAACATCAAAATCCTAGAACTTTCGTAATTTACCCCATAAAAGAAATAATGAAACTGCATGGTGTTTCATTTTGTCAGTAACTTATATACAGCTTGACTCTGAGCATTGCTTACCATGGTTATTAGAGCTCCACAAATCCACAAGGAAAACTGATGGTTTTGTAGAAATTATATAACACTCAAATGTGAATAGGTCAATGTGACCAATGTTGAATAAGTGTACAATGTTGGACTAGGTACCGCTAAAGTTATACATTGATGCTCATATATTTTACAAAACAAACATTAAAATCAAGTTTTACTATGAACTAAGAATACTAACTTTGCATTGATTTCAGTTTTCGCAACGGTTCCGGGTGAAACATGTCAACTTCGCTTTCCTCTGTATGTATTTTTTCAACAGACATTGAAGGAATTTCACTTGTGGACGTTTGCGATGAAGCTAACTAAAATTCACATGAAAAGTGTTAATTACATACATTTCTATGCAAAGAAATGGGCCCTAAATATGATGGTAAGCGGTAGGGCCGGGAGAGGGGACCTAAAAAGTGGATAAACTATGTTAAAAATAAATCCAGAGTTGACAACTGACAGAGTGAAGTGGCGAAAGAAAATGTGCTCTAGCGGCCCCACCAAGTCGGAAAAGAGCAAGACAATGATGATTTATATCTTTGTGACAAAGCTGTCTAAATAATATTCACACGAAAAATATTAATTACAATAAATAATACTTTTAAACAATAATTCATTAAAAAATAAACAAAATATCG
This sequence comes from Lycia hirtaria, assembly GCA_947563715.1. Lineage (NCBI taxonomy): Eukaryota > Metazoa > Arthropoda > Insecta > Lepidoptera > Geometridae > Lycia > Lycia hirtaria. The sequence continues at coordinate 38,976,255 of OX387379.1, forward strand.
CCTACCTACACCCATATAAGTACGTGACCTACCTACTATACAATACTTACAATGTAGATGGAGAAGTAGTTTTTGCGTGTGATGTCTATGTTTTATGATTATAAATTAAAGTCAGAAATATAAAAGTGAATACGACGATACTTCCACATCAAAATCAGTCAAGCTATTAGGCTACAGTAAACAAATTTAGGCAAGCGCGCTCCATTACGACGTACCACACCAGCGCAAGCCCATTTACAAATTAAAAAAAAATACTTACAAAAAACATTACTCTCATTTTTAAGCAGCCGAGGAAAGTTTAATTTTAAAATATACATAGATACTATCTCAAATACCTGATTGAATAAATTATTTGATATTGATTGGTAAGCAATGGGGTTTTATACTTCTATTTGAAACTTTAAACTATATTTTACGTTGTGTAAAGCTTAACTAAACCTTGGAAATAATAAACAAATATAACGGTGACTCGAATTGAATGGAAAAATATAGAAATTGATTTAAAATTGTCCAATTACAAATAAAAACCACATAAATACAATCAAAAATCTACCTTTTTACCGCATACACAGTGCCATTTAGAAAGAATATCTATAACATACTCTTGAGTAGAATCATCTAGCAAATTAAGATCTGTGATTTGATTACATTCACATTTTTTTAGCTGAAATTAAATTAAAATATTAATTTTAGTTCTTCAGTATCTGCTCTGATGGCGATTTATCTTTGGCTATTTGAAAAACTTGACTACTATAAAAATAACGAGCCAATATATAACAACGAATTGCTCCCTCATTCCACTAGGAGTCATTCGGCGAGGCTCCACTGGTGGATCCAGGTTTTTATTTTTGTTGCTCTTCGGTTCACCGTTTTAGGGCAAAAAGAGATCAAAATTCCACTTCCCACTAACATTATACAGAATATGAGCAGGTAGATGTAGCTTGCCAAAAAATGGTGTTGGCAAAATGAAGTTGACACAATTTATAGGTACACTGAACCTTTTACCACAAAGAATTGTTAAATCTTAGGTTTACAAAAGATAGCCTTTTAAAACATATTTTTTACGAAAACGGGTAGGATCATAACTGTTATTGTATAATAATAATAATAAAATATTTTCACGTCAGTCGACTAAACCGCGGGCTAGCGCGAGTGAGATCACTCGGTGTACAGCGATGTTTTCTGTGTCATGACTCATGCTTATTAGTTATGGCTCTTCTCATCTATATCTTCTGGTTTGTACGTACCGGCTTTTCGACCAAATATCGCCAGCTTAGCGGTGGTTCGTGATGTATAGTAGGAAACGTCTTAGGAAGCAATACAGTATACTCGTGCTTTTTAACTGGACATTTCAGGATGTCATCCTCTTCGTCTTCTTTTAAAGCTTGATGTACAACGGACGCGGATTTAAACATTCTCACTAGAGCATTTTTGTAGTTTAGACATGAGGACATGATTAACGTCAACGGGAAACCCCTGTCTGCTAAATTAATCTCAGACATCTAAAAATAAAATGTGATTATATATTAAAATAATTAAAGTTTAAAAAAACTAAAAAATCAGACTTGAATCATAAGAATATTTTATAAGAATTTATTTTGGTGATCAAAAAACTACTAAATCTAAGTTGATGTTTTTTTAATGAGACCGTCTTTATTCTTTATACGTATTATTCAATCTGCGGGTTTATTTTTACTTACTATAACATTAATACCTCAAGTTGGAACTGTATGACCAATGATGACATAATATGGTACTGAAACGTCGTGGTCAACACTATGGGCCTCATAAGGAAGCTTAGTTACGCAACAAGCTATGGAAGGACTATTTTCCGAGTTTCTTTGCAGAGCTATAGAAGGACTATGTTCGGAGTTTCTTTGCAGTAAGAGATGATGACCTCATACAAGTGGCGGGAAGACGCTGGATGCAAGCCGCTTCCAATCGGTCTTTTTGGAAATCCAGGGGGGAGGCCTATGTCCAGCAGTGGATTTCTTATGGCTGCGATGATGATGATGATGATGAAGAAATGATCATGTACTTAGATGTATGGAAGTTAGCATAGCGGATTAGCAAGTTAAAATGACTGTGAGCAGACCACATAGCACGTACAACTGAGGACAGATGGGGTTGAAAAGTTCTTGAGTGTAGACCACGCACCAACATGCGCGGCATAGGACGACCAGCCACATGGTGGATAGACGACAAGGGGGCAGAAAGACTCTGGTTGAAGGCCGCTTCCAACTGATCTTTTTAAAAATCTATGGAGGTGCCTATGTCCAACTGTGGACTTCTTGTGGCTAAGATGTTGTTGATAATAATTTGCAACTTACTGCTCCCAGTTGCACTTCAGATTTCTTCTTTGCCTTTTTTTGAGACAAACCCATAACTTGACCATTGAGACCATAAATAGGACTGCCTATGTCACATTGGTCAAACAACCAGTTGTTTGCAATAGTGATAAGATTTTCATATGTTGTCTTAATATATTCGTTATATCGATTGCACATTAGCACATATTCAGTCGTTGGTTTACCTGTAAACGTAATAATTATGAGAATCAATTAGCCCGTGTTTGTCCATACATAATTATAGTTTAAAAAACTGAAGCAACCGACTTCTCATGGATGCCATTGTCAGAACTGGATCAAATTGAAATGGGACCACAAGGGAAGCACCAGCTTTGAAATAAAAAAAAATCATCAAAATCGGTTCACCCAGTCGAAAGTTCTGAGGTAACAAACATTAAAAAAAAAAATACAGTCGAATTGAGAACCTCCTCCTTTTTTGAAGTCACTTGAAAAGGAGTGTTGTAAGTTTGATGAACATGTATGTTTCTCAATGTAGGTATTTGTATATGTATGCCAGTTTGTGAGATCCGTGACACTAACACTCTTTCGGGTGGATGAACCGATTTTCATTTAGTTTTCTGTACTTGTTTGAGAGGTGACTTGACCGTCAGTGTTCTTAATGTATCTTTTTTTTTCAAAAATTATCATAACTTTGAAGTTAACTTGAAACTTAGAAAACAAACTTAAGCCTAGCCATTTAAGGTCCCATTCATATAAAAAAATTGCGTAATCGGACAATGTTTAAAGCAAACAATTTTCTCAATTAGTTTGGTATTTACTCGTTTGCAAAATAAATGATTTGATATTCTCGCATAAAGAATATATTACAGTGTACTAAGCCGATCATTGTACTCATATGTCATAATTATCGACATATAAGGTCGAATATCCAATTTTTTGATGATTGGGACATCCGACGTATTGGGTCTGATATCGAAAATTATGAACAAACACTGAGTACAACTCAAAATTCGGTTGTTCCATAGAAATATTTCGCGACAAAATGTATGGAGCAGCTAATTTGTTTTTTTTTTGATAATTTTCAGTTATACTAAAAAAAGTTGTTGATAAGAGGTTCAATGATTTCATTACGGCTTAGTACAGTTCAACTCAATAAACCTTTATATAAATTTCGTTGCGTACTTCCTCCGGACTTACCTGTAAGACTAGTTTAACGGTATTTTCGTTGGATAATTTGTGGTAGGAACTTCAATCTTGGAATTTTGAAGTCTGGAGTGAAAGATATCTTTTAAGATCGAAGAGCTCCATCCTCGGCCACACCGTCGTTTAACATCAGGCGAGTTGGTGGTGAATCGTAAATCTATATTCATTCAGATAGGTATCATTTTCAATTTCTGGAAGTGAGCTTGTTTATTATAAGTTGGGCATAATTAGGTATGTACGTACGTGCTTCCTCCTTTTTAGCCTTTTTCTTTTCTTTGTCCACTCCGTCAATAGTTACTGCAGATTTCGTGTCTGTAAAATTTTCGTTAGATAAAATATTTAGCTGAAAAGCATGACATTAACTTAGTATAGAACAAAACTCACCGCTTTTACCGGCGCTCTTGTCTTTTTTAACAGGAACTTCGGCTATTTTTCTGCAATAATTTGATCAAAATCACCGACGATCAGGAGGATAAGTATAATACACAAAATAGTAGGATATAGTTCTACGGCCTTACCGAAAAACGTTACTTAACTTTTAGCAATGCTTAACATATTTTGTCAACTTCTCGCTTACACGTAATGACACTTGCGGAGAGAAGACAGAGAATTTAAGACGATGGTCAAAGTTAAGTAACGTTTTTCGGTAAGGCCTCTAATTGCCTAGCATCTTTTACATGGCACCTTATTGTACATCGTAACAAACAACTTTTTTATAAGAATTTCAGAAAATTCAAGAAAAAAATAAATTAACAAACAAAACACCCGACTACAAAATATAATAAAGTAATTTACAAATGTATGTAATGTATCTCTCTTTTACTTTTTTGGACTCCCACACTGACATAAATATAACGCCACCGCGTCAGCGCTTCAAGCTGCATGACATATCAAAAAAATAGGCTTATATACCTACCTACATACGCTCACAAATATTACTCTCGTTTGGCAGGTGGGTATAAAACCAGTGTTTTTTTAAACTTGACCAACTACAAAATATACGATATTTTCAAAATTTATAAAACAAAATTTGTTTGTTAGTATGTAGAAACTGTTGGTAACAGAATTAACAGGTTGGTAGGTTATAAACAAAACTTATAAAATAACATAAATAATATACAAAACAACATGGAATATATGATGAAGAGATAAAGGTAAAAATCGCCCCTCCGTTTGAGAGCTACGATGCCACAGAGAGACACACATAATTATATGTATACACACCACCCCCGCACAACAAACCCACAGACACACGCACACATACCCCTCTTATTGGGTCGGGGATTAAAAAATGAAACAACCGACTTTCGAATGCGCAATTTCCGCGCGCAAAACCGCAGGAGACAGCTAGTATGGGATATTTTCCCATGACAATGAGAAAACGGAAAAATTGTGGATCGCAGCTATATTTAGACAATTTGATAATTGATACGAGTTGTTTGTTACCCATGTTTTTCATCATATTTCTTCCTGCGTTGTTCTAAGCCATACGTGATGTATATTGCTTTCAGCTCAGCAGACGCATTTTCATATTGTTCCCCATCCATTTCATCAAACGTCTCAATGATTTCTTCTATTTCGTGTGCATCATATACTCGAGGATTATGTCTGAAAATATTTATTTTTAACAACCCATTGTAAAGGAAACAAAGTTATCAATTTTATTGTTGTTTTTTTCTGTGTGTTAGTCGATAAATAGGAATATTGCCAATTTTACTTGTATGACATATTTTTCCAGTTATATTGTTATAAAAACCAAAGTACTTAAAAGATTTTGATAAAATTTATATGGGACCTCCTATGATCTACCAAAGAAAAATAAGAATCAAAAATCAATTCGAGATTCAATTTCAATTTTGAGATTCAACAATTTGAGAATTCAACATTTTGCGAATTCAACATTTTGAGAATTCAACATTAAGGTCCGGGGTGAAAAAAATCATACAGTCGAATTGAGAACCTATCTTCTTTGGAAGTCGGTTAATAAAAAATACTGATTGCCACAGATAATTAAACATAAGAAGTCTTGAAAACGGTAATTCGATCTGCAGTTTTTTTGTCGAATACTAATTATTTACGTTTAACAGATTTGTATAAAATGAGTTCATCAGATTCAAATACGGATTTTGTTTATGTAATCAGGTTTTTATACTTTGCTTATATTCAAAATGAAACGCAGTGCGTTTACCTCGATTGAACGATATAATATGCACTAAAACAATTAGTTGATAATAAACCATCTTGTACCTAAATAGATTACTTTTGACCCTTATGTAACAATCTACTATTTCTTGGAAATCCAGAGGCTTGGAAATGTACGGGACGGGATTGGTACAAAAGAGAGGCGGAAGTGGGATGGAAGCAACATATTTTAAAATGCATACGATGTCGCGGGCAACAACTAATACATTCACATTTTACAAGTACTTACTCTTCAATGACTTCATGTTCTCGTAGAGTTTCTTCATATGCTTGTGCCCATTTAGTGAAATCATGTTGACACAGTACAAGATGTATATTTTTAATATGTGTGCAATTAAGTACTGTTACCAGAACTAGCGGGGGTGTCTTCACTATTATGCTTGTTAGTGAATCTAATACAAAACCACGATGAAACTCGGGTCTTTTGAAATAATCCGTAAGCAGCTCTTGAATCAACTCCTGTCACAACAAGAAATTTAACATCACTCTTATTTATCTTGTATAAAGCATATCCTGATATAAAAAAAAACATGATAAAAACATTATGTCCGAACACATGTCTGAACTATCTAAGCATCCCTTTCTCTTTGTCGACGATGCGACGTATTAGAAAATGTAGTGACTTATTATATATTCGAATAAACAGGGTGCTACGTTCTCGTACATCTACGTATATTCTTTTACATTATTCTTCAGTATCCAGCTACATTTATCAGCCACCTCATTTATACAATATGATTATAGTAATCATAAAAAGCTGTTTTATAGTTGAAAATAATTTTTATTTTCGTAAAAACACAAAATGCGTACGTCACCCAATCTTTCCAGGAAGCAAGAGAGAAAAAAATGTGTTGCCAGTCCACCAATTATGCTATATATATGTGAATGACAGCTTGATCAAGAAAACTTGTATGGTTTACTCGATCAAGCCGTCCTGAACACAATATAAATGTTACTTTAATGTGTCTTCTGTCAAAGCCAACACTCTCTACATCTACTCTACATATGCATAAATATTTAACTATCAGATGTCATCAGATTATTTATTTATACCTACAAACATAATTACCATTTGAAACATTACTGGCGATCCAACAGGGCCCAATACAGAAAAAGATGGAGCTGAAGTGTTAGTTGGTTTCTTTTTGTCGCTTGCTTTAGATCGCGGAGTTCCTATTGGTTTTGCGTTCGCTATTAAATTTATCTTCTTCATCATAATATCAAAATCGTCTTCGGTTTCATTGATTGATTCTATAAATTAGAATTCCAAAGTTTGTGATTAAATATATAAAAAACGTGTAAAGCAACCAGTAAGTACTAACTGAAATTAATATTTCATTAAAACATCGACAAACGACAAGATACGCCTGTAATTTGAGCTATGGTTGCATTTATAGTCGGTGTCGAATTTTAAATCCTTGAATTGTATAAAATATCTTATTTTGCAGTCAACAAGTTGGGTATTTGACAACAGCTCATGAGGCTAAGTGACGGTGTGATTCAAGGTGATAATAATATCGTATTATCAGACGAGCGCCTTACTTGTATTATTATACTTGTTTAAAAAATCTAATCTAGATTCGGATCGCAACACGTCGTTATATGCTTGGTAATAAATTGTCTACTTGACAGTGACAGCTAGCTGATCAGAAAAAGTAGAAAAAATATCATCATGATATGGTATTCTCATTATGTTTTTCATAACTTGAAGCCCAAGTTTATTGTTTAGAATCGAACTCTCCGAAGTTCACACTTCAATATCATAAAAATAATATAATTTCGATACCACCTTCCGTTTCTTCATTGTTGAGTTCATCGTCTCTAGCATTTCTTCGTGCTGCTTCATAACTTTCATTGATTGCTGTTACCATCAGCTCTCGTGCAGGACAGTCGCTTACACAAAGTGCTTGCACTACGCAGTAATCAAAAGTAATAGTCGGTATAAACAAATGCATTCCCAACGTATAAGCCAGTTCTTGACTTTCCATTTCTGAAACACCAACCATTTATTTTCTGTAGTATTACCCACAGAAATGTTTGTTCTATCTTGAGCCTGATTAATGATCTTTCATTAACACTCAGTTAAGTTTTTACAAACTTCAAAAAGAGGGAAGTTAACTATACGGCTGTATTTTTTTATGTTAGATTGATTTACGATTGACTACCAACCGAGGATGGAGTTCGGCGATGTCGAAGATATCTATTTTATGTTTTGTTACCACATAACTCCGTCATTTATAAACCGAATTGAAAAAAAAAATGTTTTTATATTTGAAAGTATATACTTCCAGATTAGTCCCATAGAAATGTCATCAAATTAGATTTCGTAGAAATGTCATCAAATTAGATTTCATAAGTTGGTATCTAAAACAAAAATGCGCATTTTGAAGTCGGTTTTAAAGTTTTTTAAACTATATTACTTGCGAGACAAAGTGGTACCGATTATCAAAAAAAAACAATGTTTGCTCACTTCCATTTTAGCAATACTTCTTAACTGCGGTAAAGCGAGCTAAAAGACAATGCAAGTCAACTTTGAATAGTAATGAAAATTCACAATTGCCCCCTGAGTGTACTACCAATTGAGCTGTCAAGCTCTAACAGGTCAAGATTTAAAACAAAGAACGTGTAATTTTCCAAATCATTTTTTTTTTCAAAATCCTACGTTATGATTTTGAATGATAACATTCAATAAAATACCTATATATTATTCTAACTTACCTTCACATGGAGTTCCATGAAAAAATGTGATTAAACCTTTCACGTGCTCTCCATCTGAGTCTACAGTCGGTTCGTCAAATACGTGCAGACAAGCTTTCAAAGGATCTACACCAGCTTCTTTCATCTCCTTTATTTCATCTAAAATAGTACTCTTTGTTTATGTACAATTCATTTTATTGAATAAATTGCAGTGTGGGAATATGCATGAATTTTATTAATTAAAAATAAGAGTTTAAATGTAATTCGTATACTAACAAGGTAAGTTTAGAAAACACAAAAACCTCCGACAAAAAAATGGCAGCATCGATTTTGATGAAACATAGCTAAGAACACTCACGATTAAATCCTCTTTCAAATAAATGAATAAAACCGGACAAGTGCCAGTCAGACTCGCCCACCGAGGGTTCCGTACAAACTAAATAAAAGGGGGAAATCATATATTTTTTTTTATATTTTCCTTCATAAACCGAAAAATATACATCGTAAAAATATTTAAAAACCTGGTTTAGCTTATGCTTATGACGTTCTTTCATATGATACCCCACATGATACGGTTAATTCACTTTAAAATTTGGGCCCGCATTCCTTGCATAAAGACGCAATTTTTTGTGATTTAATTAAAAATGTCTAGTTTTCGTAAAATCGTTTGAGAGCTACGATGCCACACACAGATATACAAATACACACGTCAAACTTATAACACCCTCTTTTTGGGCCAGGGGTTAAAAACATAATTTCAACCGGTCCATAAACTTCCAAATGCAACAAGCATTTCAATTTTATTTACTCTCATTCACTTTCTTATTTTTGAAGATAATTTGTTTTTATAGAATGAATCTATTTTTGTTTAGGTTTTTTGTGAGCAATAAAAAATATCAGGTATATTCCCTATTTTACAAACCAGCTATTATTTCTGCTTCAGTTCTAAATTTGCGTGTAGTTATTATGTTTTCTTTAATGATAGTACTTTTTGTTGCCCCCTTTGGACTCTTTCCTTTTCTGTAACATTTATGACCTGGTTAGTTGTCAATGGTAATTAATTTTCAATATCTTTCAAAGTTATTCATTCCTACGCTTTTGTTACGTGTGTCCCTCGGCTACTCGAAGTTTTAGACGCCGCTGCTGCTTCTTCATCTTTCAGTCTGAAAAAATAAATCAACTTAATTTACAAATATTTTTTTTTTTTTAATTTACAATTTAATCTTGTTAAATTATGTTACTATTACTGGTTCAAATCATTGTAAAATAAGTATACTTACCAATATATTTTTTTATATGTATTTATGTAACTGTTAATATTTTTGTCAGGCAAAAATCGACTACAGCAATATGTAGTTCGAAAGAAGTTTATTTACAAATTCAAATATTACTTGCTGCTCTTTCAGAGGAGTTATTTTCCTTTAATGAAACTCGCCTTTTCACGCGATCACGTAAGCCTATTACGAAGCCCATAACTTCTGGCGGCATCCCTGCTCCGGGTTTTATAGCTGGCACTAACATTTCTTCTGGTTTATTGTAATATTTAGAAAGTAACTGGTACACTTCTTCTTCTTCTTTCCATTTCCTTGAATATTTTGTTGTTATGAAATTTTACATTTTGAAATAACAATGTACATTTGCATACACTAATCAATTTGGGCGCGGTCGTGAGAATGTTTACACAATTAAACATTTTTTTCTACTACTCTTGTCAATTAACGAAAACCAACTGTTACTGCTGGTATACATAAATATTCAATTACCAGTGACAAAATGTACAAACAGTACATAAAGTTTGTGCCTCAACTAACACAGCAGAACCGAGGATGCGTAACGAAATAACGAAACTGATAAGTTTGATTGCCTCATTCTGCTCCATCACATCAGATTATTAGTAAAATGATGCTCCTATGATTAATAATAATATGAATTTTAATTATGATGTGACAAATGTGTAATTTCTTTATTATTATTTAATTTAATTCGATTTAATTGACATATATAATAATGTAATACAATTTATACTGTAAAATAAAATGGATCTTTTTGAGTCTGAAATATTTTTTGAATTATTTTTTCTGAAACTGGAATTGTGCGAGAAGCTCAATACACACCAAACCAGCCGACCCGCTGACTTATGTCGCCAACTTTGCCAACATAAGTCCACCCTCCATATGCCGTATAGATCGCAGGGTTGTGTCGGCGGATTTCGTACGTATTGCGCTTCAATGATGCATGGATGCATTTGGAGGGACGGGTCGTCTGTTAACTGCTGCTTAAATTCGCACATCTCTAGTGGATACACAACCTTATAATATAAATAAATGGGTAACTTTGAGCAAAAGCAAAATTATATTTAACACCTAAATAAAATCAAACACAATCAACACATTTATTTGAGGAAATCACATTTTAGAAGCGGTTTAAAGTTATCCATAGATTTAAATTTACTTATACTAAATGTAATTATCATTTAAATTTCTTACTCGTCACTGTGGGCTATGATGAGTTCAATTGGAAACGGGCAGGGATTTGTCAGTCCAAAGTAAATATCCGTCGTTTCCGACCATGGGAGAGTCGGTGGAAAAACAATGTTAGGCCCAATAACATGCACATGCGGTATAATGCCTTGCCCAGATATTGGAATCGTCAATCTATTGGGGTTCATGTGAAATCTAAATATTAGCTTGCCTTCATAATTCATCTGCAACGGTATAAGTTACTACTGACTGTTTCGCAGCTACGTAAATTTGCAAATTTATTTTTACAGCAGTGGAACTGTATCAACACTGTTTTAATTTCTATGACAAGCTGGTTGGTCCGCGAGTCAGCAACAGATTTTCATGATCAATTCTCTCCCGGATGACTGGTATAATGATTTTAATTATAATAAGAAGTCTTGTGAACGTCTGCTGCGGATCCAAGGATTGAGCAGCCCTCCAAACTTGTAGAAAACAAAACCAGTCATTGCCTCCTGATTGAAAGTTGTATCAATTTTTCAATTTAACGATCCGTTAGCGAAATGTAAGCTTTAAAGTGATCATATTTGTTAAAGTGATGTGTGGCTCCTTGCCGGTTAAATGGTTAGTCGCAGTGTCAGATAACAGTTATATACTATTGTGAATAAAAAAAATCGTTAGCTGGTCTTAGCTCGTTGGAAAGATAGTTCACCGTTAAGAGCATCAGCTGACGACCCTTTCTTACCTACATTTAGGCTACCTTAACGCACTGTTAGGTACTTGGAGACAAATTCTAAACTTGAGAGTGATATCTAACCAATGGATCGCTAGACATTATCGTATGATAGCCTCACGATGTTTTCCTTCACCGACGGCTAGTGCTCATTTTTGGATTCAAACTCGCGCCATCCGAAACGAAAGTGCTTCCAACCTGAGTCATCGCTTTAAAAAGTTTAAAAGCAACTGCAAATGCAGCGGTCACTTTGCAGTTGCTGTACGGCACTATCGGTTTGTACTCGTATATGTATTTCTATAATATTCCAAGTTTCAAGCGAAGTCGATACACTTGTAGCATGTAGTTACAGTTCGAAGCGTAGGGTAGACCGAGGCGAAAAGGATCACGAGGCGAATCGGTTCAAAATAAGAAAATCTCAAATATAAAAAAATCTGCGCGTCATGAAACGTAACTGCAAACGTCAAAACGTTCCCTGGTTCTCGCCACGCTATTTTGAAATTAAAGTAGAACTCTCTCGCCCGCACCTCAGTGCCAGCGAAAATCGCAAGTGACACGGATTTAGGGTGCGGTCGCGTTTTGCGCCAAATATAAGGTAAATGATTTTGGTTTTGCATTTTCTGGTATCTTTAATTAGCCTTATTGTTTTAATTGTTGTTTTACCATATGCTATTTGAAATGAAATATGAGTATAACGCTAGTTTTTTACGCTATAGTGATGGATATTTTTTCAAAAGATAATGTTTTGAAACTATGGATATGGGGCTATTCGGATCATTGATTTTGGGGCGAATTTGATCATAACGCTAAATGCATTTAACTAACCAATATTTATTTGTATGTTGTTTTAGATGGTTCAGAACTATGTAGTACAAATCCAGAACCAAAACCAAGCCCAAGTAAGGACCTACAACCTAATGAATTCTCAGAATCAGAGCCAAGTTCAAGTAATGAACCGGTGGAGAAATGCGCCGACAGAGTCGGTGCTAAAGGCTTTACACACTTATGAATTATGTACAGATAAGTAACTGATCTCATAATTTAGGTTTATATAAGCGTTTTTATAAACATTTTAAGTTTTTTATAATATTTGTTTGTTCAAAAGAAGTTTATTTGTTTGATCCAATTCACCCCCAAATCGGGGGTGAATCGTTTTTCCCGATTTACAAGTTTTTATTAATTAAGAAGAAAGTTTTAGTTTTGTTTAAAATAAACTATGATAAATACTGGTTATGATTCAATAAATAAAACTGCTGTGCCTTATTCAGAAGTATATTTTTTTTCAACCCAAACTTGAAGTGATCCTATTCGCCTCGGTCTACCCTACCTCAGAATAGCGCCTTCATTCGAATATTACATATCTCAGTGCTTAACCAAAATGCAAACCTCCATAGTAGGCTTGAATGCTATACTAAGCCAGCCACCTTCTCCTGGTTCATATTTTCCTGAAGTGTCCATAATTGTCATAGGGTTAGGTCCAGGTACTTTAAGTTTCAGCGTCACGTACCAAATACAGGTTGGTTTTCCCCTAAAATCAGATTCACGTGAACATCATTATCATCGTTATTGTATGTCTTCCGTACTCAACAATCCACAAAATATTAATACTTACTTTTACTTATTTTAGAATGTTAATTATTTTGTTATGTATCGTTTTTTTAAGTTTCTTTTATGATAAAGAATACTTACTGTAATATAGTTTTGAGAACATAATTTCATCTACATAATAACGTTGATATTCAAATTGTATGAATTTCAACAATATAATTAAGAAAAAAATATTAATAAACATATCATATTATAAAGGTAAACGTACACGTTTTTAAGTGGTACTGTGCATATAATTTTATCTCCACATCTGACAGACCCTAAATTAATCTCGGAAATGTTTGAACTCAAGTACGGGACTGCGCAGAGTGCATTAACCTTCACTGGAATTGTGACTCCGTATGGGACCTTAAACCAAATAGTATAATGTATAGTGCAATGCTGTCTCATATGATGAAAAAATTACGCACAAAACTACAAGTAAGAATAAGGTAGAAAAAGGTATAATACCATTAACCTTAATCAACTTAATCATTCCCTAATCCTCTCTACACAAACAAACCCTACATAACATGATTTACCTCCAAATTAAATGACCATTCCACTTTCTCCTCTAGATGCATAAAATCTAGTGATGTAGGTGTAAACACCACATCAAGTTTACCGGTTTCCCCCGGCAGGAGCTTACCACAAAGCTTTATATTTAACCAGCTCGGCACTTGAGTGCCCCTTGAAAAATGTAACTTCGTTGCAATGGGACCATAGTTTATTACTTCAGCAGAACACTGTACCTGTAACATGATGAAATCTGAAATAAGCGAATGGGTATGAAAGTAATCATTAATGAAATGTCAGTTTTTTATGCTATAAAATACCGAAGAATTATTTCTTCGCCGAATTATTTATTTTATTATTTATTACCGAAAATTACGTTTTTTTATTATTTAAAATCGACCTTTTAACTTTGCGGTAAAAGCTTCTAAAGTTATTTGTAGAAAAGGAAAGGGGATGGTTGGCTTCTTTACCTAAAACAAGTATTTGTAAAACACTCGTTTATAATATCATATTAGGTCGTTTTACTGAAATTATTGTAATCATATTGTGCTCTCAGTCTAATCCGAAATTTAATATAAGACTTTCAAACCTTACAAATATAGCTTTTGTAAAAAAAAAAACGAGCAAAAAACTCTTCTGTAAAATTTTACCAATGATAGATAGTTCATACAAACAATGAGGCGACGATTTGTTGAAGAAAACAGGAGATTAATAGCAAATTGTGAATCTATGTTTTTTATGTATTTTCTTCTCAAAATAACATTTAATCTAATCTGTTCCATTCAAACGGATTTATTTTTACTAGACTAATGTATATAAGTTATTTTTTTATTTTTTTATTCACTATAGATCTACGATTGACCACCAACTCGCCTGATGTTAAGCGACGGTGTGGCCGAGGATGGAGCTCGTCGATCTAGAAGATATCAAATAAAAATAATATAAATAAAACCATATTATTTATAAAAAAATATATTATATAAAAAAAAACATAATATAAAAAAAAATTTAAAAAATAGAAAAATAATTTTAATTATAATCAATGTTACTTACCGTACTGCCAGTTATAACCACCCCATAATCAATTACATATGGTGTTGTTTGAAACCCAGATATGGGGCCCATTTTCGAACTTGTAAAGTACGCTGACAAAATTTCCGGTCGCATTTTTATATGATCGATCACGAGCATTTTTTCTATTACCATTTCTATATCCATAACCGAAGGATATCCATCCTGAAATACAGTACACGCTAGAAATATATTTATATAGGTTTTTTTTTTTTTTTATTTAGTGGGTTGAAGGAAAGGTTGTTTTGGTAGAAGGTATTTAATTAGAGGGTGTAAGGTGGAGGACAGAAGGTGCTACTGGGATACTCGCTACTGTCCTCCACCTTTATTTATATAGGTAGATATGTCATTTTATCGTATCCTAATATTTTAAAAGTAACTATGTATCACTGTTTGTTAAACCTTTTCGCGACCAATCGGCTGCTTCACTACACAGATGAAACCGCAGGGCACAACTAGTAAACAATAAATATCTGGGGGCACGGCCGTGGCCCCGCCATGTGAGCGAGCGGGTACGTACGGCCGGGACTACCTTTGCACGTTATGCATTACCTGAGATTACGTTTACGAGATTACGATTACGTTTACCTGAGAGGAGCATATGTGCCAATCGAATCGAAGGTCGCCATCTTCAAAGCACTTTTCTGTCATTGGCGTATTGACATGTTCTGAACCATCGGTAGTTGTAGCGAACATTTCGCTGATCACTTCCAAATATTCTGGTGTCAAACTAGGAATGGCTCGATATCCATACTCACGATCCAACTATTAAAATTTAATACACAATTGTGTTACAAAATGTAAAAATCAGTCGTAATGCTAACATACTAAATATAATCATTGTAATCCTAACTAAAAGCGAACGTAAACAAAAAGTATTTATGTAAAGGTAAAATATACCCAACTGCATCCTAATCCTAACTAGTGATGTTCCGGATATCCGTATCCGTATCCGCGGATAACCGCGGGAGAAATAAGGTCCTTATCCGTATCCGTCACTTTTCTCGCGGATCTTTTACGGATCTTTTATTATTTTTCAAATTCAATTGACAGGATAAAATGCTGCATAATAACTTAGATTATGTGATTAAGTAATATAATTATAGAAAAAATACATTCAGAGTATTTTTTAATTCTTTAAATCAAATGGATACCACACCAATAGTATATAACTCAAAGATACTAAATCAACTATCTTATGAGATCACTATTACACATAGAAAGTTATGACATTACTTTTATAAATATAAGACAATGAAAAACTACGCGCGCAATGCAAGTCGAAACCTCTCCTGATGTTGCGGCGGGCGTGACGTCAATTATCGTTTCAAGGTCACGCGCCGACACCGATTGAGTGAGAAAATAAAGATCCGTGTCCGTATCCGCGGATTTTGACACTAAATATCCGTATCCGGATCCGTGTCCGCGGATATACATTTTTGACGATCCGGCACATCACTAATCCTCCGGCACAAAACTAATATTAAGAAAGCAAAAGTAACTCTGTCTACCTAGAGAATCTAAAATAATTGGTTTTAGATATTCAATAATTAAATCTTCAAATCTAAACCAAGCATACATAGGAACTTTAAATGTTGTATCTCGGTAGGACTAAATTATTTAGTGATACGGGAACTATAAAAAATATAATATTCATGATTCTTTATAAATAACAGAAGAATATTATAAATCATATCGTTGTGTAATATTTCTTACTTATACTAAATATCACTTGAGCAAACAATTTGGTCTCAATATCATTAATACGTGCCGTTCGTGGTCCAACGTTTTATATTTGTGTTTTTTACCCACCTTAATAATATCTGGCCTAGGTAGAGTTATATATACTTGAGGAATTTCTCCCCATCCAAAAACTTCTATTGGGATATGAGGTAAATGCCCTATTTCCAATATAAATACCCTTTTAAAGTACCCGATAACACCAGGCCTCATGACAATCTTTAATTCTGCATTTTCTTCACAATCTAAGAGTTTTTCTGGAGGCACTAAATCTAATATGGTCGCTTCCAGTTCGTTTTCAAATTTAGGTTCTTTTAAATACGTTTTGTATTCGAAAGGCAACTGAGCGATATTAGTAATAATTATTTGTTCTGTAGCAGATTCGTGGAAAGATCGAATTCTAAAATTAACTTTTTGCTTATTTAATTCATACTTTAAGTCTGAACTTTGACCGGTGACAGCAATTGTCTCAGGTGGCCCTCCCAAAACTTCGCACTCCAGTAAAGCCTTGATATTTATGTTGGACTTGGGTCTGAATATTACATGGATGTATTGGATTTCACCAGGTTTCAATAATCCTCTGTGCGGAGTAACTTGCATCACTTCGTTTATATCGATTGTATGCGGTTTTGAACGTTTAGGTAATTTCCAATACCATTCAAATGATGGTTCATAATGATGAGTATCTAACATTGGTGCTATTTTTTTCATTACTTTTAGTTTCATGTATTGAAAACCAAATGCGGTTTCAGTCGTAGTCAAAGTTTCTGTTACAATGTGTTCATTTTCTTTTGTATCCCCAAGTTCAATATGAGTTCCTGCTTCGGACGGTGCGGGACAAACTAACATTGCATCAAGATGGCTCACTGTAAAAAATAATTACTAGTTTATAGATAGTTAGGTTTTGTAAAAAAAAAATGGTTGTCTGTAAAGTTAGTTTACGGACGATAATATTACGTGATAACGATGCGTTACAAGCCGAACGCTTGGGCCGATCGTGCCTCTCTATCGCTTGTTCCGCGCTCTCGCTTGGCTCAGGCGGAACGTGTCACATATCTTCGATATATGTCACATGTGTGATATGTGTCATATTGGCGTTCATCGATTTCTATGACGTTGTCACGTCAAAAATATACTGACTAGGAAACGCACACACAGTCTGAAGTAATTACATTTTGTAGCATAAAAGTACATGGTATACAGTGTTAAGCTCAGATACGAATTATATAAATATCTCTCATTTTTGTTAAGGTTATTAAAATTTCAATTACCTGTGAGTTCTGTGTTTATGCTTGTTGTTTGTGAAACTGTAATATTACTAACTTCTATCTTGGATGGCTCTGGCTGTTGGAAACATATAATAGACAAATAACTTTTTGTAATTAACCTTCGCGACGCTCTGAATTCAGACAAACTCCCCATATTGCTCCCTTGTTCTGTTTCAACAATCGACTGTTTCACCTCAAACCGAAAAGATAACTTTACCGCTGAGAATTCAGCCTAGAAAACCTGTTTGTATTCTCTAGGGTGGAAAAAAATCAAAATGCAAACAAGACGAAGACAAGACAAAAAACTTTCCAACCTTTCTGTTCAACATCTTATTAAAAACAAAACAAAGAGTTTAATTCATTGAAGTTCCCTTCTTAGCTTAAGCTAATAAGAAATAATTAGTTTAAGCTTAGCTTAAGCTTAAGCTAATTATTTCTTTAACATTGTCCTAAATAAAGTAACTAAACCCCATCTTTGTAAAAATACGAAATAAATCTAATGTTTCACCTCAACTCTGAAAGGTAGCTTTTCGGTGATAAATCAGCGTCGAAATTACGTATATAATGTGGGTGGAAAAATTGGTTGTCTGTAAAGTCGGTTTACGGACGATAGCTTAACGTGACGACGTTGTCACGTTAAGCTATCGTCCATTGATGAAACATTGATGAAATGCAAACGTTACAATGAGCGTAACGAGACAATGAGTCATCCTTTTCCGTGCGTGCAGCCGGCGTTCATCGATTTATTAGACGTTGTCACGTCAAAAAAAAAATTTAACGTTATCTCAAATAACATACTCGCCGTAATATACCATTTTGTCCCCTTGTTATATCAATATACTCTTTCACCCTATCTATTCTTCTATTATATTATTATTCTATTTTGCTCCCTTTTTAGGTCAAAAAGATAACTTTCTCTTTGAGAAATTATCATGGAAATCCCATTTTGTACCCTTTAGGGTGGAAAAAAATTTTGTCTTAAAACTTAAGAAATATATAATTTTACATAGAATAAAATTTATGGTTTATGTTTTCCTTTTGTGAATTTCGTAAGAAGTTTGTTTTTACCATACACTTTTTTTTCTAATTGGCTTAACACATTTCACAAAATGTTCTCCACTTATTCGGAAACCTTTTTGTCTTTACCTAAATAAATAATATTTATAAAATACGGGTACATTTTTACTTCTAGTTAACTTAAAATCGCTATATTTCTATGTTATTTAAGATAATATTTACCAAAAATTTATTTATGTTAAAAAAGATAAACCACCTTGAATAACTTGTTTTCGTTATATGTAATTGCTACACAAAAGTTTGGAAAGTTTTACTTCTGAAAAAGTTATGTTGGAAAGATAATTATAGTTAAAAAAACTATAAAAACCGACTTCAAAATACGCAATTTTCGTTTATTTGGATGACATTTTTCAAGTTATTTTGATATAAAAACTAAAGTACTGGACCGATTTTGATAAAATTTATATGGGACTACTTTTGAGGCATTACCTACCAAAAAAAGACAATTCAATTATAAAAAAAAAAACGTTAGCGGAGTAATCGCTGAACAAACATACAAGAAAAAAAAACATACAGTCGAATTGAGAACCTCCTGCTTATTAAGTCGGTTAAAAACAGATTTTTCACGTAGGTTTTAGAGCTTAAATGAAAAGCACTTACAGGAATATATTGTGAAATAACACATTTCTTCCATTGAAATTTGTAGCAAACCAATAGTGGTGTTACATTTTGTATTCTCACTGTTTTGCTTTCAATACTGTCGTTTAAAATGCAACGGAAATCTACTCGTGGTGACATAACAAACAAATTTGGGAAATTTATAGTTCCGATCAGTTTCACCGCATCCTGCAATAAATAATAGTGTCCGACAGTTCATTTTTCACCCCAAAGTGAGTGAGAGAGTGAGTGAGTGAGTGAGTGTTATACGTATATGGAGTGTTTAACGTATGTACCTGTCTGTGTTATCGTAGCTCTCTAACGGATGGACCTATTTTAATCTAGTTTTTTCTGCTTGAAAGAAGATTTCATCGATAGTGTTCTTAGTAGCTGTGTTTCATCAAAATAGATTTAGCCGTTTCTTTTTTTCGGGGGTTTTGAGTTTTCTAAACTTGAGTATATTTGTTATTATAAATTGTTTTGTTTATCAGTTTTACGAAGCGAGCTCAAACATTTTGCCATGTCCGTCCGTCCGTAGCCTAGCTCAGTGTGGGAAAGCTATAATTAACACATTCCAAATATTTGGAATATTTGGAATGTGTTAATCATAGCTTTCCCACAATGTGTGTAGGTAACATTTTAATTACACCGAAAAAGTGATAGAAAAACTTAGTTAGGCTAAGGTAGGATCTTGCTAAAACTAAGGCTTTTAACGACTAATAGTCGATAAACCTGACAAATGTAAGTACTTAGAGAAGTAAAAATAAAAATTTCGGGCAAATATGATTTGGAATTTAAAAATATTTTAATTTCATTGTATCGAACAAGATCTTCACATATTCTAATGCTCAACTACGAAACCCTACACTGCACATGACCCGTCACGCACTTGGCCGGTTTTCATGTGTTTTGGTTGATAAATAACTATTGATATAATACACAATGTACAGATGAAAATTGCAGTCTCAACGGTTTCACTAATTGCATTCGTAACTATTATAGCCTAAATGTTGATTTTATATTGGTGCATATTTTTTTACCTTATTTTTATGGCCTTGAAATTTTATTTTCATTGTATCTGTATAGACTTTCGATTTCAAAGTCAAATGTTTTGTTGTATCAAACAAAATTTGTATCTTCATCATATCTTGATCTTCGAGCCTTTCCTGTACAGAATGTGTAAGGCTGAAAGCCATTTTTATTTTATGTATATTTTGAAAAAAATGTAAAGGCTCCTTTCGCAAAGGTTCGACAGGTTTCAATGTTAAGTAGTCAATGAAAATACGTGATTGTTGGTAGCCAACTTCGCTGACTAAATTATTGATATTTATATCACATTCGTTGTAGCATATGCAGCAACACAGGTCTTCGTCTTGGGGCAATACTTTGTAAGTGCTATGTTTCTGAATTATTGCAAAAGGTGGTTTCACGCATAAATCAATGTCTAGAGGCAGCTTGGAAACATTCTTTATACTCATAATATCTGAAAATATTAATAAAATTTAACATTGTTTCAGAAAAGCGTTTCGGAATTCGCAGCGTTAAATACAATGCGTATGCGATGACGGAGTTGTGAGGCAACAAATATAAAAAATAAAACCGGACAAGTGCGAGTCAGACTTGCCCATCGAGGGTTCCGTACAAACTAAATAAAGGGGGGAAATCATTTATTTTTTATATTTTCCTTTTTAAACCGAAAAATATACATCGTTAAAATATTTAAAAACCTGTTTTAGCTTAATATGCTAATGAAGCTCTTTCATATGATACCCCACATGATATGGTTAATTCACTTTAAAATTTGGGCCCTCATTCCTTGCATAAAGTCACTATTTTTTTGTCATTAAATTAAAAATGTCCAGTTTTTGGATTTTTTCCTATATGTGTACTCTAAGACAATGCTTCTTGATAATTTATTGAATCAGCCGTTACTTTGCGGAAATTCATATTCAAAAACTTAAATCTAACTTATATATCTAGTGGGTTTCCGCTTCGAGGTCTCCAAGCTGGTACTCTTGCCTACTTCGAGGTCTCCAAGCTGGTACTCTTGCCTACTAGATATATAAGTTAGATTTAAGTTTTCGACAATGCTTCTTGCCAAATTTCATAGTTCTAGGTCAACGGGAAGTACCCCATATGTTTTGATACCCTTGTGAGTGTCGCAATGTGCGTTTTTAATACAACCGGAACCCTAAAAATACAACCGGATTGAGAACCTTTTTTTTTGTCGATTAAAAGAGATTAATCCATATAGTATAATCAATGTGCTTCACGCAGCTTTAAAAAAACGAAATCATGTCTAAACGACTAAGACTTGGCAAATAGAATGTGTTTGTTTTACAGACCAAGTTACCAGTTTAGTTGAAAAGTTCAACATCCGACGAATCATGAACCCGCAACCATTCCCTTCGATACCAATTACGTCGTGGATGCATGCTACATCGGCACCGAAATCATGCAGCTTTGCTTAAATCTTTTACAGATTCCAAAGGCTGACTATATTGTATTGTTATTTTTCTTTATCTTCTAGTTTTATATAATTCAGATTAGACAATTAACAATTCCAAAATCTCAACGGCCGACGATGCTTTAACTTAGGACTTTCTTCGTTAGTACTACAGGATGACTATGTCAACGCCGAAATATATACAAAATGTTAAGTTAAATTACCTGTTAACTTATAAAATTCGCTGTAAGGACCATAATCATATTGAAAATCAATAACTGAAGATGACACCTCTATTTTTGGATCGACAAACTCTGCGACAATCGGACACTCCAAGAGCAGTTCTTTCTTGTTGATTCCTTCTACGCTGCCAATTAAATACCATACTTCTTTGATGGTTGTCACTTTGTAAGAAAGCCCAATGATAGTCAGCTCCATTTTTTCTCCCGCTGCTAGCTTGAATACTTTGGGATCCAAATTGAAAAACGCTCTGAGTTGGAAATAAAATAAAACAATATTAAATCTCACATGAACGTTACATGACTATGCCATAAAAAAATAACGCGTAATCAATCACAATTAGTAAGTAAACGGCTTAAAAACATTTTATTATAAAGTTTAATAGAGCACCACCGGTGAAAGTTATTTATATACAATAGAAAAAAAAACTGTTGTCCAAATGCCAAAAAAATTAGACATGCTTACGCATGTTCGAAAAACATTATCCTTCTTCGCTAGTTGAGTAAAAATATAGTCAAAGTTCAATTGCTTAGTTCTATAGTACTAATAGCACAGTTTTTGTTTCAATAGTTCTATCATAGTACTACAAGGATAAAAAAGTTTTAACAGTTCTATGGAACTAACGAAAATTACCATGTATTATTAGTTCTATAGAACAAATGAGAGAGATTTCGTTTTAATAGTTCTACCATAGAACTAAAGGGATAAAAAAAATTCAACAGTTCTATGACGTCACAGTTCTACAGAACTAATGGGAGTTGAGTCGAAATTGAAAAACCCCTTGTTTTTCAGGTTGGTTTTAACAGAAACAAGATATTGGTTCTTACGTGGGTGGTACTGGTTTATTCTTCGGTGCTTTATAATGTTCGCTCCATTCAAGTGAATGGAGTCTAGTCCCATGATTTTCTAAGACCACCTTGCAGTTTAGTGGAATCTTAGTGAAATGCCTGCCGAGAGATATTCTGTCTCGAAGCTCTCCTACCACTATACTAGTTCCGACACCGGTGGCAGATAAAGGAACTAACTGAAAAATTAAATTAATTAAAAATTTAAATTAATTACATACTTAATTGTAATCCGCCTAACTACGTCTTCGACCGAATGGTGGCCGCAAGACGGAAAGCGAACACCTGGGAGACCTCCAACTCAATGGTCAGATGACATCGACAAGGCAGTGGGAAGACAGTGGATGAGACTGGCACAAGACCGGAAAGAATGACGCGCTAAAGAGGAGACCTATACTCAGCAGTGGGTGGACAATGGTTGATGATGATGATGATGACATACTTAATTTAGTATCTGTCATAAATTTTATGAAAGGAAATATATCACGAATTTCACTCGCTGTCCCTCAAGAATAATTTGATGTTAAAACCAGAGGGCCTACCATAGACAGTACACAAATTGTCTTTCCACTGTCTTGTCTACTTACCAGGATAAAAATGGTTTGTGCATTTCAATGGTAGGCTTGCAGGTTCACTCTAAGCATACGATTCTACTAAGCCCTGTATACCCTGAAAGAGTATCCACATTTATCGCACAAATTTTCGCATTTATACAAGGGTGATGGGTGGAGCAGTTCTCAAAAAACAACAAACCGACACGGGTAATTACCGATGATTAAGTATATTAATCTGATCAGTAGAATTTTTGAAATGTTGTTTACTAATAATATTTCAAGCGAAATCAGGCTTTGTTAAGATATTATTTAATTCCAAATTATATATAACCTTTATCTGTTAATTAAAAAAAAAACTGTGGAGATTAGGCGCTGACAACTTTTGGTGTCTTATTTTTACATTTAATATTAAATCATGCATCAACCGCACACAGTGCATGTGGTATCGAGTGGACTACGTGTATGCCATACACTCGACATTTATGGATTGACGATCAAACAGTTGTTAAAATCAAATAACATGTAGACACTAGTTTTTAATTTATATATGTTTTTATAACTATTCGAGTTACTTTTGTTACTTGCCTTACCTAATATACATATTTACTGGGCCAACACAGCACCGCCCGCAACCGCATGCGCGTTGCCTGTGAATCTCAGCAACCGAGAAGAAACTGCATCGTGTTCAACAGCCAACACCGGCCTCAAAAACTACGCTACGATTTTCTCTGATAATTTCCTGGGTATGAACCATATATTCTCGGTACACCATTGATACAGTGCCTTATATTAGTTACATTTAGTACTCACAATATCTTTAACTTTCTCAAGTTGGATAATAGCTTTATTGGTGTAGGTGTCGGCATCAACCAAATAAAGAACAAGAAGTATGTCTGTCTCGGATTCCGGTTCTATAAAACCCTCTTCAGGATAAATTTGCCATTTGCCATCTTTATTGAGCTAGTAACAAAAAATTGATTCTTAAGATAAATTTTGACGGTGCAATGTCCTTACAAAAGGAGAAACTGGTATATACGCCTACGATTTATCCCATTTCGATGTTTTTTTTATCTTATTGGAATAAAAAATCAGGCCTGTATGTTTTCCTTCCTTATGTTAAAAAAACTAAAAATCTGTTAAAAATAGTTTAGACGAGACTTTTGTTCGCCTCATATCAAGCTTCACGCTTGCCCAAACAGTCCAAACTTCGAAGCCACCGAGGAACTCCAGCAGTTCGAAACTCTGTTTGCACTGCAACCGTCACGTATTATATACAAGGTATTACTATTAATTTTCTACTTACCAAAGAGGCCTTGAAAACAACTTGGACCGGGGAATCATTGCACAGAGTTAATGTTTTCTGAAATTTGTTCAATAGCTTGACCTGCCCCCATTGCAAAGCCACCGGGCTGCAAGTTACGATTGGACGGACTCCATTACCGGAGATTTGACAGATGTCAATCGGTTTCGACAATCCAAATATATTTATCCTGTTTACAAATATACACCGTTTTAATATATGTATGTACTGTTCGAAAATGTCAAGGCATTTGATCATGGAGCAAGTCTTTGACCGATTTCAGAGCTGTCAGAGCCCCTGCCTCATGGCACATACGCGCATTTTGCGCGAGATCTAGAACGCCGTACTGCTGCGTATAGTTCATAAATAATCGTTCTAGATAAGTATTTTTTGACGTGACAACGTCTAATAAATCGATGAACGCCGGCTGCACGCACGAAAAAGGGTGACTCATTGTCCCGTTACGCTCATTGTCCCGTTACGTTCATTGTAACGTTTGCATTTCATCAATGTTTTGTTATGACGTTGTCACGTTAAACTATCGTCCGTAAACCGACTTTACAGACTAACAATTTTTTTTATGTTAGAAATCTACGATTAACCACCAACTCGCCTAATATTAAACGACTGTATAGCCGAGGATAGAGAGGTCTTCGATCTAGAAGATATATATTCTAGCTTTGAAAATTTCAAGAGAACAGAAGAGAGGAAACACATAAATAATTCTAAACATTCTGGAACATACTTCATCCTCGGACACACCGTCGCTTACCATCAGTGTTGCATTTGGTGATCAAACGTAGGTTTAAAAAAAAACTAAAAAAAACACGCTTCAAATAATTGTATTTGACATCGGTCCTCGATAATTCTACAAAGTTTGAATTAAATCTGACTGTTTAAAGTGGGTCAAAATCAAATCCAAAGGAGTCGGTCACAAACAAACAAACATGCATACAGGTGAAGATAATAAAAGCGTGTTAAAAAAAACTAGCTGCATCCTACTTGGCTTAGTGAGCGTGACTGGCGTGAGTGCGAAAAGTTATAATTTTTTTTTGTTGTGTAGTAAGGTAACATTTTTAATACCTGACAGTATGTTTCTGAGGTCCAAGTATCTTCATTGTTATAGCAATGGGTAAAGTTATTGTACTATTTGGTTTAATCTTTCCTTCCTTGATTTTCACTTCAACTTCTGGGCTTAATAGTTCCTAAGGTAAGTAAATCCAAATAAGTAGAAACGGGTAGTTACCAAATGTTTCATACTCGAAGTACAATAGAAATATCAGTTTTTTTTTTAAACAATAGAAATATCAGTTACGGTTCCGTGTCTATAAGAAAAAAAACGGAATCCGTATAGGATCACTATTACGGTATCTGTCTGTCCGTCTGTCACAGCCAATTTGAAACTATTGTAGGTTGTCCATTCAGTACCCCTGCTTTATCTTGTCGGATTCAGAATCGGATCGAAAACTATATCTCCATCTCTGTTATTCTGTATGAAAATGACAATGATACAATACAATACAATACTTACAATTATTCTGTATGAAAATGACAATGATTCAATACAAGACAGAGATGGAAATATAGTTTCCGACTCAATTCTGAATCCGAGAAGTTGTGAATAGTCCTACAGGGCACGAAACTCGAGAATATATTTATTAATATATATAATTATTTATACTTTACATTTAGTGTATCATCCAAAACGAAATATCCCCAATACTCATTAGATGCTATCTGTATTTCGTGCATGTATGTGAAATCTATGAAACAAGCCCGTAGTTTGACGTCAGGAGCAGGCGTGATATCAGGAACCATTGCGTTGTATAAAACCGGCAAAATTATCGGCGGACTGTCAGACTTCTCCAGCTCTAATTCGAGGGAAGTCTGATTTGCCCTAATTAAATTTGCTGTCAATGTCACCTGTAAGAATAAAATATAATCAAACTTGCATAATAGAATCTCGGTCCGGTTCGTTACTACTTGATGTCAAAATAACCAAAATTTGATTACACCAGCGAGGCTCATAGTTCGTGTTAATGTAAAGAAAAATGCTCGCGATGCCTAAAAATTAGCCAAAACTTGGACGGATTCGATGAACGAAACCATTTATCAATTGGGGGTTTCCATGACCATTTTTCGGTTCCCATACTTCTCATAAGAAACACATTATATATGTATCTATATGTATTATATATATCTATATGTATTATAGGAATAAAAACAAGTTTAAGTTTAGAAAACTCAAACACCCCCGACAAAAAAATACGGCTGAAACGATCTTGATGATACAAAAAACACTATCGATTAAATTCTCTTTCAAACAAAAAAAACTAGATCACAATCGATCTATCCATACGAGTACATTATAAGTCTATAGATCGTCCGTCACGCTCACGCATACCAATAGTTTTGAAGATATAAAATGACTGAATAAACTTATTTAATTAAAAAAAATCGCCACATCAAAAACGAGAAAGAAACATCACAAATTTAAAAAAAAAAAATTAAGTTATTTTTGTAATCGTGGCCATCTGCTATACCTAAGTATATGTAGTCTTCTTATACGTATATATACCTTAGGTGTCTTAGATACCATCGTTACCTTCAAACAAAATCTACTTTCAGGCGCTATATCGACTTTACACGGATCAATATGGAACTCTCTTGGCCACTGTGGTATTTGAGGCTTCGGGATAGTAGCGTACGCATAATCCGTTATTGTGATACTGCTTATTTCAGGACCGTCTGAAGATATTTTAACAGAGCCGCTAACGTGCACTACGGACTCGTTAATCACTTCTAGATCAAGAGTTCTAGGAACACCTGGAAATTCGTATTGTATTTTAATATTGTTGTAACTCAGACTACAGTACGGCTGAGTGATCATTTCAATCTTATGTAGTTCAATCTTATGTAATTGTGGCTCAGTTGGTAGTATGTCTACCTGCTAAGCTGTAGGTCGTGGGTTCGATCCCCACCCAGGGCAAACATTTGTGTGATGAGGGATGAGCATGGATGTTTGTTCTGTGTCTGGGTGTTTCTATGTATCATATACCTAGTCTTGCCATAAATATTGTCACGAAGAAAAAATATATTTTTTTATTGCAAATAATATTTATTATTTTTACAGTGTGTTAGTTTAATACATAAATATAAAACAATTTAAAATATAAAAGCTTATTCGAAGTGGTCTCCATTGGCTGCAATACAGTCCTTTAAACGTTGAGGCCAGTTATCAATAGAAGCACGCACTCTTTCCATGGGAGAATTCTTCACTGCCAATCGTATGGATTGTTTTAGGGACTCCAAATTATCATGGCGTTTAGAGCAAGCCATACTCTCTAAAACTGACCATAAATCATAATCCAGCGGATTAAGATCAGGACTAGACGACGGCCGGTCTTCAGCTCCGATGAAGTCCGAAACGTTCACTTCCAACCAAGACTGCGTGGACCGAGCTTTATGACCTGGCGCCGAGTCTTGTTGGAAGGACCATACTTGGTTATTGAACATGGTGTTGTTAAGGGGCTTAACTACCTTCTCAAGAATGGTATTTTGATACACTTGTGCCGATGTTTTGATACCTTTTTCACAAAAATATGGCTCAGTCACTCCTTCATAGCTAACACCCCACCAAACCACTGAAGTCGGATAATGCCCACGTTGCACTCTGTCGACTAATTGGGAAGCTTCCTTAGAGCTTTGAGCATAAATACGGTCATTTTGTTTGTTAAAATGTTGCTCAATTGTAAAGATTTTCTCATCCGTAAACAAAATTTTTCTGTGACCTCCCTTTGCGTACCGCTTCAGTAGTTGTTTCGATTTTATCACCCTATTCTTTTTTAAATTATCAGTCAAAAAATGACCAGTGCGTCTCTTATAGGCTGCAAGTCCTAAGTCATCTTTTAAAATACGCGACATGGTTCTGGGTACTATCTTCATCTCCCGAGATAAAATCTTTTGCTTTCGGACAGGATTTCTTCGAATTCTTTCCCTTACTGCTTTGACCACCTTTTTCGTACGAACACTACGTGGACGGCTAGATTCTGTCACAAACAGAGGAGGTTTCATGTACCTATTAATAGCCCGGTACACAAACATTTGACTAATACCAAGCGTATGGAGAGTTTTAAAAATTGCATTTGGCTCCATACCAACTTTGTGTAATGCAATCACAGCGATTCGGTTCTCTTTATCACCCCACTCCATTTTAATATCGCAAAATATTGTACAATGTATTGGCGCCAAAATTAGAAAACTCAGTGAACAATCGTATAAAAATGACAGATTCCAAATTCAAATGTAATATCTTTCTTATTTTTAACTGTTATGGCCAGACTAAGTATATATATTTACAAAAAAAAGTATATATGTATTCTATCAGCCATCTAGTTCCATAGTACAAACTTTGCTTAATTTGGGCTAGATGGTATTGTGTGAAATGTCCACAAATATTTATTATTTATTTATTATTACTTACCCAAACTAACCATTCCAAAATCTAAGCAAGGTATGCTAAAAGTCAATGATGGGTATATTACTGACCCTCTGAAAATTAGACCAAAACCAGTTATTTATTTAGTACAATTTGCGCTCGATCGTTTCTTGTAAAATTAGATTTAAAAGTGATCGTGTTGTACAAGAAAATTATATAAATTAAATCGGCCAAGTGCGTGTCAGGCCACGCGCAGTGCAGGGTTCTGTAGTTACAAATCACAATATGTGTACTTTAGGGATTTTTGAATGATATTATGAACATACATTCACAAAATTTTCATTTTTAGGGTTCCGTACCTCAATAGGAAAAAACGGAACCCTTATAGAATCACTTTGTTGTCCGTCTATCCGTCCGTCCGTCCGTCCGGGTGTCAAGACCTTTATCTCGGGAACGCGTGAAGGTATCGAGTTTAAATTAAAACCATATACGCAGATCCATGGTATCTTGCTGCAGAAATAAAAATAAAATTTCTCAGTTTTCGTAAAAAAAAGTTACAGCCGAATATGTCGTAAAAAACGCACATTTTGACACTAACAGAGGAATCAAAACCTATGGGGTACTTTCCGTTGACCTAGAACTCTGAAATTTAGCAAGAAGCATTGTGTTAGAGTACACATATAGGAAAAAATCCGAAAATCAGACATTTTTAATTTAATCACAAAAAAATAGTGTCGTTATGCAAGGAATGAGGGTCGAAATTTTAAAGTGAATTAACCGTATCATGTGGGGTATCATATGAAAGAGCTTAATTAGCATTAATTAAAACAGGTTTTTAAATATTTTTACGATGTATATTTTTCAAAAGATTGTATTAGATTGTCAAAATTGTAACCCTCTTTCTGTGTAGTCGGTTAATTAAAAAATGTAATCTATACTTTACTTAAATTACATATACATCTTACTTCATATATACTTTCATCACAACATTTGTGTCACGTATGACGAAATTAATCTCTTCGAAGTATGGTCCTTGGTTAGAATTGCAAAATGATACGACAAAGCATTCCTTATCGCCAGGCCGAAGGCAATGAAATTCAGGAGTGCATGTGATACGGCTGCCGAATAACGACGGCACCTCTTTGTACACAATTACGCCGTTTATATGACCTATAAATAATTCACACAATTCAAACGCATGCCAAATGCAAATATGTTTAAATTTAGATATAGCGTATTCACATACCTTTGTTAATTGCAACAATTTCATAATGGTACGTCTTACTGATGTAAACACAATCCATATCCAGGGTTTCCACGTTCAAGGTGATGGCAGGAGGCAATGATGTTCCCATCATTTTTAAAGGAATGCGCTCTTTTACACCGTCCACGTCTAGGAAAGCGGTGGAAAATAATTCTCCCAACAATTTCGGCGAAAATGTTATAATTATTTCTGTTGCTTTATTGGCCCATAGTTTTCCGACCTGTGAATCAAGTGTTTGAATATTAAAATCGTCGCATTTGAAGATGTAAAAAAACATGTTCTAAATAACGTTACTTGCACAATACTGAAAGGAAGGATTCTTGTAGGAATTGGCCTAATACGAATATATCTTTATAGGAAACTGGCCTTATCGCCTAACTGACTCTGACAATGAACTTCATTACCTGACCACAGAAAACCTTTTCGCGATTTCGCGACGCATGACTATTTTGAGTTCGATGACAACGAAGTTCGTTCAATGAAGAAACAGTTGGCCGTTAAGGCCACTGGCCTAACTAAGTTACTTACGGCAGGTGTAATAGAGAAATGCATATTGTGGAACTGTAATGTCGTATCACACACAAGAGAATGTATTTCATCACGAAATATTCTTGTATAAATCCTCGCGTGCTCGTCGCCACTGGCCACGTCATATTGGACTAGCTTCATGTGTTTCGATGTTTCGCTCTCCTTTAACTCGTAGAACATTGTAGCCAATTGGACCTTTTCTTCAAAATCTAAAAAAAAGTTATTAATCGTGTAGAAACCGTTGATTACGTTTTTACGTTTTATACTGACAGAACACCCCTTTACAGTGTCTCTAGTATATGACCTTCATCCCTCTACAATGTGCAATTTTAGATAGATTTAATTTTAGCTTTCTTGTTTTAATTAGTATAGTATGTGATTTGGGTCTGTTGCCTGCAATAATAAATTTTTATTTTATTTATTTATTTTTATTTTATTACTCGATTATGTAGGCTTATGTTCTTGTGTCCGATTTCTGTTAATGAGGTCGTCTGGTGACCAATCAACTCGTCTCGATATCGATGTCGTTGTATTTAGTATCGGAATAAAAGGCTTAATGAGCATATGGCAAATAAAATGCATAATCTTGTTTTTTAAATAAATTAAGTAATAAACTGCATTTAATACTTTTTGGTACGAATAAAATAATAAAACAATATTGCAAGTAAACTTGCAACGCAGCAAAAGGATGTAATAGAAGTTTAGTATTTCAACCAGTATCTTTTTTATATTTTTATAATTACCGTCATACACGTTTTCATTCTTCAGGCACAAATAGTTGAGCGTACGATTGGATTTATTTATTATTTTTAAAGTTTGTTGGCGCACCATCGTGTTATACGTGTGACTAAATCTCACCACATACTTTTCAAGCTCAACACTTATAATTTCTGTGGATCCAAATAAATTTATTCGAAAATTTTCTCCTGTAATATAAAAAATACAATAATTATACTTGTGTAAACTATTGAAATCGACTTCAAACTTCAAATAAGCTTTTCTGTCCACTTTGTAGCTGGTCTTCCAACGCTGCGTTTGCCGGTGCGTGCTATGTGCCCTGCCCATTGCCGAATTCGCCAAATTCCACTGTGCCATGTCGGTGACTTTCGTGCATCTACAGATCTCTTGGTTTCTGAAATGATCTCGCAGAGATTCCAAATAAAGCCCTCTCCATAGATCATTGTGACTTTGGGCTTCCTTAAAAAGCTCATAGTGACCACGTTTCAGTTCCAAAAAAAATATTTTTTTCTAAATCTATTTATTTATTTAGTTTATCGTATTGTATTTATGTATTCGTGTACCACGAAACAGAATACAGTCTTTACAATTTTTACAATGTACAATTCATAATTTTGACCTAAACTATATTCCTTAAATGTATACACAACATGTTATAATTACAATTACAATAATAAGATATTCACTTTCAATTTATTTTGAATGACGGAGTTATGCGGTGACAAAGTTTAAAAAAAACACAACCTCCTCCTTTTTTGAAGTCGTTTAAAAAGCGAAAATAACTCTTGTTAACTAACTTGTTACCTTTTCACGATCAAGCAACTGAACCGATTGTTATGAGATTTGGTACGGTGATAGCTTAGGACCTAGGCTATAGAGCGGACATAGTCATAGTATTTCATCATCAACACCGCCGATTTTCATCACTACGTGGATGAAACCGCGGAGCACAACTAGTATTTGCGTAAGTGGAACTTGTTTTAAACCACTGAACCAAAATTACTAAAAATTTTATTAGGCTGCATAAGTATAACATTTTCATATACTTACTCCTTTTCTATTAAAAATAATCCTCGAAATCAATTTTCAACTGGCGAATGTGGCCGGGTACATTAAATGTAAAAAATATAGGTACGTGATTCGCGGAACATACGTTTAAATAAACATTATAATTGAGTGCCTCTTTTCTTTGAAGAACTGTGAAGGTTGTCTACTACTTAATGCATAATTTTTTTTACTTGCCAGTTTCAAAAACTACATATAAAATTTCATCCGTTGCTCCAAAATACATTGTTTTGAATGCAACTTTTATATCAATTTTTTCACCAGGATTCAAGTATGCGGATTTTGGCTCCACCGAAAACGGGCTGAAAGTTATAGTAGGTAAGTTTATTTATCTGTCATAGTTACGTGTAATGATCTAAAAACGAATGTTTGTAAAATGAAAGCTTAGATGATAATTCATCTGACAACCAAAAAATTCAGGGCGATGTGGTAGCGTAGCGACAAAGCCCTTAAAATAAATTTAAAAAAACCCAAAACTTTGAGTAAATAAAGTTTTTAGGTTAAAAAATACCTAATGAACCTAACCTAATAATTGAACCAATAAAAACATAACTTCGTGTCAAGTAAAACATCTGGAATCAGACAGCTCTATGAAACGAAATTGGGCCAACATGATTCGAAAAAAAATTGAATCATAGATTACCGTCAAATTAATACATAGTACTTATTCGAAGTTATTTAGACACAATACCTTCTTGTGACCAGCGTAAATCCAGCTGGAATCGTTCCAATGTTATGGACAGCCATATAGACGAAGTTTTCTACTTTGAGTGGAGTCTTCGGAATGACGATTTCGTCGGGGAAATCGAAAATAGGCCTTGGCCCCATTGCTTTAACAGTCAATTAACAAGTTTACATTTGAGTTTTGGCGGAAATCTTAAAATATCATGTCTCTGTTCTGTTTTCATAAATTTTATGTAGGTATTTTTTTCGGATGCCATTTTGTAAAATTGATGATATTTTATTCAATGTGTAATAGTGGGAATGTGAAATAATGGGGCGAAACGCATATATTCATGTCGGCAAACCTATTCTTCCAATAAAGTCACCACCAATTTACGGAGACAGATAAGAACTTGTCTGCGACATAATTTAATTTTGAGTTGTTTGACGACGCTGATCGTCGAGAACTTGGTTTGTTGTGCCTGTTGCTTGTTATCTATTCATGATTAAACTGATTGTTATGAAATTTGATACAGAAATATCTGAGTACCTGGAAACGGATATAGGCTACGTTTCATCATCATCGTTATCACCGTTTTTCATTACTATGCAAGTGAAATTGTGGGGAACAGTTTTTTTTTTTTTTTTTTTTTTTTTTTTATCAGCCCTGTTTGTACAAACTGTCCCACTGCTGGGAACGGGCCATCTTCTCATTGTGAGAAGGGTTAGGCCATAGTCTGCCGCGCTGGCCAAGTGCGGGTTGGCAGACTTCACACATCTTCAAGATCATTGAGAACTCTCAGACATGTAGGTTTCCTCACGATGTTTTCCTTCACCGTTTGAAGTTGGCGGCAATCAACAATACGCACATAACTTCGAAAAGACAGAGGTGCGCGCCGTGGGATTTGAACCCAGGACCTGCGGATCGCAAGTCAGACGGTCTCTCCACTAGGCTGCCGGAAACTCCCCGAACAGATAAATAAATGTATTTATGAAAAAAAATGGTTGATAGTTTAACGTGACAACGTCATAACAAAACATTGATGAAATGATGATGATGATGATGATGTAAGGGGACAGTGAGCGTAACGGGACAATGAGTCATACTTTTTCATGCGTGCAGCCGGCGTTCATCGATTTATTAGACGTTGTCACGTCAAAAGTGACATGCTTGCTTACCTATCAAAGGAATCACATATTGGTCAACATCTGTGTAAAATGAGACTCTGTGAGTGTAGTCTTCGTATGTCATCGGCTTGAAGTTGACAGTGAATGTAACACTGATTCCTGGAGCTAGCCGAGACAGCAGCTTGCCTCCGGTGGGCTTTATGAAGAAGAACGACGATTCTTTGTATACCATGTTCAAGAAAGTCGGACCCTATAATGTTAAATGGAAGACTTAAATTCCCTTAACGTAGTGGAGTTGGTCGCTACATTTCATCGCCTGCCCATTGTAAACCACTGCTAGGCCACCACTGCTGCTACTTTCCTAATGAATCCCACTCGGTCTGATCTACCAGCCCGCTTACTTATATCGTCATTCCATCGTGTCTCAGGGCGTTCTACTCTAAGGGCCTTACCGAAAAACGTTGCTTAACTTTAACCAACGTCTTCAATTCTCGGTCTTCTTTCCGCACGTGTCATTACGTGTCAGCGAGAAGTTGACAAAATATGTTAAGCATTGCTTAAAGTTAAGTAACGTTTTTCGGTAAGGCCGTACGCTGCAAAATATGCTATCCTTTCTAGTAGTTGTCAACACCAGTTGATATCGGTTCTACGACAGATTTAACTAGCCCACTGCAACTTCAACTTCAGTGCTGTTCTATGTCATTAACTCTGGTTATCTGGTGGATTTCGTTCTTGATACGTTCCCTCAGAGAAACACGTAACGTAACTCTTTCCCTAGTTCGCTATGCCAAATTAAACCCCTGTTAATGTAGTATACGTCATATCCTCTATATACGGAAACATTACTGTACCTTACTAATATTTTTAACAGAAAACTTAGCAAAGATATTATCATTCTGCTTGTAGTTTTGGAATACTAGTATTCTAGGTGTGAATGCCAGTACTACTTTCTGAGGTTTATTTTTATTTGGGGTGATAATATTGTCTATCATAATGCTATTTAAGTGGTGCAGCCGTTCCTGTGTGCTCATCCTCATTTCTTTTTCATATTCCGAAGGAAGTATCTGTAAGTAAATATAAAAGTGCAACGTATGAAAAATGTTTCTAAATAGTAGGTTTTGCGAAGCTGGTTTAATCTTACGCGTTACCTCTTCTGATGCATCAACGAGCTTTTTCTTAGCAAGTAGGTGGTAGAGATCTGCTGTGAAATAGCCATTCTGCTTGAATTTGTTCAGTATCTCCATCGCATCACAAAATTGGATTCGATAACTGACATGTGACAGAAACTTTGTTAACAAAATAGTTGCTAAGGAATTTGTTCCATAACCTTTTGGTTTTTAAAATGGCAAACTTTTTGATAGGTACGAATAAAATTGTTGCTCTGTCTGAAAAAAATAATTTGAAACTATGTTACATATCCTATAGTTAATTATTATGACCTACCTCAAAGTCTGTAATGTCTTATGTAGTTATTGTTTTTTTTTATAGAAGATAGATCTACGATTGACCACCAACTCGCCTGATGTTAAGCGACGGTGTGGCCGAAGATGGAGCTCGTCGATCTAGAAGAGATCTATTCACTCTAGCCTTGAAAATTCCAAGATTGTTTTCTCTTTGCTGTGATGCAAAAGGAAGATGTAGAAAATCTCACTAGGTCTAGAATTCTATGGGAAAACTACGCATAGATTTTTTTCACAGCAATAATTAATGATAAGAGTACCTATAATCTGGCTGCAGATATATCTACAAATTAAAAACCTTCAATTTAATGAGATCTCTAGCATTTCAAGATTGTTTAAATATGCGTAACATGTGATTAAATGGCCAAAAATTGTTCTCGATTTATTGACTCTTTATAACACGCCTACTTATAATTAATTAGACACATATTAATCATGCGTCATCACCGATGATAATTATGCTCAGATCAATAGTCTAGTAAAAATGATTCGCGAGGTATTTGACTTCAGCGAGAGGGCGCTCTGGGATGAGTGCGGAAATAGCTTCGCGTCGTAATTTTAGTAAAATCGGGGCAACACGGCCGCGGACAGAAATAGAGGTGGCGCGCACGCGTCTTCCCGCTGACAATATCGTCCGGATAGGGCGCCGATTATCAGCTCCTCTTCACGGCAGCCCTGAAATCCTGGAGCCCTGGAGGCCGACTCCGCCAGGGGCCCGCGAGTGAAGTGCTACATCACGTCCAGTTGCATAATTACTCGACACCAAAATGTAGTGCACTATTATATGTTATTATAGTGTTGTTGGATACAGTGATTTAAGGATTCCTGTTAACGGTAGGTGGAGTTATTTTTTATTTTTTATAAAAAATATTTAATCAAATGTTAGTGACATGATAAGTGCAATAGGTGTCGTAGGTATTGCTAATAGTGGTAAATTAGATATTAAAAACTCTACCATTCAACGAGAGAGCAAATGACCATTTAGACATAAACTAACCACCGTACTATAGAATCAACTTTAGACGATGTGTAGCAAAACAGGCGGATTTTTTTTGCCTAGAATAATGCTGGGTTTCAGTCCCTTGAAACAGTGTTTTATATAATTATCCGCCAACTCTAATATAAAACGACAATATGGGAGAAGATGCAACGACACCTAGTGATCAATATAAATGAAGAAGCAAACGATGATCTATTTAATCTTGGTATTTTAAATGTATCTGTAGATTGTAGATTGCAGAGAACATAGAAACAGTTTCGATATTTTGGGATAT
Source organism: Lycia hirtaria (assembly GCA_947563715.1). NCBI lineage: Eukaryota > Metazoa > Arthropoda > Insecta > Lepidoptera > Geometridae > Lycia > Lycia hirtaria. Next base: position 39,013,657 of record OX387379.1, read on the forward strand.
GAGTACCGGAAAATGGGTCGACGAAGCGGCAACGCCCGCTCTGTCCCGGTCACAGCGGCGCATGCACATGTTAATAATACCGGATAAAAACTATGTCAGACGATTTGGAAGCCTTTGGTCCAAGAACGTGATTTGTCCAAATAACAATTAAAGAATTTCTTAACTACCTACGTTTTGTTTATTGGACACGTACATATATCGACAACAGTCATTTCGTCTATACACCTTTAGTCTGAAACGCCCTTCGTACAATGATCATTTAACCTAAATGTTAGTAAATAAATAGAACAGTCGTGAAATCTTGTCAGATATTCGCTCAGTTACAATAACAAATACCTAAAAATATTGTATAGGTAGGTACTAGCTTTTGGCCGCGATTTCATATTATATCTATAAGTAAGTATATATAACACAAAATCTGTAGATGCCGATCCAGTGAAAGAACATTACTTAGTTCCAGAGATAACCTGACATGACATTTTATTTATTTATATTAAGATTCCACAGAACTATGAGGAACCATTATAAATTCGCCATGACCACTGTTTATATGTCACAGCCTTTTTACTTCGAAACTATTTGCAAAAAATACAGGTGAATTGAAAAACTTCCTCCTTTTTTGAAGTCGGTAGTAAATACTACAGAACGGAACCTACCATATCCGTATCTCGACACGGTCTTGGCTACTTATTATACAGGCAGGGTGGTCGTTAATAACTTTTAAAACGAAACTAGAACATAAACATTAGGTACCTATGTTAATTCACACTGGCGCTGAAACATCGCTGAAATTTACTTATGGCATATTATGATGAGATCTCATTGGATACATGCCATTATAAGTTGCTATGGGAAAAAATATCACAAGAAAATAAATTACAGTTTAAAAAACTAAAAAACACGTTACAAATTATTGTGGTCAAAGTTCATTACAGACTTTTCTAACAAATCCAAACACAGCTATGATACGATGTTCCATCATGAAGCTCTAGTTCATATCTTCCGGCTCCATCGTCAGATCAGTTCGACAGTACCATATTATTGTATTGTCATCAGAACTACATACAGCTGCCAATTGTCATGACGCTACGATCCTTGGAAGATGGTTAAATTAGTTACCTTAGATTTCATTACATAGTTAGTTACATACAGGTCGCCCTAATAAAAGCGTGTTAAAATCCGGAAAATGGACTTTAGGAACTCCCATATTGCGAATGCTGAAACCATTAAAGATGCGCTCAATGCGCGCAACATCTCTCTCGCTCATTATCACTATCAGGCGAGTTGGTGGTCAATCGTAGATCTATCTTCTATAAAAAAAAAACATCTCAGTCATAAGAAGTATACTGCTGGATATAGGCCTCCCTATGGCTTTCCAAAAAGACCGATTGGAAGCGGCCCGCACGCAGCGTCTTCCCGCCTCTTGTCACGTCATCCGTCCATCTCGTGGGTGGTCTTGTGTTTCTGTTTCACTACTCCATCGCACGTATAAGTGATATCTGAGTAAAACTTTTTTTTTTTTATATTTCTCCTATCTAAATAAACTAATTGATTTCTCACTTTTCTAATATCCCTGACCAATCGTTACTTTTTAACTAAAATTATAAAAACGAAAGTAACTCTTATATGTTTAAAAATATTGCGATGCGCGAGAGAGATAGCTGCGCGCATTTAGCTCCACTTTAATCGATACCAACTAGTCGACAACCAATAATCTACACCTGTCAAACTAACCGTTTCTCAAAATATATTTTTTAAGGCATATCTACCCACATACTTATATAATATCTTTTTACTGAACGTATTAATAAAAAAAAAAACAATGCCGTTGAAACCATGGGCAGTTGGGGAGCGGATGCCAAAGGCCTCGTCAGTGAAATTGGCCGAAGACTGAAGGACAACAGTGGTGACTCCCGTTCTGCTTCGTTCCTGGTGCAAAGGTTGGCTATTGCCATACAGCGTGGCAATGCTGCTTGCATTATAGGCACCTTTCCACCACGGTCGATGCAGGATGGGTTTCAATTGTCAAAATTTTAATTTTAATTGATTAAAAAAGTGTTGATCTGTGTTTTGACTAAATAGATGCTGAAGGGGAGAGGGCGGGACCTACGCGGGGGCCCATCAACGGCGCCGGCGCACGTCCGGCCCGGCGCGGTGCTGCAGCCCCCTCGCACGCCGCTCCCTCAGAGGCAGGTCATAAAACCAGAGCCTGATTACGAGGTGGTGGAGTTCCCTTCAGACCAGTATGTGAACGCCAAGCTGCAGCCGCCGCCGCCGCCGCCACCACGTCCGCCAACTGGTTAGTAACGAACACAGTCCAGTGTAGAGTGCAGTCCAAGGCCTCAGTACGCCGATAATACTTGGGGCACCTTGTAGCGGCTGCAAATTCAAGGCCAAATAGATCAAACATGAGCAAGGATATATGTATGTTTTAAGAGTGTGTACTCTGTGTACCTATGTTTTCTGAGACTGTCTTATAGTGAACTGCATTGCATTTTATGAACTGACTAGTTACTATAATTAATAACACAATAGATGAAGATTATTTATTAGGAGAGTGTCGGTAAATAACTGGAATATGTGTTTGTGGCTGATTTTGGTAACAGGACTTTTCAAAACAGAATGTTCTAAATGTTTATATCAGTGATACTTTATGATGTTTTGTAGATAATGAGATAAGCTTTCAATGGCTAGATACATGATGTATAATGGATACAGGTCACCCAGCGCAGGCGGGCGCGTCATGCGGCCTGTGCGGCGGCGGCGGCGCGCGCGTGCGCTGCGCTGAGTGCGGCCGCCGCGCGCTGTGCGCATCCTGCGACGACATGTACCACAGGCATCCCAAGCGCAGACACCACCAACGACAGGTATATACTAATATAATTACACTGATTTTCACTTCGAGAGAGCCCAAACTCGCCGGGTCCGCCATATATCATTTGAAATTTCCAATTTCCATTTTTAGGTTTCCGTACCTACTAAGGATACGGGGTTAGTGCCAATGAGAACTCTGATTTGCGGAATTACGAGATCTCCTTGGTCCTTTCATTGTTCATTCGTTTCAAGACAGACCTAATTGGGCCTACCATTACTACCCTTTGTCTTCACAAAAAATCGGTGACAATTTACCGGCTCCATCACCAGACCAGTAGAAGTTTCCCTAACATCGTTTTCAAGATTTTGACTGTATATCCGGTGTCGCAATGTTGCACAAAAATTTGTGAAAACTATCTATATAAAAAAATACCCGACTGCATAAGAGCGGTTTTCGTGAGTGCGACTTACGTTTTCGTATGGCTTGATATGATTGTAGTTGTACCTTTTCACGTCAAATTACGCACGAGGCTTTGTGCGTAATTTGTGTACTGTATTTAAATGATTAAATCAGTTACTTTAGAATAACTTTTATAAGATCAGTTATTTATTATGAAAAAAATTGAGGTTACAAAAGAGTGCAGTTTTTTTATTTTTGCGAGAGTTGTAGTAAACATGAATCATACGACATCTTGCACATCAAAATTGGTCAAGCCATTTAAGCTGTATGATATAGAAAATATACAAAGTGTTACAAGTGTTATTGATTGATGGATACATAACATACACACGAAAAACAAAACCCTTCTCGCGCAGTCGGGTAAAAAATGTGTCACTACCAAAATACAGTCGTCGTGAAGTTAATAATATATAGATACAACGTTTGACACAGGTGTGTAGATAAAAATAAAAGTGACAACATTCTTACATACAATAGAATTGCACTCTTGATGCGTCACGTATTGGATTGGAGTCGATCGTATCTAAACAGTTTATAATGCACTTACCACACAATTGTGTCTAAACTACTCTGTTTTGGCCCAACGCCAGTAACAACGAAACAGATCAAACCTGTTTCACACAAAAAAATCAACACCAGTTCGCTGAAAAATATTACTGGTGGTACATAACAATAGCTGTTTTCACTTGCACTGTAACCTTCCAACCTTCCAGATTATTATCTGGAAGGCTGAAAGGTTACAGTATTACATTAAGGTTATATTATTATTATAATTAGAGATCGGATTATATGCATTTGCATATTTACCACATTTTAAGCGATTATTGCATATTTTGTCTGAAATTTAGTGATCATGCATATTTTCGGTGTATTTACTATATTTTTCGGTTGATTATTCTATAAGTGTAAAATTATGTCTTACGAAAAATTTCTCTTTATCACAAAAAAAATTGTTAAATAATTGTTCGTTTAATTGTATTGAGTATTAATATTATTATAGACTAGACTATAATTTATAGTCTACAAGGTTGTAAAAATTTTGAACGAATACGCAATTTACTGATTTAGAAGTAAAAAAAACTATGGCACATTTTCCCTTTTTTACTTTTCTAAAATTCATCATTTATGTTGCATATATTTATCATGCATAAGCTTTCTATGTTGCATGTAATCCGGTCTCTAATTATAATGATTCGCAGCGGTCATACTGATACATGCCATACAAACATCTATCTTGGGAAAGAGACCTAACGCCCAAGTCAGTCTCATAAGAATGGGTTGGTAATACTGATTATGATTAACAAAAAAAATCCCTGTTCATTCCATCATTTTCTCACTTCATATTTTGATATATACTTATAAAGACTAATACCACGGAACATGTAATAATACTACCCAATACATATGTCATAACGTACAGTAGTACTTCTGTGGTACAGTTTAAACTACGAGTCTTAGAGCCTTTGATAAAGGAATGAATGTCATTGCCTAGAGGCATGAATTTTGGAGTGTGCTTTCCTTGTGTCAAAAGTCCAGGTGACGTGCACAACTGGACTTATAAGATTTAAATATTTCATTAGTTAGGTCAACCGAACTACTTAAACTAAACCGTGTAAGGTGTAAGTATCCACTAAAAGAATTTGTTAAACCGCGGAATGTGACTAGTTTGTAACCGACTTCAAAAAAGGAGGAGGTTGTCAATTCGTATGTATTTTTTAATAATATTTGTTACCTCATAACACCATCATGTATAAACCGATTTGTTTTTTATTATTATTTGAAATTGCATAAGTAAGTAAATTGCAGATTGGTCCCATAGAAATTTCATCAAAATCGATTCAATAGTTTGTTTTGAAAAAAATATTATCTAAATAAACTAAATTGCGTATTTTAAATTTGATTGTTTCAGTTTTTTATACTATAACAATTATATAAACTTATGGTGGTCTTCTGATTCTATTGCATTTGTTTCCGAAACTGGTCTTTCCAGGTCGTAACCGATACCTTGCTTGATATAAAAGTATGAGTCCTATGAGTATCTAAAGTAAGACCATAATATGTATTTTTCCAGGCGTTGTCTCCATCACAGCTGTCTGAGGATAGACCGCCATTGCCTCCGAAGACGATAGCACCTCCAGTACCTCCACCTCGGAGACATAAGGTAAGTCAAGCAAGCTGTGGACTTTTTATTTTTAGGTCGTGATACCTCTCAAACCTCCCAATCAGCAAGATAATGTTGCTCCAAAGTTTAAAAGCATAACGATCGCCGTTATACTAACACTACTTGTAAAACTTTCTTGCTTTCATATTCCTGCGTGGTATATTTTTTGATATGTTAACTTGTAGTGTATTCGACGCTCTAAAACCTAAAAATTTTGTCAATTTGTATAGCTAGCTATCTCTTTTAAATAGGTGCCTTGTTTTCTTTTTGTTCTTAGACGTTATTCAATGCACAATAAAGAGTGGTGTGTTATCTATCTAACATTATCATTCATTTCAGTTGAGTGCCAGCCCAAAGCCTCCAACTCCGCTCCAAGACCAACGGCACGCAACTCTCACCCATCCATCACTAGGGATGCGGCCGCAACCGCATCCCTTCCCCCAACCGCAGCAGCTGCCGGCCCACGTCCAGCCCAACATGACGCCTTCTCCCAGCAATATCGGAAGCATGCCTTTCTTAAACACGATGCCGCACCAGGCGCCTCCAGTACACCCTCAGATGCAGTCAAATACTTTGGGACATATGAACTCTGCTTGGAGCCGACCACGTGGTTCACTACAAGGATTCAATATGCCGCAAATGGTACCTACTAGTTTTATATTTTAAGTTTTAAGAACAATCAACTGACAATGATTTAATACACTTTCAGTATAGACATAATTGTTCAACCAATATCATACTAGTATCATAGATGATGCTAGGCTAGTATGATATTGATTGAGCAAGGGCGTCGCCAAGGAGGGTCAGCTTCCCCCCCCCCCCTAGAGATTTAAAAATGTAGCCAACTGCAAAGCAATCAAAGTCCGAAGGCCGTGCAATTGTACCTGTACCTAACATACAATTCATGTTATTCTGTTTTCTCATCGTCCATAATATTAACTTAACCCCCCCCCCCCCCCGGGGCCATGGGCTGGCGACGCTCTTGTGATTGAGTAGTTAAGTGATAGATAATCTCAAATAGACCTAGTAGCAGCAGTGACGGTAAATATCACGAGAGACGTGCTACAATATATAATTTAACTTGCTCAAACTTACGAGTTTGAAAAATGAAACGGTCCCATAGGAAATGAATAGTGAACAGAAAACTGATGAGTACAAATCTAACTGCTTATAGATCGCTAGTCGCTAGTAGTAGCTAGTCCGTAGTTAGGGGATACAAGGTAGCTAAATAGTAAGTAATTATCGTAATTTTCTAAACTCTGTTCAGTATGTATGAAGAATAAGTACTTCACAATACCTAAACAGTATAAAACAATGAAAACGGAACAATTTAGGCTTAAATTAGGTAATGTTTTAATATGAAATCGTTTCTGTCACTTATATCTACTACCTACGGGCTTCCCACCGCGTCCTGCATAGATAGATGTTATTTCTCTAGTTACAGATAAGCATGCCTTTAAATTGGCAGGAAGACTTTTTTCAAGTGGCAAGAGAATGCTGGGTCCAAGCCGCATCTAACCGATCTTTTTGGAAATACATAGGGGGACTATGTATTTCCAAAAAGATCGGTTAGATGCGGCTTCGACCCAGCATTTTCTTGCCACTTGAAAAAAGTCTTCCTGCCAATTTAAAGGCCTATGTATTTCCAAGTCCAGCTGTGGACGTCTTGTGGATAAAATTATGGTGACGATGGTTTAAACCTTATAAAGAAATAACTATTTCAGGCGGGTAATCACAATATGGGAGAAACATGGGAAAGTACCGCAGCGGGCGGCCTACAACCGGGATGGTCGCGGCCCTTGCGACGCGGCGCGTCGGTGCTGGAGCTGGGTGGCGCAGGCGCCAACGCCTGTAGTGGGTGCGCTCACTGCGCGCCCGTCGCGTGGCGCTACGGGTCTTGTGCCAGTCTCGACCACCCGTGGGGAGGAGCCTGGCCCGCGGGCGCGCCGCCGCCTTGTTGTGCGACACATCCGCAATTTCCGCAACACCATCAGCACCATCTTGCGCCGCCTACGCCGCAACCTTACCGCAGAGGTCACTTTACTCAACTTGAATTCTGTATTTAATTTAAGCATGCTAGTGAAGTTTGTTTATCGAATTGGTTGTTATGCATGATAAAAATGTACCTAAAGTGAAATGATTTCAGAAAAATGAAATTCATGAAAGAAAATCTAAGCTTATAACTTCACTTGCTAGTTATTTTTTTGCGATGGCAATAATTACTTTACTGCTCCTCTATCCTTAACAAACTGATAATTGTTATATCCTTCCGTTGCAGCCGACAGCCGCACGATGTCCCGCGCGGCGTCCCGCACCGGCTCCCGCGCGGCCTCGCCCGCACAGTCGATACGGTCGCGCACGTCGCGTCGCAACAAGCACCGCACCCCGTCTCCGCCGCTACCTTCCAGCGATGCCGATTCAGAGAGCGAAAGCGAAGAGGAACGACCGAGAAGAAATTCGCGATCTGGCACGACCAGAGATGTGACATCGCGAGATGTGACATCACGAGATGTGACAGCACGAGATATGCCGACGCGAGATGTGGCTCGCGACAATACTCCGCGGGATGTCGTCCGCAACTCCGTGCCTCGTGACGTATCTCGCGAACCACGACAACCATCTCCTATAGAAGACTTGCCTCCTCCGCCACCTGCGCCAGCTGCGCCTTGGCATTGCGAGCATTGTACTTATGTGAACGAGCCGGGCGTGCGAGTGTGTGCAATATGCTGTCGAACTCCGACCGCGCCGCCGCGGGTTGCGGACCTGGCTGCTGAGATGGAGGGACTGCATATATCGGAGCAGCCGCCCTCGCCGGCTAGTATTCAAGAAAGCCCTAGAGTTGAAGTGCCAGGTTAGTATGACCGGTATGATGTGGTGCTATGCATGCTCTCTCTTTTGTTTTCAACTGAAAACAAAAGTGAGGGGCATGATGAAATTGGCTCAAGATGTCTGCCGCTACGTATACTTTGTTATTAGCACACTATTGTGAACTAAAACAAGTGTTAAGAAATAGCTACAGCCACTGACTGGCGTTTATAGAAAGCCCCAACTCATTATTTTAAATAAACTTTTACGTATCCTAAATGCAATGAAAGGTTTTATGGTACACCATAACTAAAAAATAAAAATTCAGTCACAGGCTGTACTCATAGCCTATATTATTGTTGTTTTTGTTTTAAACCTGAATTTCCGCACTGTTGAACGATTGTTACAGTTGAAAACCCAAAGCCAAAAACCGAGTCGATGAAACTAAACCGCGAACGCACATCCACCGGCTGCGGACCATCGCCTCCACGAGAGCGAGTCGTCGCCGAGCCGACCGGCCGACTCGTCACTCCGACGCGGGAACAGAACGGCACGCCCGACCACTCCACACGACGGCATGACATGGCAGTGGGGCCATCACCACCCAGAGACACGCAAAATACACAACTTGCTCTGAAGGAAGCTAACAAGACTGTCCGAGTATCTCCGTACCGTGAGACTAAAGAAGCTCCAAAAGCTCCTCAGCGACACAGCGTTTCAGTTGGACCTTCTCCGCCGAAACATAGCGTGTCAGTGGGGCCATCCCCGCCCAAACATAGCATTTCAGTGGGTCCATCACCACCGAGGGAAGTGACACGTCATAGCGTGTCAGCGGGCCCCTCTCCTCCGCGAGTTATCACGTCGAACGCAAATTTTCAAAAAAAGTCCGCTGGGACGTCGCCCCCGCCCGACGTCCGAGCGGGGAGCCCCTCGCCGGCTCCGACTACGAAAACTAGAGTCTCCAACACGGGGACCTCGCCGCCGCCACAGAGCATATCCACGCAGGTGAGATTACACATCAACTAATGGTTGCCGAATGACGGACACGATTCCGTGACGTCTCATCTTCGCAGGTTCACGAAAAATCTTTCGTCTTTGTGTTTAAATTAGAGTAGCGCGCAGTCGCCTCTGAAACCGGTGAACGGCAGCGAAAGAAAATTACTAAAAACCGTACAAGAGCGAGTCGGACTCGCCCACCGAGGGTTCCATACAAACTAGTAGATAAAAGGGGGAAATTATATAATTTTTTTTTATATTTTCCTTCATAAATCGAAAAATAAATCTGCTGTTCGACAGATTCGCTTATTCCCAGTAGTACAATTGGCAGTTCAATTGATTGAAATTAAGGTTCGTTGGCAACCATTCGATATCGTCTATTAGAAACAGCATTTTGATATCTTTAAATTTTAGGAAGAAATATATATTTCGTGTAAATTCATAATTCATTCCCGATAGACATACGAAGAAACCAATCCATGGGAGCGCAGCGGCGGCGCAGGCGGGGCGGCGCGCTCGCGGCGGCGGCTGCGGGACGACACGCGCCGAGAACGTTCTAGGAGCAGGCATTCGCTGTCCAGCGACACGCGGGTCAGTGAGCCCTTCATGCTAACAAACAGAATGCAATCTCCGTCAGCAACGTTGAATTCGTGACGCAACTACATAGAATTAAGATTAAGAGTATTTAAGAGCAACAAACTAATTATACTGAGACCAACGAAAGTCTTTCGATTCTATTCCTATTGTCTTTTTAGCCAAAAAATTCATTCTCAGTGACAAACAGGACAGGTTCATAGTCATTCTGTCTGTATAATAAAAAATATTAAGGTTGCGTCTTCATCAGGCGAGAAGTGATAAACAGCTGACTGCCTCCATTTCGCCGCTCTGTATATTTTAAACGGGGTGTCCACTGTCCGCTCTGTGTGGACAGTGTGTCCGCACAGTACGGAGTTTGCAGGCTTATTTAGTGAGTAGTTCGACGCTTAGTCAATATTTTGAGTTTACCGAAGGGCGGCTGAGCATTAGCTTAATGAGGACGCAGCCTATGCAACCACATATCATATTAGTGTTTATATGGTTGTTAAGTTAAGTGGCGAAAGGAAACGCGCTGTTCCGACCCCAGCTAAAGGGAAAAGAGCAAGACATTTATGATTAAATTTGGTTGTTACAGGCATAAACCATAAACGTAGAGAAAAAACTTTGTCTATCGTTGCAGGAGAGCGAGCGAAGCGTGCGTACGGCGGGTCCGGGGTGGGAGTGGCGCGAGCGGGAGGCGAGCCCGAGCGCGGGGGAGTGGGGAGGCCGACTTGCACGACGTGCTTCACATCTTGATCTGCGCCGCCGGCCCCACCACCGCTCCAGCTTCTACGGATCTGAGGTGACGCCAATGCTCGACTAGTATATAGTCGTTATCTCAGCTATAAAAAGACCACTAAAGTACGGACGCCGAGCAGGAAGAATTTCGTACATTGACCTATGATTACCTATCTCTGTCACTCCCGCGTGGTTATATTGCTATCGCGCTCGCGCAGGTGCCGGTCGTTGGACGTTGCGATAGCAATTATATTGCTACTACTCTACAAATCTCACAATTTCGAGAGTAGATTTCCCCAATAATATTGAGTATTGTACCTACTCATCGTTAATATTGATGCAAGGCATTGCCGTTCCAAAAGGTTGAAGTCACCTTCTTATGTGATAATCAATATTTCCGAATACATTAAATCTCCCTGCCTTACCACTGTTTGTTATGGAATTGACTCTGGATTCTGCTTCTATATTCAGACCGACATGGTGACGTTGTTGTACAGACACTTCAGCATTACGCTAAACCTGTTTTCGATATAGCTGAAGAGTTTCGAGTATTCAAATGCGTCAGTTAGGCTCTTAGATCTTTCTCCCAATTGCTAGAAGGTACCTCAACACCTAACTTTGGTCGATGCTACTGTTTACCTTCGGTAGCTGGTTTTGCCCAATAGAATCCTTAGCCTTGAATAGCCTTGAATACACTCTAGCTCTATATCTCCATGTCTGTCATTTCCATACAGAATGATAGAGATGGAGAGATACCCTACAGGCCCTTAAAGTGATTCAAAATATCATGGCTGATTATTAACATGTCATTTGGTGTTTGTATTGGTGACAAATGCTTTTGTTTGATTTGATGCTGTAATCTCAGTGTAATCCACAGGCACCGTCGCCGGAGCCGAGACATGGTCGTGCGGCGTCAGTGGAGGCGCTGACAGGCGGACGGCGGGGGCTGGAGCTCGCGCGACTCCTCGCTGACGCGGAGCGGCTCGGCTACGACGCGGCTGAGGTAAGTGACAACACAATCAAGTGCATTTCGTGTATTGAGGATGGGCTCAAAGCGCGCAGCTATCTCTCTCGTGCATCACAACATTTTGAAACTTGAAAAATAAATGAGTGGGGAAAAGTGAGAGATGATTTTATTTATTTAGAAAACAGAAATACGTAAAAAAGTATTATTCAGAAATCATTTATATTGGCGACGGAGTAGTGATAAAACATAAATATTTTCTAACTCCTCGGCCAAGTTAAAAGGTATTGAAGATATTTTTTTAGAAACATTTGTCCTTTCTAAACAAACAAATCTGTGTATCAATGATACACAGATTTGGGGATATTAGAATAATATACCTAATATTCTAATATCGAATATTCCGCGCCCAGCAGTGGGACAGTTTGTACAAACAGGGCTGAAAAAAATAATCTAATATTCCGCACCCAGCAGTGGGACAGTTTGTACAAACAGGGCTGAAAAAAAATTTAATATCCCCATATATTAGATTTTTAGAGATTTCATATACATAGAGATTTCATATCTTTAAAAATGTATTGTTGCGCGAGAGAGATTCCTGCGCGCTTTGAGCCCTACCTTAAGTGTAGAAGATAACTAACGAACTTCGATCTCATTTTTAACCGACTTCCAAAAAGAAGAAGGTTCTCAATTCGACTGTATGTTTTTTTAAATGTTTGTTCAGCGATTACTCCGCCATAGTGAATTGTTTTTGATGTTTTTTTTTGACGTGGTAATGAACACCGGCTGCACGCAAGAAATAGCATGACGTCACGTCCCGCCTGAGCCGAGCGTGTAAGCGAAAGCGCGGAACAAGCGATAGAGAGGCACGATCGACCTAAGCGTTCGGCTTGTGACGCATCGTTATCACGTAAAATTATCGTCCGTAAACCGACTTTACAGAAAATCATTTGTTTTTGGTAGGTAATACCTCAGAGGTCATCATCATCATCATCTCAGCCATAAGAAGTCCACTACAGGACATAGGCCTCCCCCATGGATTTCCAAAAAGACCGATTGGAAGCGGGCACCGCGTACACCGCGTAGTTGGCGTCTACGTTTTTGAATACTTCAGAGGTGGTCCCATTGAATTTTTATCATTATCGGTTTATTACTTTGGTTTTTATAACAAAATAACTGAAAATATTACGTCCAAATAAAGGAATTGCGTATTTTGAAGTCGTTTTTTTCAGTTTTTTAAACTATGATTATATTTTCTGTAAATAGGTCCAAGTAGCACTCGGTGCAAGTCCGGATGCGCCGCTGGAGTGGCTCCGTTCCCGGTGGGCGGGACTGATAGGGGCGGTGCGCGGCGCCGCGGCACGCCTCGCGCCGCACGCGCCGCTCTCGGAGCGCGAAGCGCGCGCTGCGCTCGCGCGACACCGCGGCGCTGTCTGGCCCGCCGTCACCGAGTGCGTCGACGCGCTCCGGGCACAGGTGAACATAAAGACACAAGGGGAGACACGGACGAGTTCCTGTTTCACCAGCGATTATGTACAACTGTACTTGTGTTTGTGCTATCCAAAAATTGGTCCTACTCAACCACAGACTCACTCGAATTCTAACCTCATGTGATTTTTATATACACGTTATTGTTTCAAACGGTTACGATACAGTTATTGGAAAATATGCTAAATAATATAGACCTACTTATTATTGTCTAAGTTTGTATAAGCGAGGGGATTGGTTTCTTTTTAACCCCCGATCCAAAAACACGGGTGTTAGACGTGTGTATACAGATACACACGTACCTGTGTATCTGTGTGTTTGTCTGTAGCATCGTAGCTCTCAAACGAAAGGACCAATTCAATAAACTAACAGAAAAAAACTAGAATAAGTATATTTTTTGTTAGAAACAGGGTTTCGAGTGTTCTTAGCTATGTTTCACCAAAATCGTTTCAGCCTTTTTTTTGTCGGTGGTTTTTTAATGTTCTAAGCTTATGCTTATATATAACTTGTGTAGGGAAGCGATCTTATGTTAAGAGATAACTAGCCCCACATAGATAGTTTTTAAGAATGCAACGGTGGTTGTGAGTATTCACCATAGAGTGGTGGAGCTGAATTTCTGTTTGTTGGCAGGGCGAGGCGGGTCGCGTGAGCTCCGCAGGGCGCGTGCGCGGACGCGTGTGGGGCTCCCCGGCGGGCGCGGACGACGATGCGGCCGCTCCACGCGCGCGCGGTAACGCTCACACCCGTTTACCTTGACTCGCCGCCGCAGCCCGTCGTCCGCATAACGTTCGCGTTTACGTTTCAGCGGAATACGACAGCTCGGACGAGTTCGATCCGCCAGTGGACCCTTACGAGGAGTGGGACCGTCGAGACCGAGAGATGGACGGGAGCCGTGACTCGTGGGGCGAGCCACCGCCACCGCCACCCCTCGGCGCGGAAGAAGCGGCGCGCGCACTCCGCTCCTTGCTCGCAGCAGGAGATGCTACCCTCTTGCGGGACCTCCTGGCTCCGGAGAAAACTCGTCTCGACATTCCCAGCGGACCGACTTACGATCTGATCCAGTCCGAGAACGATTTCATCGACGCCTACAATGCCCTGACCAGAGCGAGCCCGCTCCCCAACATCGGCCCGTCAGAAACCGTTCGGACTATCGAATTGGACCACGACTATTCGCGAAGGGACGATGAGATGCGAAGCGGCATAGATGTGAACAAAAACTTTGATAAAACGCGTAACCGAAATAATCGTCGACGTGAGACTCAAAACACCGGTATTATAGAAAATAAATTAAGAGCTACATCACCTAAAATTAATCTTAATAAACAAGAACCTAAAAAAGCTAAAATTAAAATTATTAAATCTGAAAATCAAATTCCGTTAGATGCTCAAAATAAAAAGGAACATAAAGCGACTGTATCGATCAATGGTACAGGAAATAATAGGCATGAATTAAAATCTCCGACGTATCCTTTACAACCACAGGAAATAAAGCATGCTGAAGAAAAATCTAATAATTATAGACATGAATTAATATCACCGACGTTCCCTTTTCAACCACAACAAATAAAACAAGCTGAAGAAAAATCTAATAATCTGAATGACATAGTTGACAATACTCAAAAATTGATTCAGCAAATGAAGGATGAAATCAATTCTGATATAACTTCTCTTGATGAAGGGCATGCACAGACGTCGCAAAGCGAACATGAATCGAGTTCGAATGACGAGCGAGAAGAGTCCAGTTACAGTGAAACCGAAGAAGAGACTGACAACATGTCATCAGAAGAAAAAGAAATGACTAGCGAAGAAGAATACGAAGAAGAAATAGTAGAACATTCAAAAGATATCGCAACATTCCAGAATAGAACGAGTTCTGAAGACAACGAACAATTTGAAGAAGCTTTAGACAATCTAGACAATCAGATTGAAGATGTAAAACATGCCAATATTGAAATTTTAGACTCCATAGCCCGCAGTTTACAAGAAGAACATACGATAATTATAGAAATGAACGAACCTGCCGTTGATAAAGAGGCTTCAATTAAAAAGGAAGAACTCAATAGACCCAAATTAAAACCCAAAAAACAGGATTCGAATACTAACAAACTATTTGTGACTGTTAATTCATTTGATGAAATTTATGCTGAGCTTAATACTTCAATCAACAAAGTAGAAGAAAATGACGAACCTGAACGGAATCAAACTCCTACAGCAAACGACGTTACGGATACTTCACCTGTTCCTCACACAGAAGAAGAAATGAGAAAAATTTCATCCGAACCTGAAGCAATTGAGCCAAAAATTTTACTAACCAAATATGCGATTGACGAGTTAATGTTAAAAATGGTGATGCCCACAAAATTGATAATTTCCGAGCGCGTAGAACCAATATTTAATGCTGTCATAGAAACTATTGAAGAGACTGTCGAAACAGAAGAAGAAAATGTTCCAAATAACGTAATAGCACAAATAGCAATAATAGATAACGGTGAAGATTTAACAAATGGACGCAATAAATCAAAATCTTCTTCTCCATCAAATGATTCAGAATCTAGTCAAACCGACGACGTTATGGATACTTCAAAATCTATAGAACCTGAAATAGGTATGGAAACAGTCGAAATTAAAATAGAAGATTCTGTACAGCCTCTCGAAACAGATAAATATCCCGTTCTACAGCCAACTCGAAGTGTGGACAATACTCCACGTAACAGCGTCGAAAAAGAAGTAGAAACCCCATCCAAAAATGACAACATTGTCACGAAAACTGTGACTGTGAAGTCTAACATACCGAAGCTTGTAAAGACGACACCAAACATAAAAGCAAAAGTAGACAAACTAGCTCCAAAACTGTTAGTCTCAAAAGTTCCGGTGCGCCGCGGTTCGCAAAAGCAGTATCCCGCGCCCGCACCCCCAAAAACGCACTTTGGCAACGTACAAAGTGGACACGTGAAGCAGCTACAATCGAAAATATTTAATGATGCGACACCTGTGAAAACACAAAAGCCGGTAACAATAGATGTGAAACCATCCACGTCTACCGCGACGCATACAAAGAAGAAGCAGGCACCCCAGCCGCCTGGTAAGGCAGAAACGAATCAAAAACAGAGCACGCCACCACAGACGACCCCGCCTAAAGAAAAGCGGAATTACTTCCGGGAGACTTGTCGCACAGAAGATGAGTGGACTGAAAGTGATTCAGACGATTCACAGTCACAAATCGTGCGAACAGGTAGTAAGGAGGAAGAGCCTCAGGCTCCACCATCTCCACCGCCACCGCCCACGGTTCGCCGTGTGTCAGGACAAATCATCGACCTTGCCACCGTGCAGTTGCCGGAAGGATCGCCAGAGGTAAACTTTGCATTCAAAATATTTACCTTTTTAGATGTTTTTATACCATTATTAGTTTGAGACTGCCCACAAATTTTATGTTGCACAATTTATTACGGATGACACCTGTTTATTACTAGTTTCATTAGCATAGTCTCCGCGAGTTTGCTAATTTCAAGCGTGTACACTTCTTGGGACTTCTTATGGCTGAGATGATGATTATGATGACAAAGTGTAGTGACACTGTAGTGATAAATGACAAAGTGTAGTATAAATGACTAAGTGTAGTGTGTAATAATGACAAAGTGTAGTCACAGTGTAGTGACTGTTTCATAAATGGCGTAAGAAAATGAATTTAGTGCTTTATTAAATCAGTTTATTAGGCGACGATGCAAAATACAATGTTATAACTGTATGTAGCATTTTACGAACAACTTTTTTTAACCTATTTTTTTCTCTCTCTCTCTCTTTCTTATTACTATATACTGTTTTCCACGTTGTTTTGGGCCTGCCTCTGGATAATCGACCAGTTTTAATGCTAAATGTACGTGTTCTGGTTGTCTCTTCACATAGAACCATCTCATGGCATCAAATCTCTCCCCCTGACTGACATCGCAGAAGCTGTCGCCGTAGCCGAAACCGGCTAATCTTATTTGAATAATATTTTGACCTTTGTCTTGCTCTCTCAGCTGTAGAAAAAGCGAGAAAATAATCAAAATAATATCGAAATAAGGCTGGACTCTTGTGATACGGCCCCTAGATGGCAATTATTATTATCAGCTTATATTCCGAACTAGTACTATATTTAACCAACATGTTTTTTTTATGTACAGCGTCAGGCACGCATGCTGCTGGCGGGTGGTGCACTAGAAACATGGGAGCAGGCGCGTCTAGCGGTGGAGCTTGTGGGGCGCGGTGCGGCGCCTCCCGCCGCGCTGCTAGCCGCGCTCTCGTGCGCCGACCTGCCTGCCGCGCTAACTTACTTGCACCAGGACTGCGAGCTGTGCGCCACGCGCGACCTGCCTGAACACGAGGTAAACATACCAGCAAATATATCTATCTGTTCTGTAAAACTGATGGCTGATGGGGCCGAAACTTCTCGAGTGGAGACCACGCACCGGCAAGCGCAGCGTAGAAATACCAGCCACGAGATAGACAGATGACCTTATACAAGTGGCGAGGAGACGCTGGATGCATTAAATATAATATTCAACTTTGATCAACGTCTCAAATTCTGTCTTGTTGTTCTTAATTTATTTTAATTAGTTCTGTAATGTTCTTTCCGCAAGTGTCATTACGTGTCAGCGACAAGTTGACAAAATATGTTGAGCATTGCTCAAATTTGAGTAACGTTTTTTGGTAAGGCCCATAATGATTATGTAACTATTTAAGGACTGTCGTTATACCAGATGGTGTCAATGCTATCGTGCACGCACCGGTGCTGCCGCGAATGCGCGCGGCTGTACTTCACGGTGCAGGTAACCGAGCGCAGCGTGGCAGATTGCGTGTGTCCATACTGCAAGCTGCCCGAACTGGAAGCGCTGCCTGAGGACGCCTGGCTCGACTACTTCGCACACCTCGACATACAACTCAAGGCACTTCTAGAGCCGCCCGTGCACGAACTCTTCCAGAGAAAGGTTAGATATACCAGAATCGCCATCATCTTCAAATCACGTTCAGCTTGTTATCGCTCGCTGCTATGTTTTCTTGTCATTGGCGCCACTCATGTCGTGTCTGTGCCAATCTTGTCCATGTGATCCACAAACGTTTTGATATTTTCGTCAATCCCAGAGTTGTAAGAGCTTTACGCTTCCTTTGCCAGAATTTGGCGACCAATCCGTTAACTTAATGCTATAGTCCACCTGCTCCAAGGACATGTTGCCTTTGATTGTATCCCCCTTATTTTACAAAAGGGGCAGCGAAGCATATTCTCTCTCAGCACTTTAGCAGACGTCATCTATACTACAGACGCATATGCAACTAGAAGAGTAGGTACTGGTTTAAATGAAATTTCATAGAGACAACTTTTAAACCCAGGATTACCGTGTAGGCTACTTTTTAACCACAAGGTTCGTGTAAAATATCAGGTGAAATCACAGGACACAGTTAATAAATCACCTATAAGTATTTATAAATCTAATTGTTGTATTTATTTTTAACCTCCGACTCAAAAAGAGAGGTGTTCTAAGTTTGACGTGTATATCTGTGGCATCGTAGCTCTCAAACGGATGGACCGATTTTGATATCTAGATACATACAGGCCTTTTTTGGGGGCACGGTAATTCACAAAAGTTGTAAGCCAATATAGACAGGAAAGATAGATTAGATTTTGTATTTGGATAATTTTGACCTATTAAAAAAATCCATTTTTTGTAAAGTTTACCAAAATTGATTTTTTCATTATAGTACAGGGCTTTTTTGTACGGGCACGTGAAGAAAATATTCTTAGTCTAATATAAGAAATTTCGAAAATATCGAAAAATTGCCATAAAAACTGCAAAAATTAAAGAATTTGAAAAATTTTGGTAATCTTTAAAAAAAAAAATTTTTTTAACAGGTCAAAACTATCTTGACTGTCTTGACTTACAACTTTCGAGAATTTTCGTACCTACCCCAAAAAAGAAGTGTCAAAAAAGCATGTATAATGTGTATATATATATCTACATATATAATACACTGCCCCATATTATACACACATAGCTCTCCAAAGTTTATCTCATTATAAAACAGTCATCGTAAAAAGTTACTTCGGCTTTCCTAATAGGTGGTATGTATTCAACGGGATGGACTTAAAATAATTTGTTTTACAGTTGCGAGATCGCACCCTAGCTCGCGACCCGAACTTCCGATGGTGTGTGGAATGTTCTTCGGGATTCTTTGTACATCCCAAACAGAAGAAACATCGATGCCCCGAATGTCGTTCAGTGACGTGCGCTTCTTGTAGAAAACCGGTGAGCAAAACCAATCACATTTTTATATTTTACTAACACACCTCGTTCATTAAAAAAAAAAATGATTTAGGAAATACTCCAAGGATTCTCGACACCACGATTTTTTTTTTACATCCTCTAGACGTAGTGATCAAACCACACCTTGGCTTGGCTTTTATCACAATGGTTTCATTCCACAATACACTCTAATACACAATTTAGTGTGCTTCGTTCGTGCTTTGTTGTTACTTTACAGGCAGGCGCTTGGCATTATTCGGACTACTTCTTAAAATGTAATATTGTTATGTAGTGGAGCAGTAACCACGAAGGTCTGAGTTGTGACCAATACACGGCGTGGCTGGAAGACAACGACCCGGAGCGCGCCGCTGCCGCCGTGCAGCAGCACCTGCGCGACAACGGGCTGGAGTGTCCGCGCTGCCGGTTCAAGTACTCACTGTCCAGGTAACCGAGGCACACCACCGCGCCGCATCGTTCTGTAGGACATGTGCGACAACGGTCTCGTGATAAATATAATGAAAAACTGTAGTTTCCGTTTACGCCTACTGGGGTGGGTCGAACTTTCATTTTGCATGCATTTAACTATCAAATACTTTAAGGTTACTAAACTCTAGTGTTTGTGCTCAACCCTTGGCATCTAAACATGAATTCCGAAGTCTTGATATAAAATTTGTCAAAATGGGTTACCAATCTATAAAAGTTAATATGGTCTAGAGCATTGAATGTGATTCGCAGGGGCGGGTGCATGCACTTCACTTGCACTCAGTGCAAGTTTGAGTTCTGCTACGGATGCGGTAAGCCTTTTACTATGGGCGCTCGCTGCGGGCTCAGTGAGTACTGCGCTAAACTTGGACTACACGCGCATCACCCGAGAAACTGTCTCTTCTACCTGCGGGACAAGGAACCTCACGAGCTGCAGACACTGTTGCAGGTAAAATCCAACATAGCAAATACAACGCTTTCAGTTTTGAAGGTCCTTTGCAGAGGTGGCAATGCTATAGCCACAACTACGCCTTGTATGCTTTCGTTCCTGAGATGAGTACTCGCGAGAAATTAGCGCTTGGCCAAACGGAGCCCTTCTAGCCTAATATACATATACTAGCTATGCCAGCTTAGTGATAATTTTCTTTTATACAAACCTTGTTCTAACAATCACGTACATAAAAATAATCGATCAACCCGTTCTGAAGTTAATGCGCTTACGTAGATACATTTCGGAAATTGAAAATGTTGCCGTCCTTGACGTGGACCGTATAACAGTTGCGCGTAGCGAGCCACAATACGTCTCTGCCCTCGCCACAGTATTCGAATATTATTGCCTACTGGCTGTATCTATTCTCGACATGACACCTCATGGGTATCCATTGAGCATAAAAATTTAAGATAAAT
The DNA here is from genome assembly GCA_947563715.1 of Lycia hirtaria. Lineage (NCBI taxonomy): Eukaryota > Metazoa > Arthropoda > Insecta > Lepidoptera > Geometridae > Lycia > Lycia hirtaria. The sequence continues at coordinate 39,034,326 of OX387379.1, forward strand.
TCTGGTCCGTTTTGAGTCTATAACTGAAATTGTGATTATATGCTTTAATGTTTTGTATATGCACATCTTTTCGCTCACTGAATTTCTAGCGCCATCTCTCAATGCACGGTGCTGGATTAATCAATGAAAGCGCATTATTCTCTTTAAAACATGGGAATTGATTCAGAATTAACCAAATAGTTTCGCTAGCTTGGTCGAAGATGTGTAATGTATAAATAGGTTCGTTTTCACCGTAGATGAACAATGTGTCATACGAAACGCAAGCGCCAGAGGGCAGCACAGGTCGCTGCCCCATCCAGCTGCAACGCGAGACACCGACCGGCCTCGTCGATGGCGTTTGCGGCAGCGAGGCGCCACCTAACTTCGCCGGACTTTGCAAGTAAGCACACAACTTTACACCAGTTGTATTAGATTTAGTGCATGAAGAGCAAGATTGTAACTTAATGTTATGGCCTTTTTTAACGCCAACGAAATATAAAAATTTAAAAAACAAAAAAAGAGTCCATGTGCTAGGAACACCTCGACGTTATCGTGGCACCTTATTCCACGCTAATGAATTAAACAAATCCATCAATGGAATGTATTCTAACCTTTCTTCGACTCTAATCCATGAAAGGATTTGATTCTTCCTTATCTTAAATTCTAATAATTCATCAATGGATTTGGTTTGATGTTCTCGTCACTGGCGGCGGTAGCAGGGACCACAGCGTGTGTTGCCGGCACAGACCTATATTGAAGTAGATCCAAGACGACCTACCTTGCGTGTCTAAATTCCGACTCAACTTCGATATTTTATCAGAGTCCATCTGATTTCGATCGAGCCGCGACAACAAAACAGTCAGAAACTATAATAGTTATCGTACAATACCTGTTGTAAAAATAAAAAATATGGTTGGCGTGTGTTTTCCATAATTAAAATCCTCTCGCAATATCATAGTACGAAAAATTTTATATTTGACACGCTTGGATTCCATACAGCTACTTCAATATAGGTGTGTGTGCAGGAACCACTACTTGGAGTATCTGTCGCGGCTGGTGCGGTCTCGCGGCGTGGATCCTCTGCCTCTGCTCGCTGTGGACGACCTGGAGACTTTGGTGCGCCGCGCGGCGCTGCGTCTTCCGCCGCGCCCCTATGGCTCGCTGGAGGGCGTGTACCGGCGTGAGCTCCTGCAGGTCTGTCCGTTTTGCAGGCCCCACTACACAGAGTACCTGGCGGGACTGGCACGGGCGCTAGATCCCATCCCCATCATGGACGTGGCCGAGTTGGTCGCTGAGCTGCGCAGGCGCGCGCTGCCGCTGCCCGAGCGCGGGCCCTGGGACACGGACCCCATTTACGCTGGAATGTGTGCAGAGGTATCGTCCCATCTGCTCGTCACTAGAACTAGAGCCTGGTCTCGGATCTTTCCTTGCCCTTTCATAAAATCAATTCCAAATCACATCTGATATAGTTTTTTAATAATCGGCAATATTAATCCGATAATAATGGTGAGACTGAAACAAAATTGGACAGGATGCCGTGAACGAGTAGTGATCCACGGAAAAAAAAAAAATTAAATAAAGCCTTGACATCCAACGTCCAATTGTAGGGCCTTAGGCCAGGCCTTACTATGTACTATGTACTTACTATGCCTCTTTGATTGATTACATAATAATATAATTAAGTTTTTCGTTTTACAGATTGTCAGAGAGAAAATTCCATTGGATTGACATAATGGTTTTAACTTAACTCGGAAGCTGATAACAACATGAGTAAGATATACAACATGCTTACTTATTTTTTACTTATACTTAGTATTCACATTTTAGTATCTTTAAGAAAAATAAAATATGTTATATTTATTCACATTTCGTTTTATTTCCTTATATTTTACTTATTTGTAGCTTTATAGTTTACTTATTCTTATTCTTTTTCTTATAATAAGAATTATTCTTTTACTTATAATAAGAATTTGTAGTTTGAACATATCGTCCAGCTCGCGCATACATTTTTATACTTATAGGATCTTTGTTGTCCGTCTGTGTCTGTCCATCCGTCCGGGTGTCAAGACCTGTATCTCGGGAACGCAAAGTATCGAGTTGAAATTAAAACCGTATACGCAGATCCATAGTCTCTTGCTGCAGAAAAAAAATTCTGTTTTCTTTAAAAAAAGTTACAGCCGAATATGTCGTAAAAAACGCACATTTCGACACTCACAAGAGAATCAGAACCTATGGGGTAGGTACTTCCCGTTGACCTAGACTATGAAAATTGGCAAGAAGCACTGTGCTATAGTACACATAGAAAAAAATCCGAAATTTTGACATTTTTAATATTATCATCATCATCATCATTTCAGCCCTTTTCGATCCACTGCTGGACATAGGCCTCTTCTTTATCACACCATTCTTTCCGGTCCTGCGCTGATCTCATCCAGCTCTTGCCCTCTAACTTGTCGATATCGTCTCTCCATCGGGCTGGTGGTCTGCCTACTGGTCTAGTCTTTTTAATATAATCACAAAAAATAGGGTCTTTATTCAAGGAATGCGCGTCCAAATTTTAAAGTAAGTTAACCAAATCATGTGGGGTATCATATAAAAGAGCTTCATTAGCACAAGCTAAAACAGGTTTTTAATTATTTTTACGATGTGTAATTTGCGGTTTATGAAGGAAAATATAAAATTTCCCCCTTTTATCTACTAGTTCGCACGGAACCCTCGGTGGGCGAGTCTGACTCGCACTTGTCCGGTTTTATTAAAGATATAAAATGACTGTATGGACTTATAAAAAAAATCATCATTTAAGAAACTAGAAAAGAACATCACAAATTTTCCACAAAAAAATCAGTTTGATTAAAGTTAATTATCATACATAAAATTGATTTTTATGCATGAAAATTAACAAAAATTTGTGATGTTATTTTCTAGTTTCCTAAAGGTTTTTTTTTATAAGTTCATTCAGTCATTTTATATCTTCAAACAGACGAACATGGCGAAACTATAGTGGTTCCTTGTTTACTACGGGACCCTAAAAATGTTGGCATGCGCAAGCGAAACGAACAATGGTCGAACTTAATTCTTAATTTGTTTGACATCACCGTCTAGCGAAGTGTTCATTCATGTGTAAACGGTCACGCTGTATGTAATGTCTGTTGGATTTAATACGACTTTCAAGCGAATCTGGTAAAGCGCGCGCCTCGTGGCGGGAATGGCGCGGCACGCGTGTGACTGCCTCGCTGTCCTCTGCCCGCTGTCGGGCCACACGCTCTCCCCGCTCTACCTCCCTCTCTGCCCCCGCTGAGGCCATCTCCGCCAGACGTGCCGCCTTCTCTTCTTCACTTAAACCTTGCTTTTTATACCTCTTATCTTCGTATTTTCTTTTAGGAGAATATTCTCTTTTGGAGGCATCTCTTCTGGGTGATCTTGGTGAGTCATCTCTTCGATGACGTTTTGGGGACCTTTGACCTCTATTGTATCTGTCTCTTTTCTCACTTACATCGTCCTGTCTATCATTTGTAGCAGTCTTATGTCTTCTATCACTGTCTACCCAAAATCTACTATCTTCCTTTGTCTCCTGCTCTTTTTTTAAACTTTCACTTACAGATTTGGTCCTGTATCTTTTAGAATCTAGTCTGCTTTTCTTCTTCATGCTTTCATCATTACTCTCAGCAGTGTCACTATGACGTTTCCTGGATTCCTGTTTAGTGGTATTGTAGGACTTGGATGATACTTTACCCTTGTCACTCTTATTTGACTTTTTCTGCTTACTATCATTATCTGAAGACTCAGAGTCTACGTCTGATACCTTTTTCTTCTTTTTGTTTTTTTTTTTTTGCTCTTTTCTTTTCTTTTTTTTCTTGGCTTTACTATCATCAGATGATGAATCAGATGAGTCATCATTTAAAAGGCTATTTAAATCTATTCCCTTTTGACCTGCCAGAGCATTGAGTTTTGCTGCAAGGGCATCATCTAAGTCTTTTCCTTTATTTTTATTTTTTTTCTTGGATTTGCTCATTTTGTGTTCTTTTTGTTCCTGTAAAGTAAAACATATTTTTAATCTGCAATGCAAATATCAGAGCCAACCTCAATATGAATTAACAAAATACTCTTAATCTGGTAAATATCAGGGCTAATCCAGAAGATAACAAAATAGTTTATTTGGCATATGAAGCAGTATGAAGGAGTTTCTTACTTGTTCCTTTCTAAGTAACTCTGTAAGCTTCTTTCTTTGCAATGGATTGTTTAACAGAGCTGCCCGTGCAGCTCTCTCCCTTTCCTTTACCAACAGTAAAGGGTCCTCTCTCAGTTTTCGAGCGAGGTCTACTTGAGTATCATCTGCAGTAGTTGTCATGCTGGAACCCACCACTCTACGAGACAATGCTGGTATAGTATTCTGGGCTTGGTCACCAGCATCACTTTTACCAATAGCTTTTCCTAGCAAGTAGTCCTCCTGTTGAGCTTGTTTATCGGGCTTCTGCAATAGGTAATAAATACTTCTTTATGTATGAGAAAAATATACAAGATGTAAAATTAAGTACATTATTTAAGAAACTTACACCTATGTACTTTAAGAGAGAATATAATTTTAATAATTATTTTTATTTCAGTATGTAACCTACAATTTTATTAAGTTTCTGTTTTGTTTTTTAACATGGAAGTTATAGCATACTTCCAACATCCCACATAACTGACTGCACTCTATTAAGTGACAATTTGTGTCTATACATAACACACATGCACATGGGCAGAGATCTGTAGGGGTATTCAGAACACATTAGGATTGGGAATCTATATCTCCATCTCTGTCATTTCCATAGAGAATGAAAGAGACGGAGATATAGATCCTGGATCCAAATGAGTTCTCAATAGGGGTACTGAACACTTAAAGCACATAATGCTTCTCAATATCTACTAAAAGGTGAGGTGCAGCATTAACATGAAGTGCATCAAGCACCTAGAATCATGATAACCACATTTGTTATGTTGATAACAGTAATTACTATTAATGTATGATAAGATTCAAATAAAGTTTGTAAATAAGATAATTTAAAATCCACAATAAATGGGTCACATACATAATGTTATATCCAAGCTTTACCTCTTAGACAATTAGTCTCTATCTTTCCAAAAGACATGTATTATTTATGGTTTTTACGCTTCTTTACATAATGTATTGTTTTGTTATGGTAGGTGGCATACGACTACGGTTATCTTCTGAACCGCACTATATGTATGAAATACAATAAAATATTTATTACATGTAAGTTATTTAATTAATATACGATACATATCATATAGTTTGTACATAACAATTTAAGATGAAAATATTTTCTTGTTTCATACTTTTTAGTGTTTCAGTAGTCAGGTTTTAGTTTTTGAACTTATTTTTTAGTAAATAATTATTTCAAAGGTAAATTCAGGTATAAATGCATACTTAATAAGTATCTAACTAGATTTTTTATTATAAAATGAATCTGCAAGGACACTGTTAATAATAATATAATAATAATAATAATAATAACTTTATTTAAGTAATAACTATGTGCAATGGTACATTTGCTTTTTTGACTATGACTACGATATAAAAGTAATAACTTGTTAAACATAGTTCCAATATGTGAATTCCAAAATGTACCTGAGTTGAAGCTCTGTCCCCCAGACTAGGATAACCTGTATCCTGGGGTCACAGTGATTCTTCCCCGGGCGTATTCTAATTGAAATTCATGCCTTCTGTTAATTATAATAATAAGCTTAAAGGTATAAAAAGATACATTAAGATAATACAGTATTAGATTATAGGATAGATATAAGATTATAACAGTAAGATAAGACTATTGATCTTAGGAGTTTAAAATAAGATTGGGTATGTGAGCCAGTATGTAAATAAATCAGACGCGAGAATGTAAGGGGAGAGGTGTATTAAATGTAGGTGTGTGTGGTTGTATGCGAAAGTGTGTAGTGTGTGAAGATGACGGCTGAACAGATTTATCTGTTTTTAAATTACAACCTCATCAGGCCAATCAGGTAATAATTTTAAGAAGATTTTCAGTTGCTTTATAGTCCAACTGCTGCAGATAATCAGTTATAAATTTGTTGCATTCAGTCCGATTTAAAGTAATCAGCGGTTTTACAAGACAGATTCGATTATATAATATGGATCCCTGACCTATAAACGACCTTCCAGCATATCTAGAATGGGTAAAGGTAGTTTTGAATATAAAATCCTTTCTTCTTTTCAGCATATTTTTTTCAATTAGCTCTTTACCTATCTCTGCATGCTGCCGAAGGACGGTTGCTTTAATAAAAAGTTGCCTAACGGTGAGCACCTTGACTTCTTGATATAGCGTAATTGTGGGATATCGTCTAGTTTTAAAATGCATCACCTTTAGTATTGCTCTCTGAGCTATTTCAAGAGGTTTTAAGTTTGTTTGAGCAGCTGCACCCCAAACTGATATGCAGTAGGTTAAGATGGATTGAGTTATAGCACGGTACACCATAAGAAGTAGATCAGGCGATAGTACGTGACGCAACTTTTTAAAAGTGTATATAAGTTTCCTAGTTCTTCCAGTTAACATGTTAATATGTTGTGTCCATTTCAGATGTTTGTCAACCATTATCCCCAAGTACTTAATAACTTCTGTAGCTTCAAGAGATGAGCAAGAGCAATTATTATAGGCGTCATTACAGTTAGCGTTGTGTATTTTCAATATTAACGGGGTTTTTGGTTGAGTAGTAGATTTTATCGTAAATGTCATATATTTAGTTTTCCCAACGTTAACAGTGAGAAGATTATTTATGAGCCAATCTGCTACTTTACTCAGTCCCTTATTTGCAAATTCTTGTACCTCGTTCCAACTTTTGCCTTCAAATAGTAGGACTGTATCATCAGCGTAGGTGTATACTTTACCATTTTCAATATTCAAATTACACAAATCATTATTCAAATTATTTAAAATCATTATTAAAATTCAAATCATTATTCATAATGTATTGTTTTGTTATGGTAGGTGGCATACGACTACGGTTATCTTCTGAACCGCACTATATGTATGAAATACAATAAAATATTTATTACATGTAAGTTATTTAATTAATATACGATACATATCATATAGTTTGTACATAACAATTTAAGATGAAAATATTTTCTTGTTTCATACTTTTTAGTGTTTCAGTAGTCAGGTTTTAGTTTTTGAACTTATTTTTTAGTAAATAATTATTTCAAAGGTAAATTCAGGTATAAATGCATACTTAATAAGTATCTAACTAGATTTTTTATTATAAAATGAATCTGCAAGGACACTGTTAAAAATGTAATGTTAAAAACACAGAAGACAGTCAAAAAACTTCATACAAATGAAACATTATTTCCCTATTTATTACTTATTGTTGATTATATAGATATCATCTTTCAAGTTTCTTAGAAATCTGTCTTCTTGTCTAGATGTAGATAAACATCCATATAGTGTACAGCAACCATTTTTAATAACTATTATTCAGCCAGACACCAACAGAGATTAATAATAATTGACATCATTTACAACCAGTGAGTTGTGCAGCTATGAGGAACCTAACATTTACATACCTAGCATACCAAGGTATTCTATGGTTATGATAAATTTGAAAAAATCAAATTATTATAAGCTTGCTCCATGCATTATACACCTAAAAAAAATGTATTGTTGAGGCTAAAATGTATTGTTGTATGAAAATGTCCACATTTATTTATAATATTAGTATGGATGTAAAAATTAAGATTAGTCAATATCGTTGTATTACTTGCCATTGTTGCAATAAAATCATGAACTTTGTTGATGTTCTACTTAGTCCAAAACATTAAAAGCTCTCCAGGAATTCTCAATATAACTTCAAACTAAAGTAAAAATGATTAATGTTATTATAATACTCTACATTAGTTGTGTTTCGGCACAATTTTAAAATTTATAGTTACACTTGCTGATGAAAAAATATATATCATATTGAGGCATTTAACTACTACACACACACATACCTACTAGTGAAATTTTGTAAATAATTAATCTGTATACATAATTAATATTCATTGAATGTTAATTTTTCTAAAATAAATAAGTGAACATATACTACTTAATACTACTTGCACTTGTGTGTGAGCTGGGCCAGATTGTGGTAAAAACCCTATTTGTTGTCTTACCAATTTAGTTTTTTGTTTGTTAAAATGTTTTTATCACAGTAAAAAATGTGTGTTACTATATTACTGAAAAGGCTAAGCCTTACATACATCGTACATCCAATGCAATCGGTTGTCGACAGTGCTGCTGCTGTGGGCACCAAAATTTCTTTGGGCCATGTCTTTCAACTGAGCATGATCCCTTTCTTCTTCACGTTCGCGTTGTAATTCTAATATTCGTTTCTTCTCCTCAGCAGCAGCCTGTTCTGCTTTCCATACTCTTTCTTGGTTTTTCATAGTATTAGGATGCCATGATTTCTTAGTATTCTGGAAATAAAATAGTCAAATTAAAGGTATAAGAATTCCAGTGATCAAAATTATCAGCAAATAAATAACAGAAAAAGCACAGTAAAATAAAAGCATAGAAGCAAAGATTGATAAAAGATTCTCTTACTAAGTCTCCACCTCCCATGGTGCTGCTATTATGGCAAATAATTAGATTGACTATAGATGTTCACATTAGATTCGTATCGTAGCAGAAATAATCTAAATTAACTAAAAGGTTATAATAATTAAACAAAAGCCTAGCATTTACACAACTCAACAAGAACAGTTCATATTCTTCTTCTTTTTTGTATTGGACCCGCGTTAAAGCATTTGCCAGTGTCAAGTATTATGCTACGTTTACACGTTTGCCGAAGCTTGGCAAGCGCCCACAAGCTCCAAGCCTCTACAAACGCTTGGATGCCATTTACACGCTTGCGAGTGCGTTAGTATGTTCCGGACAGGCAAGCATGGCGGACTTGGATAGTGAAATTAATACTAATATATATAATTAATATTTCTTTTTTCGCCTTCAACTCTCTAACCGGCTTTTTTAATTCGTGGCTAATATGAGACCAAGCGTTTGCTACTTTCTTTTTATCTTTGTGGTTTACGTCCTTTAGATTCCATATGCACGATCCACTTTGATATATCTCGAGAAAGGCCATAGTTTCATCGTTTGACTAACTAGTCATAGTCGATACGCGATCGTATACAGCGTCTGTCGACATCCGTTCGGTTCGAGCTCGTGCGCGTCACTAAACACGCGCCAACGTGTAAACGTGTCGCAAACGCTTGCCATAAGCTCCCTTTGATCTGTGTTCAAAAACCGACACTAAGTACACTAACCCGGATCGGCGACAAGCTCACGCAAGCCATGCCAAGCCAAGCCAAACACCCCGTTTACACGCTTGTGTTTGTGGCGGCTTGGCAAGCGTGTAAACGTAGCATTTTCAAAACCTGGAACCCCTATCATGTCACCTACGCGCGAATGCTTGAAAAAGTCCAAAAGGCCTTTTTAAGGTCACTGTATAAGAAAATGTATGGTTACTATCCGTTTCTGTATCCAACTAAATTCCTGCTCGGTCAGCTTGGTTACAACTCTTTGGAAGTTAGAAGGATGTTAGACCAGCTAACTATCTGCTGTAAGGCGCTTAGGGGGTCCGTCGATTCTATACGTCTGCACGACTTGCTATGCGTACTGTTCGTACCGGACGAGCCCGGGGTTCCAGCAAACAGACGTGGTCGCCCGCATGACCTGTTCCACGTAGATCGCGGTCGCACAGTAGCACGTTCTATGTCGCCCCTGAATCGTGCCCGTCGCCACTTAAACGCACTCCTTGCTGCCAACCCTGATTGTGACATCTTTTGTGATAACTGGAAGACTATTTTAAGTACCTCCTTGACTTATTGTGAAAATCAATTGGATCAATGGGACAGGTGTAAAAAGCCTGATGATTCATTGGACTTTGACGATAACCTTTGAGTTTATTGACTTGGTACTCTGAGTACTTACCCGAACGGTATATTTTACTTTGTATGACATAATTATTTTTTTGTAATGACATGCTAGGCGTATTGCCCATTTGACATTTTTGTATTGACATTTTAAATGATATTGTATTTATATAATGAATATTTTGTAATCCTCAGACATTTGTTTAAGACATTGTTTAAGAATAATTTTTGAATATTGTGAGATAATTGTAATTGGTCTTTTTCCGTTTTTATCTCAATAAACGAATTTATCATTTATTTATCATTTCAAGTTTCTTGAATAAAACAAGTTGTAAATGTACGTTTTACTACTTTATTTCACTTGCCCACACTCACGCACTTTATCGAATACTTAATGAATAAAACACCATCATTTTTATAGCATTAATGTTCAAAATAACACAAGTTTAGGAAAATAAAACAAAGCAACAACACGTTACTAAGACGTTCCCGCCAAAACTCCAAGAACAATTTCCTTTCCAATCAGGGTTGCAATAAAAAAATAATTGACTACCTTGTTTTGGATGTTGAATTGCCGTGTTTTGGCTCAAAATTGCAAAAATTGCCGTGTTTCATATAAAAAGCAGTTTTTTATACGTAGATACTTAAAAGGAGAGCTGTTGCGTGATCTTCCATACCTACAAATGAGATAAAACTGTTTTCTACCCCTTAACACTAACCGATTTCTAAGATTAATTTTTTCGACCAATAGACATGTATCCACCATGGATATATAAACAGTCCTCGACTCGAAGCTTCCACTGCGTACTAAGGTTGGAATCTACAAGACCTACATAAGAACCAGACTGACATACGCTGCACCAGCATGGTACACACTATGTTCTGACACCCAGAGAAAACGGCTTCAGGTCGTACAAAATGTTGCCCTACACATATGCACAGGAGCGGGGCGGTACTTCCGAAATGACGTTATTGCTCGCGATGTCAAAATTGAAACAGTGAAGGACTTTGTGAGCCGGCTGGCGCGTCGTATGTACGATAGAGCAGACAACGGCCCACACCTTCACCTCAGAAATATTGCCCCGCTACACACTCGTCCACCTGATATAAAATCCAGGCGTGCACTCCCTCGTGAGATCGTTTCTATTAATGACGACGAAAACGAAGAGGGCAGCAAGGACATAGCCAAAAAAGAAATAAAATAACCTCAACGCCGCAGGGAGGCACTTTAATAGCGCCACTCACGGCAAAGCAATTTCCCCAGGGGTAATTAATTACCTCTGGCGCCCTGCTGTGGCAAAGGGGAACCCCCCCGAGGCCACTTCTCACCACGCCTGAGGTGGTGGAAGGACCAAGAGAGAGGTATATAAACAATAAAAACATAGTTTAAAAAACTAAAAAAACAACTTCAAAATACGCAATACAACGCGATCATACGCGACTTGCTATTAACTTTTCTACAGGCAATTGGATGATATTTTTACCAGTTACTTTGTTATAAAAACCTAAGTCCTGTATCGATTTTGATAAAATGTATATGATACCACTTCTGAAGTATGATCTACTAAAAAAAAATTATGACCAAATTCAATGCACAATTAGCTGAGTAATCGGTGAACAAACCAAATTGATAACCTCCTTCTTTTTGGAAGTCGGTTTAAAATAATGATTTTTTTTCAGATATAGTAGGCTGTTCCGTCATTATTTTCACTACTTAAAGTTTCGTAAACAACGTCTGAAGCATGAATGAATGTCTTTGTTCGTAAAGAACGAGATATAAATGTCTAAGATATATTTTGAACCTCTCGGGGGTGTCCCTACTAGTGATGTGGTAATATTGGTCCTTGGTATTCTAGAGAGATGTATGATGATTAATCACCTACACTTGAAGTGTTAATTGTATTCGATGACGTGTCTATGGAATGTGTTCGATTTAACTGTAGAGTAGCTGTTGCCTGCAACTTTATTGGTGTATTTTTTCTTTCGCTCTGATTGCCGTGTTTTATGATACGGCAATCAATGTTCTGCCGTGTACCGTGTTTTTTATGGCAAGCGGCCCTAATTGCCATATAACACGGCAATTGCCGTAGAAATGGTAACCCTGTTTCCAATAAAAAGACAAGGCCAGGTGGCGCAACTCCATAGATAAAAATCTTATTTTTTTTCTATTATGACTTTGATCAAAAATTGACATTTACACTGTTTTTTCCCCTTGATTTTGGCATCATGCTTCCACATTTGCCATTTGTCGAGTTTATATTTACCGCTGAAGTATGAATATTATAAAAGTCTATCATATAGGGCCACGAATTCTGTATACAAGAAATAGTTTTTTTGTATCAAGATTTCTTCGTGTTTTTTGAATAAAAGAAGTTAGAAATGTTCTAGTCAAAAACACGTATACAGTCATTTTCAAATTCGAGTCATGATTCAGTAAAGTGGTGGCGACTTTACAAAAAGCTTCTAAGGAATTTTGCCGACAACGTGAAAAGACATGTTTCGCTGCTTTATTTCACTTGCCCACATTCACGCACCTTTTTTTTTATATACATTATAGATCTACGATTGACCACCAACTCGCCTGATGTTAAGCAACGGTGTGGCCGAGGATGGAGCTCGTCGAGCTGGAAGATATCTATTCACTCTAGTCTTGAAAATTCCAAGATTGTAGGTCTCAGGAAACAGAGATGGCGGCAACGAATTCCATTCTTGTGCAGTACGCAACAGGAATGTGGATCGATATCGCTGAGTACGGATTTTTGGCATTTCAACGAGAAATGGGTGGTAATTCGCCGACTTTTTGCTAGTCCTGTAGTGAAATGGGGAGGGTGGAATTAGGTCGTGAAGCTCTTGCACACATTCCCCGAAATGAATCCTGTAGAAAATAGACAGACATGGTACTTTACGGTGGTGCTCTGTATTACCTACTTCCTACATATTTAATCATAAGAACAATAATTTATTTAATAAATATAGCCCACAGAATTCGCCCTATTTACACTTTGATATAGCCAATACCTATTCACAACTTGTCGAATTCAGAACCGGGTCTGAAACTGTATCTCCATCTCTGTCATTCTGTATAGAAATGACAGAGATGGATATAGTTTCCGATGTCTTTACCCACATGTACTTATTGCCTTATTGTAACGTTAAAGATATATAAATGGCCAAGTGCGTGTCGTGCCACGCGCTATGTAGGGTTTCGTAGTTACATAATTTATGTGACCTTAAAACAGGGTATCTTGTTTGATAGTACTAGTACGAGTAACATACTTTAAACATACGAGTCATTTTTGACTTGGCTGAGTAATTATTTTAAGCCGTGGTAGTTTTCCTAATAATTTCATCATATATCCTACTAGCATAATTTTTTTCATATATCCATAGCCAACCGTTTAGCCGGTAGAGGGGCCCCGTGACTCTAACAAAAATAATCACTTCAAAGCTTAATATTTCGCAAACGGATTCCTAAATTGAAAAATGGTCTTCGCATACCCCTGATGTTTTTTAATAACCTATCCAATGTTAACCTATCCAATGATACCCCACACGATGGGGTAGATGAGAAAAAATAATTCATCCCCACTATAAGTGTAGGGAAGTGTAAGGGAGGTACCTCAAAAAAAACATTTATTTCAAAATTTTATTATCATCTGCATTATTAATATGCGTATCTATTTACAGCTTTCTAGTACTTATAGTTTTTGAGCAACGCCGCAGACGGACAGACAGACGGAAATGGCTAAAGTATAAGGGTTACTTGTTTACTACGGAACCCTAAAAACCGTCTTACTTATGAACCCATGTTAGGCGCGTCGCCCACACGAACTGGAGTCGAGGCGGGCGTCGAGGCACGGGCGCACAAGCGGCGCGCCGCTTCTACGTTTCCTTCAGGTTCAAATGGCAGTGCGCCCACACACTAGTCGCGTCGCAGGCGACGTGGAGTCGAGGCGCGGTCGCGGCAGGGGTGCAGTGCGCGACCGCGCCGCGACTCCACCGCCATTATGTTATTTTGTTTTGTGCGTAGACGTGTTTACACTGTAGTGTGTGAAGGAAGCATAGCCGCCCGCGCCTCGACTCTTAACATAAACACCACGCCTCGACTGTGCCGCGACGCCGCCGCGACCGCGCCTCGACTTACCAGTGAGCGACGCGCCTTATAAGTAATCTTATTCACCAAATAAGATTTTGTCAGTTTCTGTCACGCGCGAAAACGGAACAAAAGGCGCTTTTTCAGCGTTTACAAGTAGGTACATAAGACGGAAAAAGCATTTAGGTACTTTATGATAAAAATTCTACAGACTAACTTATTTAATAACTAGCTACAAGATATACCTACCTACCTAACACATTTTTATTGTGTTATATCTTTTAGCTATAACATGTCAACTACCTACATAATAACATTATACTATCAAAACTACTACACAAAAATACAACCATTTATCAAAAATCGATAAGTAATCGAAATACTCGAATAATATAATAAAATACTTGTAAACAATTTAAAGTAAAATCTTGTCGCCGTTTTGTACCCTAAGATTTACTCTAGCCTTTAAAATTCTAAGAAAAACAAGGATACATAAGTACCTACCAATTAGTAGGTACTTAGGTAATTTACCTTTTAAAATTGAATTTAGTATTATTGATAAATAGTTAATATTTTAATGTGAATAAGTAAATAAGAGGGCGTCCATTTGTTTTCGAGGATTTTTGACCCTCTTATAAAATCATAATCTAAAGGCCTATTTCATGTAGGTAGGTACCTACCTAGTTTAGTCTACAAACATGTTTTACTTTAAATTTATCTGATTTTTTAAACTCGGTTTACATACCTAGATAGAGCTACCGATTATTTAAGTAACAAGTAGGTAAAAATTCAGAGACAGGCAGATACCAACATTCTGGGGCAAGACATGTCTAGCCATCTATGAGGCACCTAACTATACTTACTAACTAGTATTAGTATTCCTATTCAAATTGTTATAGGTATAATATTCCATAAATAAATAAGTAACCGATTCTATCTTTAAAACGTCTACTATGTCTTTAGGACATATTCACGCCGAAGTAAATTAAATTCAGCAAAATTCAAAGCCCACATTGAAACGACGCGGATACAGAGCTAAGGCGGGCGAGACGGGGGGTGAAGGGAGCTATACTGCGCGGGTCAGCTGCGGTCGCATTGAGGAAGGTTGAATCGGGCACACCGCACGAGCTAGCGGGCCTCAAGTACCACGGTTTCGTACGTTCGACGACCGTGCAGCGCGTGTCGACACTTCGCCCCGCACTCCGCACCTCTCGCCTTCCGCGCAGCGCGCACCCTCTTAACCTCACTCTCCGTTTTTAAATTCATTTTACGTTAAAATATTTATCTACAGTGGAAACTTAATTCGATACTTGTTTAGACGTCGTTTTATTGATTTTATTTACTTTTCTCCAATAATTGAATGACTCAGGCATGAAAACAAAACCTACTACCAACTATAAATTGGTCTCTTTTCCTTCATGTCAATTATTGTAATAGACCCTGTTTACGACAGGCCATCGTTTTATAATTTTCATGATCTTATAGGTAACAACATGATAAAAAAAAACGGCAACAAGTACCTATTAATATTAAAAGAAAACAAAATATCCGACTGCATAGAGACTGCATAAGAGCGATTATTGTAGTGTACCTAAACACTTACGCTCGGCCTCGCTTGGCATGTTGAGTGTACATTTTCGAAAACATTACACCAAAACAGCATTAAAATGCATACAAAGAAGCATTCTTTAGTACTATTCTTCTGAAATTAGTTATTTGTTACTATAAAATTTGATTTATTATTTAAAAAAATTTACTTATAATACTTATTAAAGAATAACTCAAGCTGTTTAGGCTGTATACAAAGATACAAACACAAGGTTATCAATAACATAACCCTCCATCTTGCGCAGTCGGCTAAAAATACGATGTTATATCTATCGATAATAATATTTAACTAATATTTTAAAAGTGAAAAGAACACAATTTATCATTCTCCTGTTTTTCTTATACATTATAGATCTACGATTGACCACCAACTCGCCTGATGTTAAGCGACGGTGTGGCCGAGGATGGAGCTCGTCGAACTAGAAGATATTTATTCACTCTAGCCTTGAAAATTCCAAGATTGTAGGTCTCAGGAAACAGAGATGGCGGCAACGAATTCCATTCTTGTGCAGTACGCAACAGGAATGTGGTTCGATATAGCTGAGTACGGATTTTTGGCATTTCAACGAGAAATTGGTGGTAATTCGCCGACTTTCTGCTAGTCCTGTAGTGAAATGGGGAGGGTGGAATTAGGTCGTGAAGCTCTTGCGCACATTCCCCGAAATGGATCCTGTAGAAAATAGACAGACATGCTACTTTATGGCGGTGCTCGAGACTAAGTAGCTTCTTGGCAGCTAGTTTATCGTCACCGATTAACCTCACAGCTCGCTGGTCCTAAAGCTTCCAGCTGATACTTGGCTGATCCATCAAAAAGGTGGCAGCAGTACTCCATACACGATCGGACCTGTGCTTGATACAGATGAAGCAGTTGTCCCGGTGAGAAGTAGTTATAATTTTACTAACAAATTAAAATAATTTTGAAACTTGCTTCGGTACAAATATGGGTGAAATACCAGAGCAAAGCATATACATTGTATAACCATCATTACTATAAGAACAATCAAAACTATTTATATTTTTTTAATTTATTCTTCAAACATTATGTGAATAGCATGTTTTCGTGCTTTCATACTAGGTAAATAGTAAATACCAATAGGAACACTAGGAGGAATAACCTTTCGGAGACGATATGTGATAACCACACCTTTGTCAAAAATCCAATGTATCTACTACTACTAATATCTGATGTACACCTTACTTAGCTAACAAGTGTTTTTACCTAGCCCGAAATGTCTCATAAAAGGAATTTATTTCTAGAGTTGAGAACAGTCTGAACTGAAACCTGAAACACTATACTTACACCACAAAAAAGTTGATGCTAGACCATTTCCTAATTAAATAATAAATCTTAATTCTTAATTTTTCCTACACCTAATATTTTTGATCATGCGTTGCAAAAAATAGGTACTAAAGAAAGACCGTTCCGACTAACTTATGTCCAGTCCAGACGACGATAATACATATGTAGCCGTCTGTATGTAATATTACAGAAACAGAAAGCAAAATAACTTCTGCATTAAGAAACAAAATACATACCTATGTATACGCACGTATGTATGCTAAGAAGGCAGAATAGTAAACTGTTATTCACTAAACATTGGTATAATGCTGAAAACACCACTAAAATACTTCTTATTCGCATGCTCGTACAAATGTTCCTTTTCTTTAATAGGTATTTAATTTCTTCCTTTTTGCTTTCAAAGCAGAATGGGGACACCCGTTCTATATACAGAAACTATGTAAGTATATAAATATTATGAATTATTTAGGTCATTTATAGAAATAAATTATCTGTTCTCTAAAACTTATTACCTTTTTATAAATATATTATGAATTAAAAAACCGGACAAGTGTGAGTCAGACTCGCCCACCGAGGGTTACCGTACAAACTAAATAAAAGGGGGAAATCATATATTTTCCTTCATAAACCGAAAAATATACATCGTAAAAATATTTAACACATTCCTTGCTCACCACTCGGATCCGAGTGAAGCGAGGCTATAGTAGCCGCGCTTCCCACTCGGATCCGAGCGAGCGTCCCTTTTATTTTGTAGTAGTCAGTAAACCGTTTAAGGCAGTCAACGTTGCTTTGCGCGGCCACTCTGTGCTTAATCAAAATTCGCCTAAAAAGTTTTGGTTCCCAGCTGAAGTGGGGTCTGCAGGGGGCGAAGAATGTGTTAAAAACCTGTTTTAGCTTATGCTAATGAGGCTCTTTCATATGATACCCCACATGATACGGTTAATTCACTTTCAAATTTGGGCCCTCATTCCTTGCATAGAGACACTATTTTTTTGTGATTAAATTAAAAATGTCCAGTTTTCGGATTTTTTCCTATATGTGTACTCTAACACAATGCTTCTTGCCAAATTTCAGAGTTCTAGGTCAACGGGAAGTACCCCATAGGATTTGATTCCTCTGTGAGTGTCGAAATGTGCGTTTTTACGACATATTCGCCTGTAGCTTATTTTTACGAAAACTAAGAAATTTTATTTTTCTTTCTGCAGCAAGATACTATAGATCTGCGTATATGGTTTTAATTTTAACTCGATACCTTCACGCGTTCCCGAGATAAAGGTCTTGACAAATTGAAATTCCCAAACCCTATTAGATATATAGGTTAGTAGGTAATAGGTTATATTATACAATGTAGTGACACTGGTAGTAACTAATTGTTTATCTATTTATTCTCATTTTGGCACAATTAAAATGTATGTACCTATCAGTTTTGAATTGATTTAATTTTTATACATTTTCTATTGAATATTTTATGACAAAGATTAATTGCTTTATTTGTGAAGTTGCATAAATATCTTATTATATACGGTTTCCTTACGTGTATGGTGCCATTCAAATTCATTCAAGAATTATATCAGAACTTTTATTAGAGATTACCTACTAAGTCAATAATTAATATGTATACTGTTGGTGTTTCTAAAATAAATAAATAAATTCAATCCAACATTTGATCCTAATCAGTACAACATGATATAAGCAGCTAAATTCTATTTTTACGTATTTATTGTATAAAACACTCGTGTTATATAATTTTCTTTGTCTAATATTAATTGTTTTCAGTTTAGCTTTTTCTCGATTATTTAATATGTATCGCAACAACTACTTCATGTTTTGGCATTCTAATGTTTACTTCGAAAAATGACTTTATCATATCCTACCTATTTATAGAAAAATGTAATTGAGTATGTTACTAACTATATTTTACCTTTTTTTACGCAAGGTAAATCTACCAACTCATCGATTGACCACTATCTCGCCTGATGTTAAGCGACGATATGGCCGAAAATGGGGCTCGTTGAAATAGGTATCTAATCTATTCACTCTAGCCTTGAAAAGGCTTCCAAGATTGTACTTCTCAGATTGTAGATTGTATTATAAAAGCCAGAATTTGATTTATACAGCATTTAGGATAACTTTTACTCGAAGGATAATTAGGTACCATGTCCTCTGTTCACCTCCTAAAACAACGAGCATTTCTTTTCTCTTTTATTTGGTCTATAACTGAGGACTATAAATAGTCCATTACTTCTTCCCGATTCTCCCCTTCTTTTAACTTAGCCCATCCATTACGATGGTTTCATGAACTTGATTTTTCTGATCTTATAATAGGTATACTTACATAATACTTAGTCCCTCCATTATTTAACTCACAAAATTATATAATCCAAAAGTAATGGATACATAATGTAACAACGTAGAGAACCTATATTAAATACTATAAATAGGTATATATTTGGTGTGGTGATTACTAATTTGATAATATCAAATCAAAGTAGGTATTAGGTAAGCATCCATATAGAGTTATTTTACCAATCTATAGTGAAGTACCTACATAAAGCAAACATAGCACCTAGCTCTAACAATATTATATTGTCCTACAGATAGACAGATACACACAAAGCAAAGAACAGAGTGGGGAAGGAAGGGGCAGGTTGTGTTGTGGTACGCACGCGCACTGCGCCAAGAGTTCACACGCGCCGTTCGAAACCGCGGTGGGCCTCCACGTGTAGCCCCCCCTCCCCCCACACCGTGCCCCACCCCGCGCGGCTGACATTCCAACCAACCTTCAACGAGCGCGCGCCGTCTACTATCGTATGGTATACGTTTAGATAATAAATAATACATTTTATATTTTTTATCTCAATGTACGTAGGTAGTTATCGAGTATATAAATAACAATCATAGCTATGCAAAAGTTGCACATTTAGTACCTATATAAACAAAAAAAAAAAAAAAAAAAGCTTTACCTTAGTGATAAAGATCTTTGTATTTTATTTAAATAAATATTGAATTAGACTAAAATATAATTTGCAATTTTGAAGGAACTTAACTTGCTTTATCTTATTTGTTACTAATTCAAAGGTCAAAATTTTACTATTATAATAATACTTGCATTAGTATTAGTCTTGCATTAGTCATTAGTAACATGACTAATGACTTTATTAACTTAATTAACTACATATATTTATGAAATACAAAACTTTTATAAGAGTAACGTTATGTGTTTAACATGACGTTTTTAGAGAAAATAGGTACATATAATGTACAGGTATTTTATTGATTACGAAAATTTGTACATTATCAACAATTAAGGCCGTCACAGACATAGCTATAATTTATATTAATATATTTTATAGCTAAACATATTACCATATATTTTCTATACAAATTTTCGAGTGACCGCACACGCAGCTATAATATATATTTCTATGACGTAACCAAACTATACCGTAATTTATATTATTGCATATTTTTATATTATCGCATATTAATATAAATTATGGTATAGCAAGACATATTTTGAATATACAGCATGTTTCAAGAGAGTTTTGGCAGGAACGTCATTTTTTTCCTAAGCTTGTGTTATTTTGAATATTAATGCGATAAAAATGGTGGTGTTTTATTCAATTACAGATACATTTATTTCCATAAACTTAAAAAAACATTTGTAATTACCCTCAGTTTAATTCATTTAGTGTTTGATCAAGTACATGAGTGTGGGAAAGGCAAGTGAAATGTAGTAGTGAAACGTGGTCATTTTACGATTTTTACGTTGTCGACAAAACTTCGTAGAAGCTTCTAGTAAAGTCGCCACCACTTTAATGAAACAGGATTCGACTTATAAATTGACTGTATACGTGACTTAGATTGTGACTAATTTTTGTGCCTGACAGGGCAACTAACATCTCTAAAGCTACATCAGAATCGTCGTCTGAAGAACTGTCAATTCCAATAACAATGCACTTGTTGAATTCATAATTACTGTGTTTTAAAATCACCCTTTATTACAAAACACGTGCAAACGCTAGGCCGACCATCAATGAAATGAAGGCAAAATAATT
Source organism: Lycia hirtaria (assembly GCA_947563715.1). Classification (NCBI taxonomy): domain Eukaryota; kingdom Metazoa; phylum Arthropoda; class Insecta; order Lepidoptera; family Geometridae; genus Lycia; species Lycia hirtaria. The sequence continues at coordinate 39,055,292 of OX387379.1, forward strand.
ATATATTATAGCTGTGTCTGTGACGGCCTTTACCCGGCATAACCAATTATGAATTATGTACACAGATACTAGAAGTTATACTTCAAATAAGTAGGTATATACTTCATTTTTAACAAAATAAAAATACACAATAAATGTGCATTATAACAAAGAACGTAGGTTAATTCAAAAGAGTGAGCGGAGCGAGCAGTAAATTTATAAGAAAGTAGTGAATCCCGCGTCCGCGTATGGCTTGCAACAGCAAGATTTCCACCAGCCAGGTTTGATGAGCGCTGCTGGCTTCGGCGCGCGACGCATTCGTCCCGCGGCAGCCGGCGAGCGCACGTCTCTCAACCCGCGACAAACAGCCGGAACCTTGTGCGCAACCTACATCAACACTGACGCCATTGTACCAATCTTGATACACAGATCATCATCATTCGACATGATAGGTAAGACTATTTAACGATCATTCAATACTAGATTTAAATCACTTACTTATTAAAATTTATTTTTTATTTAAGTATCTATTTATATATATAAAAAAAAAAACAAATGTTTATTGTCCTTGCTATGAATTGCCTCCTATTGTCAATAGTATGTATGTTTCATGGCTTAAGAATATTTATTTAATAATTTTTTGTCATATTATACACATAGATGTAATTAAAATCTATGACTACTTTAAAAACTTTTATTAATTGTTCTTTATCGTTTTGTAATCATTTCTGTAATGTAGGTATTATAATACCCTTTACTAACTTTTCTCTATTCCCTATTTGGAAAAAAAACTACGTTCAACGCATCACATTCATCAGTTTTGGAAAGAAAAATACTTTTATTTGTGCTAAAGTAAAAAATATACATTTAATTAAAATTTACAAAGTAATAAGATATATAGGTAAATAAATGTTATCTACATTTAAATTGTCATAAAATATATATGTCACGGAGCAGGGTGAGGTAGGGCGCGGCGTTAGAGAGGGGGAATACATTATTGTGCGGGCGCTGGGGTCGGCGGCCCAGACACGTGGAGGCCTGCACCGCGGTTTCGGCACGATAGCGCCGCGGTGCAGGCCTCCACGTGCTATCAGAGGACATTCACTCTGCTTACACTCCACTCCCCGCTACCCGCGCTCTCCCCCTTTGTGGCCGTATTATGTCGGTGCATCCTGATATTCCTGAACGCTGCATGCCATACGCAACAGACAGTGTACTGTGAACGGTCGTCGCGCTTAACAGTGGCCCCATTATTTTTAATAGACAGTTTGATTTCATAATGGAATCCCAACCCACATATCAAGTAAAACAATATCGTTCTGCAGGTGAAGAGGAGCGTGTCCATCAGTGCGGTGAATGCGGACTGACGCTGTCTACGCGGAGCGCACTCACAGCTCACGCGCGATCACACCGTGCAAACGCTGATGCACATCGATGCGACGTCTGTCACAAGACTTTCGCTGTCCCCGCTCGTTTGGTGCGCCATTACAGGACCCACACCGGAGAGCGGCCCTTCGAATGCGAATACTGCCATAAGATGTTCAGCGTTAAAGAGAACCTGCAGGTTCATCGTCGGATACACACAAAAGAGCGCCCATACAGATGCGGCGTCTGTGATGCAGCCTTCGAGCACTCTGGTAAACTGCATCGGCATGCGCGGATTCACACGGGAGAACGTCCGCACGCGTGCCCACACTGCCATAAGACCTTCATCCAATCCGGGCAGTTAGTAATCCATCTTCGTACTCACACAGGAGAAAAGCCGTACCGCTGTCCCGCGCCCGGGTGCGGAAAGGGCTTCACTTGCTCCAAACAATTGAAAGTGCATTCACGTACTCACACGGGAGAACGACCATACACTTGTGAAATTTGCCTTCGAGACTTCGGATATAACCATGTTTTGAAGCTACATCGTACTCAACACTTCGGCGAACGTTGTTATCGTTGCACAGTTTGTGATGGAACGTTTAATACTAAAAAGCAAATGGATGCTCATATTTATAAGGAACACGGGACAGATAGCCCGAGAGCACCGACATTACAGCCTGTAACTCCACTCGTCGTTAACGGTAACGTTATATGCGACTTAGTAGAAGAAGCGTTACAGCAGCTCCCTCCGACGCCGCCGAGTTCACCACCCTCACCCCAGAGTCCCCCAGTAGTCCCCGCCCCCGTGCCACAAGCCTCGTCCCCCGCGCCTTCGCTTGCGCCACTTACCAGCTTACAGTGCACATTTGCGCCTTCCTCTTTGCCGCCCCGAAAAAGAAAACTTATTCCAATACCAGAACCTGAAGAGTTACCCGTAGTATGTCATACATCTGTTATAAGATTTGCACCAGCGGCGACAGAATTGTAATTATTTTAGCCTAGTCTGTACGTCCGTAGACAGTAACATAGTGGTTACTTTAACCGAGCTGTATTTTATTTCGCATAGGTATATAATTTTACTATACCTATATGTGGCGATGCTTTTTATCTCTTCTTAAAATGCTGATTGTAATAAGATAATTATTGTTTTTGTAAATTTATCTAGCGTAAGAATTATATGCCAGTCAAATTAGTTTTATACCTACATACGAAAAATTAATGGGCAGCTCAGCTGACAGACAGCTATAAAACAACTACGTAATTTCATCTTTTGCATTGATATTTTGCGTGGATATTAACATCACTGATAGTTGATACCTACTATTGGCTACTATGTTTAATGATAATGTATCAAAAATTGTTTAGCAACAATTTATGCTTTTGCTTTGTATAAATGACTTTGTACCGTTGTGTATTAAGATTGGTTATTTTATTTGTAATATTAATTAGGTCATCTATAATAAGCATGTACATACCAACATACCTACTTGTTTATAATTTTTTTTGTGTTATTTTTAACCTAAGAACTGTATAATGATGCGTAGAATGAGTAAAGTGAATAAAATTAATGCGATAAATTATACTTTATTTTCTTTATAAATTATAAACTAAAGGAAAAATAATAATTATAATGTATTATTTTAGGGAACATGCAATATTTTTATTTTTGTTTTCATTTTAAAGAATTCTGTGTAGGATAGAACATAAATATATTAAAAATTAAAACATTGTAATTTATCGGAATAAAATGCGGTTTTAAATTGACAGTTTAAATTTTCGCGCGAAAACGGACCTATAGTTCAGATGACGTCATTCCTGTCTGTCACTGGTCGTACTTGTTCGTCGCTGGCTCATACATGCGGAATTCATATTGAAAGAGTGATTAGAAGACTGCGCGAATTTGCTTTTCTAAAGCCTTAGAATATAGAAATATTCTAAGTCTAAAGCCACATGCCTGTGTTGATCATTTTCTAATTCTCCAATTAGACTATAGCATAATAATTTGTAGTGCTTTTGTCAATTTACAATCACCTCTAATTAAAATTAAATAAAAAATAGTATTAATAAACCATAGAATTTCATTTTATAAATTTACAAAAAAGTTTTAGAAAAAATATATGTTTAAATATTATATGTATACCTACTTATACTATCTTTTAATTTTGGAAATACAGCATCTATCCAGAATTTCTTTGCAGCATTCATAACAGACACAATGCTGTTATCATTATGGCACATTATCAATATCTACTTCTATTGATTTTTCAAAGTTTGGGTGTGCTATACAGAAAAGTCCTATTTTCCTTTCGCTGAAAAACATTTGAAGCTGCACAATCTTCACATTGGCAGGGCAGGACTGAACCAAGCTTTGCGTTTCATTTATAATAGCTGTAACACGATAACCTTCTTTACGTACGTGATGCTCCGGAGTATCTCGACTTTTTACTGTACATAATTCTCCATCTCTTTTAATTTGAAATAGCCAATTGCTTTATCGCCAAGGCCGTAGGCAGGTGCCGGGGGTTGGGGGGTTCAACCCCCCCCCCCCCCCCCCCCCGAAATCCAGGCCATTATCAAAAATCCTTCCAGGCTTCAATCATTTTATAAAATGCTTCAAAAAGTTTCGCGCTCGCTTCGCTCGCGCATGATTGTTTCATATTTATCTTTATTTGTATTGATCATTAAAGTGCCGTGAACTTTCTAATACGAGCAAATAATTCACTAAATATAGCCACTAACCAAAAAATTTTGCGCGTATCTTGTAGGTATGTTTGTAATTTTCTTGTTTCTTGTTAGTTTGTAAGTCATATGTTTTTATTTAGGATTATTAAATTGGCAATCAATGCATTCAAATAGTTGTATTTATAATTTTTGATAGCGTTAAAGTCGCTCTTTACCTGTCGGGTATTTCCTTTTAACACAGTTACTTGTTTGATTCATCTGGTCCACGAAAATCTAGGTAAATATAAATACGCGATCAATGAATCAAATCACTTCCATGATTTAATATTAAAAACCTTTACAAAATCTATTATTTTGACATGGAAGTACTGTGGGTGAACCCACAAGAAATACTAGAAATAAAGCATATTACTATAAAACACCACAAAAATTTTCGCGCTCGCTTCGCTCGTCCTTTATTACTATTTTGAGAGAGAATTCAGAACCCACGGGGTTCACTATTACGAGAAATAAAGCATATTACTATAAAAACACCACTAAAATTTTCGCGCTCGTGCATTATTACTATTTTGACATAGAAGTACTGTGAGTTCACAAATACGAGAAATTTTGCATATTAGTACTTTAAAACAGTACTAAAAAATTTCGCGCTCGCTTCGCTCGCGCTTTATTACTATTTTGACCGAGAAGTACCGCGGGTGCACTAATACGAGAAACAAAGCATATTACTATAAAACCACTACTACAATTTTCGCTTAGCTTTTTTTGTTTATATTTAAGTCATGCAAACGCTTAGTGCTCGTTAAAACGAAATATGGGACAACATGGCTGTAATTTTTTTTCCGAAAATTGAGAAATTTGATTTTTCATTCAAGAGACTATAGATCTGCTTATATGGTTTTAATTTCAACATTCACGCGTGCCCGAGATACAGGTATTGACTCCCGGACGGACGGACAGACAGACAGACAGACGGACAGACGAGCAACAAAGTGATCCGTTACTATAAGGGTTCCGTTTTTCCTTTTGAGTTACGGAACCCTAAAAACACCGAGGCAACGTTACCAATGTGACAATAAGAGATGGTTTCAAAAGTTTTTATTGGTGGGGACTTAACTGAACGAACATTACCAAGATCAGTCAGGTGAACAGAAGAGTCATCTCGACTCCAGTACAGAGACTTGACATCAATATTTCTAAAACTCAATGCTCTTGGGAACATGGAAACGACCACCACACGAATCGTATTTTGTTAATATCATGTAATATTACTTGGCTAAATACATAAGATGCGCTATGGTTCAGTTAAAAAAAATGTATTAAATGTCAATGTCAAATTTTGTTAATTGTCAATGTTATTTAGTGTTTGTTGTTTTGATGGCGGTCGGTTGTTGACGGAATATTGGATAAAATTGGAGATCGTGTTTTAATCTAGAAATTTGTGTTACATCCAAGTTTCAAAATGGTGTGTACTACTTTTATTCGTCACTACGTATTCTTTACGTGATTTTTACTGATTTATTTATGCGTTTAAATTGTGTTTTATGTAATTTGGCCCGCCGGCTTCAAGGCGAAGCGTCATTTGCGCCAAAAAATATCTTCAAGTTACTAGTTAATCCGGTGGTTCTTGATTAAAGCTTGAACGACAAACTTTTATCTTTCAACCCTTGCTAATACATAATGATCCTATCTTACACTCTGTTCTGTATTTGCATAACTTGTAAGTATTGTACTAATGGCGGGCGTAATTACACATTTAAAAAAATGTTTATTTTTTATTTTCAGACGATCGGTAAGAATAATAAAATGCAACAGCATATAAATTACAGAGTACGTGTAATTTTGCAAGACTCTCGGACATTTATCGGAACCTTCAAAGCCTTTGACAAGCATATGAATCTGATTTTGGGAGACTGCGAAGAATTTAGAAAAGTTAAAGCAAACAGAGAAGAGAAAAGGACGCTAGGGTTTGTCTTGCTTCGCGGAGAAAACATTGTGTCTATGACAATCGAAGGGCCGCCACCCCCAGAAGAAGGTTTGCCTAGAGTGCCCTTGCCGGGTGCGATCGGCGGGCCGGGTGGCGGAAGAGCGGCGGGCCGCGGCTCGGGGCCCGGTGGCCCACCGCCAGGCCTGCAAGGACCGGCCAGAGGTGTCGGAGGTCCTTCTCAGCAACATATGGCTCCTGGCAATCGTGGCCAACTGTCAGCTCCACCACAAATGCGCGGTGGTCCAATGATGGGTGGACCGCCACCGGGTATGATGGGAGCTCCGCCGGGTATGGGCCGCGGGGGTCCTGGCCGTGGACCCCCAGGAATGCGCCGTTATTAGGAATAGTGTTTAAGTGAGTGTGCATTATAATGGATAAATGTGTCACACTAGTGTAAATGTGACTAAGTGCAGTTCATATTTGGTATAACAAATTCCAAGAGTAATGTATCAAATATAACTGTTTCACGGTAATAGTGGGATATGTGAAGTGGTAATTTTGTTTCACTAATTTCTCTGATTGATTTGATTTCTATCATATTCTTTGTGTAGTTTGAGGAATATGGAAAGAACATTGTTTCTGTTTTGGTACATAATTTTATTCTTAATAGACACTTCATTACTATGACTTGGACCAATACCATTTATACAGAAAACATGTTATTGACTATTAACTGTACCAAATAAACATAGTGTCAAATATATTTTTTTTATTATTATATTATTCACCTTCTCATCTTTATGTTTCATAACATAATTTGAATAAATGAAAAAGTGAAAAAGATTTAGATTTAAATTACAGTGATAATATACAGCTAGAAAAATACTAGTAGAAACCCATACAAAAATCTGGTCTTTTCTACATGTGTTATAATGTTAACTAAGAGAACTCATGGTTTAAAAATAAGAGCTGTTATTGGACTCCAGGTTGTTATTTATGTCATAAGACAGGTAAGGTAGCACAGGCTGTAGTATTTTTTTGTATGAAATAGATCTGCACTTGACCACCAATTTGCCTGATTGGAAGCAACTGTGGCTAAGTAATTTAACAGTAAACAAATATCATTGTCTTAGCCACAAGAAGTCCACTGCTGGACATAGGCCTCCACTATGGATTTAAAAAAGATCAGTTTGAAATTGCTAGCATCCAGCGTCTTCTGTCCACCTTGAAGCAGATTGTCCTGTGCTGTTTGCTGGTGTGTATACTACCAAAACTAAACAAATAAAGCAAACTATTCACTATAGTGTTAACTTGATGAGCCTCATGGCTCAGTGGTATTACATCTGCCTTCTGAGCTGTAGGATGTGGGCTCGATCCCCACCCAGCACAATCATTTTCTTTACAGGCTTTTTACTGTTTCATCAGCCTGTTACTAATATGGCTACAGGTGTGTCATAATAAGATGTTCGAAACTTCTGAAAAGTCATTTGCTTTGTAGATACTTAAGTGTGGGAAAAACTAAGCATATTGAACTGCTCATATTCAATCCTTGTTCAGAATTCAGTATTAAATGTTTTCGCCAAAAATTTATTATCAAAATCGAGCAACAAATGGCTTTTAGGTACCTTCTCTTTTCAACCGAGATTTCATAACCTTTTATATTGACAACCATGGTCGTACCCAGGGGGGGGCAGGGGGGGGCAGCTGCCCCCCCCTGGAAACCTCGCAGAAAATGTATGAACTCGCCTAATTACTAATCAAAGTGTAAACGGGGCCATATGTGCTAACTTTTAAATAAACCGCGCAGTAGACACTGGCAAAATGCACGGTGCAATTATTATTGCCATAAAAAACCGCGCAGTGAGAAAGCGCTACAGTCGCTAGTCGACAGCCACCGCCGCGGCGACGATGGCGGACGAAGATTACCGAATCTAACTGAGCGTTCGTATTCTTGGCGGTAGGGAGTTGCGAGCGACTAGCATTTATTTTATTTGACATGTTATGCTAAGGCTTTGAATCTTGAGAGCTGCGTCTTCCAAGGAGAGCAAGCCGCCAACAATATAGGGCAAATCAACCAGCTGGTTCGTTAAGCGAACATTTTCGCCGATCGTTCAAAGTTATTTAATATCCTTTGTATTTTGAGCCATGTCAGTACTGTGACAACATTAACAGCAAATCAGCATAATATGAATACCTAAAATTTGATAAAAGTTTCGAGAAAATTCGCGCTCGCTTCGCTCGCGCCTGTATTTCCTATTATTTTTAGGCAACTGTGTAAGAAGGAGGGTTACGATTTTCAAATTCAAATGGTTATATTTATAATTTTTTATAGCGTAAAAGTCGTTCTTATCCAGTCGGTTATTTCATTTTTCTTTTAACATAAATACTTGTTTGGTTCATCTGGGCCACAAAATGTAGGGCACGCTAACAAGATCAATGAATCAAATTATTTCCAAAATTTAATTTTAAAGACCTAAAATTTCGCACTCACTTCGCTCGCGTTTTTACTACTTGAACATAGAAATACTGTGGGCTCAATAATATGAGAAATAAAACATAATACTTTAAAAACACAATTAAAATTTGAAAAAAGTTTAAAAAAATTTCGCGCTCGCTACGCTCGCGCCTATTTATTTCCCATTATTTTTACCCAATCGCATTAGAAGGAGGGTTAAGTTTATTCGAGTAAATGAATGTATGTATGTAGGTATAATAATAAATATAATATTTGTGGACATTTCACAGAATGTTTGTTTGTAAAAGTATGTTTCTATAAGATCGCCTACAAGCCTAAATGGAAAGCCTAAACTAGAACTATTCTAAATAATGCGCATTTATAGTTTTTACAGCGGTTCTGCGACTCGACAACTTATTAAGCGTAACAAAATCGTAAGTTACACGTCGGGTTTTTAGTTTTTCTTTTAATATAATTATATATTTGTTTATTTGTATTAATTATTAAAGTGCTGTGAACTTGCTAATACAATCAAATAATTCACAAATTTTAATTTAAATAACCTTTTCAATTTTCGCGTTTAATTTTTTTCTAATTTAATATAGAAGTACTGTGGGCTCACTAATACGAGAAATAAAGCATATTACTATAAAAACATTACAAAAAATTTCGCGCTCGCTTCGCTCGCGCTATTTATTACCTATGTTTTATTACTAACCAAAAAATTGTTACACCCCCCCCCCTTTCCCCTCCCCGCTATGTTTCATGTAGGTGTTTTTGTGTAGTGTGTATGACAAAACAGCCGCGGATGATCTGACCTAAAAAATCTGACTTGCCCCCCCCTAGACCAGAAGCTGGGTACGCCCATGTTGACAACCCTTGGACTGATTTTGTTCATATTTTAAATTCTTATTTATAATTGAATATCAAACATTTTAAACACATATTGTTAAAAGCAGCCCACAAACGGTACCACAGCAAACTTTTCCCCCTTTTGGAGGAAAATTTACCCAAAATTCCTGATGACAAAAAATCTATAATATTGAGGAACCAAGTTTCACAAACCAAGGAAAATGAAATAAAACTCAAAATACAAAGCCAGAGATTCAAATTAATAAAATACTAATGTATTTTTACACATACATATGTATGTATGTTTCTATAGGATTGCCTACAGCCTAAATGGCTTGACCAATTTTAATGTGCAAGGTGTTGTTAGATCAGATGGTTACTTGTGTGTTATGTATCTGGTATTTATTAGTCATGCCGGAAACGTGTATCAATATCTGCGCAAAAAATAAATAAACTCATAACAGTGAACTGGCCAATGGGTACACAAGATACAGGATTTGCCGTTTGGAGCCCGCGGGAACAATGATATAAGGTGATTGTAATTAAGTTCCCAACAGCTTAGTCGAGAGACCATCCGACTTGCGATCCTTGGTCCTGGGTTCGAATCCCGCGGCACGCACCTTTTTAAGTTTAATTATGTGCGTATTGTTGACGTCTTTTCTAAGTTTAATTATGTGCGTATTGTTGATTGCCGCAAACTTCAAACGGTGAAGGGAAACATCGTGAGGAAACCTACATGTCTGAGAGTTCTCAATGATCTTGAAAGATGTGTGAAGTCTGCCAACCCGCATTTGGCCAGCGTGGTAGACTATGGCCATACCCTTCTCACAATGAGAAGATGGCCCGCGTCCAGCAGTGGGACAGTTTGTATAAACAGGGCTGATAAAAAAAAATTTAACTTTGTAAAACACTAATTAACAGTTTTGAGAAATAAATATTATTATTATTTAAAAAAAGGTTACTCTTCACTTCCAGACTGTCATAGACACAGACTTCTAAATACCTACTACAGAATCCGCGTGCAAAACACCAAAGTGAATGCTTGTTTTGATAAATCTGGTCATAGGCTATATTTTTTTGTAATAATAATAACTCCATATTGTACAGTAGTAATCCATCCATAGTCCATCCATATACCCAATCTGTATTTTTTACTATACATTTGTAAAAAGGCCTCTCAGTGTTGGTTCCGGCCCCACTGATGCCTTTCAAAGGTCCGGGCTAGACCCGTGTATAAATTTAAATACGAATAACATCTTGCTAACGGCGAGTATTTGCACAGGCACAATCAAGTAGCCAGGATCATCCACCAGCAACTTGCTCTTCAATATGGCCTTGTTGAGTCCGAGGTGCCGTGCTTTGCTCTACTGGGACCGTTCTATTATACTGACTTTACTTTTCTGGTTTACTGACTACTACAAAATGAACGGGACGTTGGCTCGGATCCGAGTGGGAAGCTCGGACTTACAAATAACAACATATTATGACAGTTTCAAGTAGAGGAAGATTAGTGACGCTGATGATAATTGAACATAACTTATCATACCGAGTCAGTGGGACACATAACACAAGGTGTCATGAACTATATACTACTGCTTATACTGGTGTATATACTATCGCTTAGTCGTATTTTGAATATTAGTATCAACAATCATAAAATAATATAAATACTGACATCACCATGGAGTAGTACATCAACAACTCTAATATGATCCATGTGTGTGCAGTATATACAAACATAAACTTACATGTGTTACTGAAGATCTTGTGTCCGACGTGTGCTGGGATGTTAGGGCAACACTCATCTTTCTCTCTTTGAAACTGTCATTGCTTATAAATAGTTTTAGGCATACATTCTGAAGGCATCACTTAATTATTAAAACGTTAAACGTTCAGTTAACTGCATTCAAAAAACGAACGAAATTCCCGTATAATTTTTGTTCCTTTTTAGGGTTCCGTACCCAAAGGGTAAAAACGGGACCCTATTACTAAGACTTCGCTGTCTGTCTGTCTGTCTGTCTGTCTGTCTGTCTCCAGGCTGTATCTCATAAACCGTGATAGCTAGAAAGCTGAAATTTTCACAAATGATGTATTTCCGTTGCCGCTATAACAACAAATACTAAAAATTCAAAAAAAAAAAAAATTGAGGGGGGTCCCCATACAATAAACGTGTTTTTTTCGTATTTTTTTGCTCAATATTAAAAACAGTAACAGGTAGACGCTTCAAATTTTCACAGAATATTTACTTGTATAATAGCTTTCAAAATAAATAATTAAATAACAATAAAGTAAATATTAAAGGGGGGCTCCCATACAACAAACGTAATTTTTAAGCAATTTTTACTCGATCTTAATAAACAGGTAGAAACTTGAATATTTGTAAGTAAATATTTAGAAATATATTAACTATAAAAATAAATCCTAATCTAATACATAAAAACTCACAAAATGAAAATAATCCGTGCATCTAAACGCGGTGCGAGCGCCGCGCCGCGGTGTGGTGGTGGCGCGAGCGCGAGGCGGTTGCTAAGCAACGGCTGCGCGGGTAGCGGGGGAGGTAACATCACGGAGCGAGCCATAGCCGCGCGTATTCGCGCGAGCGCCGTCATGTTGCCCGGATGTGTATCGAAAACCTACCTATAAGTTTGCAATTTACTACTTGGAATTTCGTTGATTTCTCGTTATTTTATAAACAGAACTAAACTTTATAGTATTATAGATGATAGTACGGAACCCTTCGTGCGCGAGTCCGACTCGCACTTGGACGATTATTTTAATTTAGTTAGTTTAAGAATTTTATTTAGTCTAGTGGTGCCTTCAGATTTTGACCACATTCTCGCACGATAGAGTAGAGACAATTTTGTCATGGCGCTCATGGTAGATACGCCTTTATCCTATTTATCAAAACTAGGTGTGCACCTAGTTTGATCTAATTTTAATAGGAAAAACACTACTAAAAAATCATATTATACTAAATATTTTATTTTATATACGTAATATAAATCATAGCAATCATCTCAGCATCACATGTTACAAAAAAAACTAGTTTAAACGAGATACCGTCAAAACCGATATATACACTGGAAGGTTAAAATGTTTATTAGTGACAATATCCACATGAAGGGTGGCACCTCTTGCCGTCGACGCCGCAGCGGCAGCCGCCGCTGGTATCCCCGCGGCCCGCAGGTCCCCAGCGACGGCCTCGAGTCACCCAGCATATCTCAGTTTTACACGCCGAGCATTTGATCCAATCGCAACCCCATTTCTTCGTGATGATGGCACTGCACTCGGGACACTCGAGCGCTTCGCCGCGAGAGATGAGAGAGTTAAGTAGCGCTCGTGTGCCCTCGTCGGTCTGGCTCGCGTTTGAACCCGCGGCGGACTCTAGCTTGGCGCGGTGCTGCTCGCAGGTAGAGCCTTCGTGTATAGCCTGAAAACAAGTAATAATAAATCCGGGAAAGCACGACTCTCACTCGCACACCGAGGCTTCCGTACACACAATTTGACAATTCATGAACGTGAATACAACAGGGCCCTTATTCCGTATGACCATCGGTTGCGTTGCGTGAACTTGATGTGAGTATGGATGCGTGCGCGTAAATTACACCAAGTAAAAAAACTCTAAAGTTTAATTTTCAATTTCACAGTCACGTCAATTTCACGTAACGCGGCCGATTTTCATACGAAATCGGCCCAGGGCCCGTATCACAAGCACTCAAGTACTTTTGACTTTTGTCTCGCTCTTTCTACAGCTGAGAGAGCAAGACAAAGGTCTAAGTAATTTATTTATTTTTGAAAACAAACAGCTTTGAACATATATAATGAAAATTAATACCACAAAATAAGCCTTACAGTTTTCACCAATAGAATTTAAGTTTACAGGCCTTCTGATAATTAAATAATTTTTAATATAATTAATTTAATAGTACATAATTAAAATTGCTAAACCATATATGTGTCATTAAAAAAAAAAACACCTATAATAATCATCAATATCAGTTTACTTAATAGTAGTTACTAAAACAAAATAACTAGACAAAATTTAGTACAAGTGAACGAAATTCCATATTTTGAAGTCTGTTGTTTCAGTATTTTAAACTATAATAATGTCAAAAGAAACGTTAGTTCCCATTTTTTATCACGATAATTCTCTACCCAAACAGACTATGCAGTTATAAGAACCATTAAATAAAACCAAATAAGGCCTAACTCTAGAGTTTACAAGTTAAGGAGAATTTCAATGACAAGACAATAAGATAAAATTGGTAAAATATCTATTAGTGAGACAAAGATAAAAAAAAACCTAAAATGCAGCCTCTTCGGCGCGTTTTGGGACAGGGATCTATTTATGTACTCGTAATAAACGGTTTGCCATTTAATAGTTATTTGTTATACAAGAGTGCAAAGTTGCTTTTTAACCGCGTGCTCAATTTTGATGAGCGAGCAAGCGAAGGATTCTAAAATTTTTAAAATTAGAATCCTGAGCGTTAGCGAGGGAATGAAAAGATCATGAGGTGAAAAATCTTTGCACTCGAGTGCAACACGTAACTTTTCATCCCACCTCAGCGAGGAAATGACTAAATGCAAAAAAAAACATTTACAATCATAAGATACTTTTATTTAAGTTTAGGTATTAACAAAACATTTTCGGAGAAAGTTTTGGCTCCTTTAGCTAGTCGCCACGTGTATATCACATATCGTACTGTTTCAAATACTTCTCGCGTGATTGTTGAGGGAGAAAGCTTATTTGCGCATTATTAACAGTTTCAGTCAATTCTGTTGGCGTCAAACCTCTTCGTCGCTAGAATCACTCATTTTAGGTTTTTCACTTGTTTTCCAATTTCTTGTTTTTAACCAAAGATTTTAACAATATGTCGTGGAAAAAAGGCGCGCGCAAAGCAAATTAAAAAAAAAGTACACCAAGAAGGTTCCAAGTCTGAGTTATTAACAAATTAAAAAAGGTTGTATGATATATTCGGCACCATGGAGGTAGAAGTAAATAGGTTTAATGATGTTTTGAATTCACAAACTCAGTGCACACGAAGTTCTAAATTTGAATTTACTTTATCCTCTAAGAGGATAAAAACGGCTTTTGCACTCAGATATCGAAGTAAAAATAATCTTTCCGAGATGGGGGGATGAAAAAGTTATTACCATGCTGTTAACATAGTTACATTACAAGTGACGCTAGTAAAAGCGTAAGCATAGTTCTTACCTGGCAAGGTACACAATTGGTGCGTTTACACACCGGGCACGGAAAGCGGCGCACTCCAGGCTCACAAAGCGCCCACCCAGAGCAGTCCTTTGTGCGACAGTGGAACGCATTCTTCGTCCCGCTCTCAGCGGCTGTCAATCCGCGCGCCAACCACTTCTCATAGTCGTCTGGCGACACGAGTCCGCGTATTTCCCGCTCCTGTAGAACACCGCGACACCCCATCGCCGGACACCCCACTACTGGCTCCTCACTGTGCCTCACCACGTCAGACAAGCATTCCTTACAGAATGAGTGGACGCATTCGCGCAGGACGACCCCACTGCCCGGCCGGCATTCTTCTATACAAACTCCGCATTCGAAAACTTCCGCGTTCGAGACGAGAGGTTGCTTTTCTAATTTCACTAGTTCGTTATATACGTTTCCGGTATCTTCTTTGATGTCGAGTACGGGTTGGGCTTTTTGAATGCTCTTGGTGTCTGGAATATAATAAGATTTTCTGAAAATTATTAATATTTAAGGGTAGAAAACAGTTTTCTCCTATTATATTAAAAACACGAAAACTGTCAAAAGATAGCCCGACAACACTTCTCTTAAGACGTAAAGACGAATTAATTAAAAGACAACAAGTATCTATATTAAAAGAAAAACAAAATATCCGACTGCAGAAAAGCAGTTTTTGCAGTCTAACTTACGATTTCGTTATGCTTGATAAGCTGTTGAGTGTACGTTTATTGTGGGGAAGTGTGCGTTAAATCGCTGTAAAAGACTATAAATGCGCATTCTTTAGAATAATTCTATTAAAATTGATTTGTTTATTACGATAAACTTCGTTGGAGGTAACGAATAAACGCATTTTTTTTATTTTTGCGAGATCTATATTATTACAAAAAATATAACCGATGTAAATTAGGGAGTGAAGACGAAACTAACGACACCTCGCACATCAAAATCGGTCAAGCTGTTTAGGCTGTAGGCGCTCATATAGAAACGTACATGAATACGAGTAAATACATACTCACATACATATACACAAAGATACATACACTCGAAAACATAATCCTCCTTCTTACGCAGTCGGGTAAAAATGGCGATGTAACGATCAAGCGCAATCCTACAAAAAAAAATGCAGTCAAAGAATTCAATGTAAACTAGAACAGAAATTTCAAACAACAAAACGGTCGTCAAAGCCGCATCGCTATTGCATTGCAGCTCACATCACTGTCTAGCAGACAGCTACAAGGTGTTGACAATGCTCTGCAGTAGCGATGAACAAAGTGAGTGTTCAAAACATAACATCTAGTACGTTAGTACATATAGATTGCTGTTTGCAGCAGTTATTTCTTACCAGATTCCACGAGGCACAAGTAGAATGGCGCTGATAAGTCCGGCCCGGCCAGCGAGACGAGGGTGGCGCGGTCATCTGAGCACAGCGTCCGGCCCACTATCCAGCGCTGCAGGCGCGCGGCGAGCCCGAGCGTGCGCTCCGCCTGCCGCCGCAGGTCTCCGATCACGGCGCCGCGCCGTACCTGCAGCTGCACCGGGCCCCGAGTCGCCTCCTTATCTTCTACCCAGATTAATATCCTAGAACGGAAAATTTATCCCACTGAACAGGAAAATTGAAACATTTTTTATTATAAAATGTAATCATTTAAAAAAATATAAAAAAAACGACTTCAAAATACGCAATTCGTTTACTTGGATGACAATTTTTTCCAATTATTTTGTTATAATAACCAAAATACTGAATCGGTTTTGATAAAATTTCTACGGGACCACCCATGAAGGGTACACTTCATGGGTGGTCCCGTAGAAATTTTTAAATTTGAAAAGTTCAAACAATTAAATAGATGTTCAAATCGGTTCAGTACAGCCATTTACAACTTGTTGGATTCCGAATCGGGTCGGCAACTATATCTCTGTTATTTTCATACAGACTGACAGAGATAGAGATATAGTTTCCAACCCGATTCCAAATCCGACAAGTTGTTAATAGGGGTACAGGTGTCTTCCGGTAATCGGGGAACACACATAAAAAAAAGATTCCGACGATTTGAGACCCTCCTCCTTTTTGGAAGTCAGTTAGAAATAGAAACATAAAACAAGTTTAGAAGACTTATAATCCCTGACATAAAAAAATAATTGGCCAAGTGCGTCAGGCCACACTCAGGGTAGGGTTCCGTAGTTGCACTTCACTACTTAGCGGACTTAGAATAGAGCTACTTGTTTGGAATTACGAACATTTTGATTTAGCGATTTAAATGAAATTTGAACGAAATTTCCTTTTCTAAGTACATTTTCAATTAATCAGTATATGAGTATGAGTTGATTGTCTATCATCAAGTTTGAGCACTGGATATCACGAGGCACACAAGTGTTTGCTAAGACAAAACAAATGCGTCCAAACTTGTTGGATTTATCTTGTTCAGGAGTTCCTATGAACACTATCCGACCAGCTCCGTTGTACCATATCACTATAGTGTTTGCCAAGATAAAACAAATCAGCCCAAACTCTGGGTTGATCTAGTTTAGTAGTTCATATAACTACCTGGCGATCCCATCATCGGACCAGTTCCATGGTACAATATTATTGCAATGTAGACGAATATACACAAGTGTACCAAATTTAAGCTCAATCGAACGTCAGGAAGTGGTTCAAACTTAGCTTCCAAGATTTGGCCCTAACAGACAAACATGGCAAGTTAATATAAAGCTTGTAAAATTGACAAAACATACATTATATTTATAAATACTGGTGAGAGCCCATTAATATCGGTCTTTTGTAATTTCTAAATATATAATCCTAAATTTACCAACTATATTTTTATTGATAATAATGGTTACTTACGGAATATCCCCGTCGTTATTTTCTTTCTTGGTTGGAACTTTCGACGTTGAAGCTTCACTTGGCCCAGAATTTACTAAATCCCTATTTTTCGGTTCGTATGTAGGTTGAGTTTGTTTCACAGGTTCTGTCTTAGGTAAATCGGCAGTATTTGATTTTATACTTTGTTGTATATTTTCTTTTACAGTAGTTATTAGCTGTTTTTCATCAATTCTTTTATTCATATTTTGTGTCAACCGATTTTCTGTAGTTTGTCTTACAGGAACGACCTGTGTTGGTTGCAAATCAGTTATTGAAGACTTTTGAGCTACTTCATTTACTTTCTTAATTTCAACTTTTCTATCACTTTCAGGTTTCAAAATATTCGTTTGTTGCGAAGACGTTGAAGGAGAGGCTTCACCTACTATTTGGGACGAAAACGACAAAACCGAACATGATAATTTTAGCTGCGCTAGTTTGATTGCAGCTTCAGCCGCAGCTTTTTCGTCGCCTTTAGCAATAGAACGTTCAAGTTGGTTTATCAAATCTCTGCGTCTAACGTGTTGATCTATGCGATTTTCCTTGCTTGTTGTGGTAGTAGACAGACCCACATTCGATAATATATCGTTAACCAAATTATTGCTGGATTTTAGTTCTGTATTGTTAAATTTCGCATCTTTTACTACTACTAACACATTTTCATTTAAAGGTAGATTTTTACTAGTTTTTACTTCTGCATTATTAGGTTCCGCAACTTTCATTTGTACATGCACACCTTCATTTAAAATTGGATTGCTGATGGGTTTTATTTCATTATTGTAAGGTTTCGCATTTTTTATTTGAATTAGAGTAGCATTTGAATTTAACGCTAGTTCCTTATGTTTATTTTTCGTTTCAGATATCGATATGTCATCTTTATTCGTTTGTGGAGTCGAAGGTATTAAATTTGAAGAAAGCGTTACAACAGTGACATTCACGTCTTCGGCGATGTTTGGTTGTTGTTTAGTACTTTTCGTTTGTGGAATTAAAGGTATTAAATTTGAAAAAGGCGTTACAACAGTGACATTCACGTCTTCGGCGTTGTTTGGTTGTTGTTTAGTACTTTTCGTTTGTGGAATTAAAGGTATTAAATTTGAAGAAGGCGTTACAACAGTGACATTCACGTCTTCGGCGATGTTTGGTTGTTGTTTAGTACTTTTCGTTTGTGGAATTAAAGGTATTAAATTTGAAGAAGGCGTTACAACAGTGACATTCACGTCTTCGGCGCTGTTTGGTTGTTGTTTATTACTTTTCGCTTGTGAAGTCGTAGGTATTAAATTTGGAGAAGGAGTTACAGTGTCATTTACGTCTTCGGCGGTGTTTGATTGTTGTTTAGTAATTTTACCTTTTGCTCTCTTATTGTCTTTCAAATCCACATACTTTACAAGTTTTGCTTCTGTATTTGTGGTCGAAGTTGTTTTCGGTACATAAATAGGATTTAACAGCGAAGATATTTTTAAAGGTGTGTTTAAATCATATTTGGTTTTGGAGAGGATATTTAGTGGTTTGGGATCGTTAGAAGGATTGGATTTTTCAGTTTCAACGACAGTCAAGGTTGGACCATCTTTGAAATTAGAAGATTCGTTTTTAACAGGCAGCAATTGAACCGGGCTACCTTTAATATTTCTACTTTGATTTAAGACTACATTTGATTCTTTCGTGTGCATCATCACAACCGGTTGTGTTATGATGACACTATTTATCGTTGTTAACGCGTTACTATTTGTTTTGTTAATACTTTGTGGCACTAACTGACTAGTGGAAGGTTCTGTTACAACGCCACTTGTGGAAGCTTGACCTGAAGCTTTTTTATCCAATAAGGTTGAACTGCCAATACGAAGAGTGGGAGCTTCAACAACTTTAGGGTAATCATCTTTGGTTTCCATTTCATGGATACTTTTGAACTTATTTGATGTAATAAATTCACTTTTTGGCCTTGTAGGAAGACTATCTTTCATTTCTTTTAATATTTCTTTGAGTCTTTCTTTCTCTTCAATATTCGTGCTCGTGATTCCCGAAGCGACGTTTAAATTCCCTTTAGTCTGAGTGCCACTATTAGACAATTTTGAATTCTTATAGAAATCATAACCTTTGTTGAGGGGCAAGCAATAGTTACAAGTGATCACAGAAGAGTCGTATTTCTTCAAGCATCTAGTGCATATCCAAGCTTCCGTTTTCCGCTTCGAAGTCGATTCATTTTCCTCGATCTCTCTTTCTGGAACATCGGTTGGAGTCATTTCTTTCAGCCTGTACTTCTCTATCATTTCGGCGGCTTGTTTGTCCAATTCGCTTATGTTCGGAAGGAGCTTCAGCGATACGGTTTCTGTTGCTGAATTTCTTTTTTTATGTTCGAATATCTGCTTCAGGAAACTTTTCTCGTGTCTTATTTTAGTATCTTTCGATTCTTTGTTGTGAGTGTTTTTCTTGCTATATTTTTCTGGTTTACAGTCGGCATCGTCGCGGGCCCGAGACGGGCGCTCATCAAGGGAAGGAAGCCGGGGCATCGGTCCGAAATCGGGAAGGTTAGACGTAGAAAGACGGGCCGGTGACGGAGGCAACGGCGCAGGTCGCTTGCGAGCGCGACGGCGAGGGAGAGTCGCGGTGGTGACGGGAGGCGGCGGCGCGCGCCGTTTGCCGGGCACGTGCGCGCGTGGACACTCGCTAGCAGCGCGCCGGTCGCGCTCTTCCGGGCGATGGGCGCTGGGTGCCGGCAGCGGCAAACTGGACGCGTCGAACCCAAGTCCGTAGAGACCGTACTTGCGGTGCAGCGTGAGGTCGCGGTCTCGGTGCCGGCGCAGGCTGCGCTCGCGCACGCGCCGCCGGTACGAGTCGGAGGGCGGCGAGGGCGGCGGTCGTGCCGCAGGTCCGACGCCGGCCGGGCCGTACAGAGCGGGCGCGAGGAACGCGAAGCTGGCGGCGGTGCGGTCGGAACCGGCGCTCGACACGCTCTCCGTAGAGGAGTGCTCGTCGCGCCGCAGCCACGAGAACAGCGTCCACAGCCCCCCGGACAACGGCCGCGCCCGACCCTCCACCTCCACAGCGCCGCTCATCACCCCCTGAAACATCACGTTAACAAATTTACAACCCTTATACATGGGATTTACAGAGAGATTTGTCATCACTATCGAGTCAATTCAATTTTTTTCTTTGTTGTCTACATACCTATATATAGAAAAGCAGAGTAAGGTAATGCTTTTAGAGTTTTGAAAGCCACATAGACATATGCAGTTTAAAATTTGGATTAATTAGATGAATCTGTACACAATAGAATTTCTAGGAAAGTAGCGCAATATCTATTGAATATCAAATAAAATAGGTAGTTGTTTACAAATATTCACAATTCATGTTAAATTGCAATACTGTTAAATCAAATAATATATGACTCAACTAAGAAATCATTCAAATATCAGCGTATTAGCAAGCACGCAAAAAAATTAAACATTATTTTTAGATAAGTAGCTGAGGATACTTACGCACTGGCGAAGTGAATCAGCGGTTGCAAGTTTTCAAACACCTAAACTAGAACATCGTTAACCTCGATTTTTCACATTTATAGCGATTTATTTAAAAAACGTCCCAACTATTACAGAAACACTAAAATTTCACGTTATTTTTTTTAAGTGAGGACGCTATTGTTGGTAAATATAGTCGAAAGTGAATTAAGTCATTTTGTTGCGTGTGGATGGAGCTACAATGATGCGCCGACGCAGTAGTTGTGAACAAAGCGAGGTCGCGCGGCGCGCCGCCGCCACCGCCCGCGCCGTTGCTATATTTAGCGGAACTTCGCGACTCCGTTTTTGCTATTTTCATTTCATTCTTGTATTCCCCGAGCCTCGACCTCACTCTCTGGTTTCCTGTCAACTGTCGTTAATTACTTCTTACCTAATATTTTATCCGTGAGATAAATAAATGTAATTATGTATAACATTATCTCGCGTAATCATAAACATATATTAGAAGAAAATATACGAACTAAAGGACTTTAATTAATAGACCTATAATTAGATGAATGAATTTAAGTTTTCATTTTGATTAACTACTTATTCCATAATCTTTAGATATAACTACAAAGTCAAAGGAGTATATTCATAAATATAAATTTATAAGTCTAACTTCTCTATACTTATCCACATACTTAATTTTGGGTGATAATATGATTAGCTGTGACTACATTATATTTACATCAGTAAAAACTATATATGTGCCAACGTCCATGCCTAATTGGTAAAAGGGTCCCAAGTAATGATTAGAAAGATGTGGATACGAATCCCGCCAGCTTTTGAAGTTTTTGAGTTATCTATAACATTGTCAAAAATTACAAATATATTCCCCAACCAAGATGTAAATAAAAAGAGTAGCTAACACTATTTACAGTTTCTTTATTAATTTATTAACATTAACAACATTAACAGTCTTATCCTAAAAGTTGGTATGCGCCATATCAAGAATTTGAAAATGCAGTGTTGTTGTTTTTTTATTCCTAAATCGTTTCAAGACAAAGTAAAATTTTGGAAAGTGAAAGTCAGAACAAAAATTCGAAATAGAAAAAGTCGTGACACGGCGTGTCCCGCTCTCACTTAAACAGAAAGGTGCATTTGGGAAGCACAAGCTAATAAAGCGATTTGAGGATGACATAAATTTTTTGCTTTGTCAGCAATTCGGATATTGTAGGGAATACTCCAACAACTGATACAGCTATCCTTGAGGTCAGACTGATGATGAATCGGTCATAGACCTAGGTAATGAAATAATGGCACGAGACGTAGGATAGAGGTAGGCGGGCAGGAAATTCAATATGTCGCTGAGTACATCTACTTGAGCCAATTAGTCTCGTCCCAGGACGGCAGAGTATTGCAATTGGCATCGAAAACTAAAAGAGCTATTTCATGAAATTCTACCATCCTCTCTCATTGCAGAGCTAAATTATTCATATGTGCATTCTGCCCGTTCTATAATCTCCACTACGCAAACTATGACTATGAAGTATAGTCTATGACAGAAGCTCAAGCTACAGGCTTATCAAAGACAAATTGATCACAACATATTTTGAGTTACGTGAACAGACCGTGTACGATACACTAAGCCGCTTTTTAGAACAGGTATCGCAAACATACTACAGAACTTAATTGGGATTGGGTGAGTCATGTTTACCAAATGCACCCGAACTGGTGGGTCAAAAAAGGTCCTTCAAGACGTCTGACTTGAATACATTTTGCCGTCATTGGCTCTAAGCAGCTCTAGCCCTTATTGCGTGGCATGGTGTGTGTACTGTGACGCCTTGGACAAGTGTATCATACGTAACCGCCATAAGGAGGGTTAATGCGTGTGTTGTTGTTGTTGGTCGGGGGTCTTGGTCTTCTGGTGATGTCGTTCGCTCGCGGACTGTACGACGAGCAGTGCGGCGGACACGCGCGCCGTCAGCTCCGCCTGGTTCAGCTCGTGCGCCCACGACACACGACGCCAATACACCAACTATAACATCACATATATTGAAACTAGTTGCACCCGCGCCGCGGTCATAATGATGATGATGATAAAATATAGCCTGTGTCCTTCTCCAGGTCCTAAAGAAACTCCTGTGTCAAATTTCGTAACGATTGGTTCAGCTGTTTAGCCGATATAAGGTAACAAACAGACAGTGAGAAACGACAGACAGAGTTAGGTAATTTTGCTTTTATAATATAAGTTAGGATATCGGGGTGCCTTGAATCGACAGTGACACTTCTCTTTACCGACTTATAAAAGGAGGTTAACAATTAGTTGTTTTTTTTTTATTACCTCATATCTCCGTCATTCATAAACCGATTTGAAAAAATCTTTTTTTATTTAGGATACTGGGTACACTTTCAGATTTGTCCTAAAGAAACATCAAAATCAGTAAAGAAGTATTTGTTTTTAAAACAAAATTGCGTTTGACTTTGGCTTGCGTTTGACCGCTAACTCGCCTGATGATAAGCAACCATTGCAGTCTACGGTGGAGCACGCTTGCCTAGAAGAAACCGATTCACTTGCGATTTAAAGACACCCTGATTATATACATTGCGGTAGCTACGCAAATAAAAGTAGAACAAAATCGTTCCCGCCGGGCTATTGGAAATAATCACGCATATTTTCTCGTAATGGTTTTATGTATATAAAGTAAACGACTTGGCGGACGTTAATGTGTAAGGCGTCCTTAGATTTGTCTTTTACCTTTTTATATATACATTTATAGTTGGGTGTGTTTTTTTTACTTTTAAATATTTAGTACAATAAAATCTGTAACCGAATCTATCAGTTGCTATATATTTTATTTCGAAGGTCAAAGTCCCACTCGTTTACAAAAGATGTATCGTGTGCGCAGACCACAAGCGCGGACGCGTCAACATGATAATAAACCACGTTAAAGACTGACCCAAATAGCGTATATTTCCCGATAACAGCCAGATTTTCGATCGTAAATGGGTCGAGGAGCGCTGCTATTTTTAGGTGATCTCGCACTTGTCGATATGTAAAGGTGAGAGTATATCAAGGCAACATCATCGTTATATTTTTTTATAGTCAAGGAAAGGCTTGCGCTTGCTCACCGACTCGCCAGTACCCCTATTCACAATTATTCCGAATCGGGTTGGAAACTATATATCCACCTCTGTTATTCTGTACGGAAATGATAGAGATAAAAAATACCATAATAAATAATATAATATAGTATAATATATATAGTATTTATTATTTATCAGCCCTGTTTGTACAAACTGTCCCACTGCTGGGAACGGGCCATCTTCTCATTGTGAGAAGGGTGATATATAGTATAATATATTGTTATAATATAGTATATATATAGTGTAATATAGTATAATATATAGTTACCGACCCGATTCCGAATCCGACAAGCCCTTAGCAACAAGTTGTGAATAGCTGGGGGCTAGGCTATTCACAACTTGTCAGCCAGAATTTTGGTCTAGCATGGTAGGTAGATAAACCATTTTTACCAGACTGTATAAGAAGGAGGGTTATGTTTTTCGAGTGTATGCACATGTTTCTAGATCACCTACAGCCTAAACGGCTTGACTGATTTTGATGTGCGAGGTGTCGTTAGCTTCGCCTTCAGTTCTTGTAATAATAATAATACATATTTTTTTGTAGTAATAATAATAATACATCTCTCGCAAAAATTAAAAAATGCGTTTTTTCGTAACTTCCAACGAACTTTTTTGTAATAAACAAGTGATTTTATTAGCATTATTCTAAAGAATGCGCATTAATAATCTTTTACGGCGATTTTACTGGAACTTTCTCACAAAAAACGTACACTCAGCAGCGTATCAAGAGTAACGAAATCGTAAGTTAGACTGCAAATACTGCATTTCTGCAGTTGGGTATTTTGTTTTTCTTTTAATATAGATACTTGTGATTATCCATGTTCTTGTCAATGTCAGTGCATACTTTATTTCCTCTGAAAGGTGGTTAGGCTATTTTTCTACGTTCCATGCCAGTCCTGCAGAGTGCAGTTTCTAGGCCGGTGATTTACCGGCATGTGATTTTCCGCCAATAAAGACCAATATTAAAGCTAACTAAAATTACTTAATTGTAAAACTATGCCCTTTTCGACCACAATTGATAATAAAAGTAATTTTAAACAATTAAATCGACTTCAAAACTGAAAAGGGAGAAATAACAACTGTTACATAACACCGAAAACTTAAATCAAAACTGGGCGTCTACGTGTACCGAAGTTTTCCTCTAAGAGTTCGGTGTCAGACCCGAAACTATCACTAAGTCCTAGACAGACACCCGACCTCAAAATTAGTTACGTATCTACTTAGGTAGACGTAGACGCCCAGTTTTGAATTAATTTTTCGGTATTATGTAACAGTTGTTATTTCTCCCTTTTCAGTTTTGAAGGCATTTTTTTTTTTATTTGATTTTAATGGTTGAGTGTTTAATTTTCAAACACACACTGGGTGAGTTCGTTTAATTTTCAAACACACTTCACTACTATTGTAACGGCAATTTTTGGGGTATTAAGTATGCCAGATTTACATAGTATGAGAATAATGAACCTACCAAATTTCGTTTAAATCCGCCCAGTAGTTTGAATTGCGTCGTTGAAATGTTTATATCTTAACATTTAAAAAGTCCATATCTTGAAAAGTACTAAACCGATTTTGATACAACTTATACTTTTCCCTAATCCTGCAGATACTATATTCAATTATTTTTTTATTAGCCCTGTTGTACAAACTGTCCCATTGCTGGGAACGGGCCATCTTCTCATTGTGAGAAGGGTTAGGCCATAGTCTGCCACGCTGGCCAAGTGCGGGTTGGCAGACTTCACACATCTTCAAGATCATTGAGAACTCTCAGACATGTAGGTTTCCTCACGATGTTTTCCTTCACCGTTTGAAGTTGGCGGCAATCTACAATACGCACATAACTTCGAAAAGACAGAGGTGCGTGCCGCGGGATTCGAACTCAGGACCTGCGGATCGCAAGTCAGACGGTCTCCCGACTAGGCTGCCGGAAACTTAACTATATTCAATAAAAAATATAAAAAAAGAATTATTGCAATACGACTACTAGTTTCTGTGTAATACGTGGACAAACATACATACACTTATGAAATTTGGCATACGTGCTTAGAAGCCCATAATATACACTAACATATGGGAAAATTTTGCAATTCTAACAATATTTCATACATTACATATCAAATTGATAATCTATTTTTTGAAGTCTATTAAAAGTATGTTTGTATGGAGAATGTTTAACCTCAATTTTAATAGTTTTATTTTTATAAATAATAAATAAATATTTATTTCCAGAGTAACCTTATTACTACTTAAATACAATCAATTGAAGTATTACAGGGGCAAACTATATTACAGTTATGCCAAATACTTACTACAAATTATGCCAAAACAGTTACAGTTACTCAAAACCTCCGACAAAAAATACGGCTAAACCGGTTTTTATGAAACATAGCTAACAACATGATACGACGCGCGACACGACACGCATTTGGCCGGTTATTATGTGTGAGGGGTCGTTAGATTTCGGGTATTTACCTCCCCAGTGTTATGGCCCATTCTGCAGGATATTTACGTTTTTCTTTTAATAATATTGTTATTATTAAATTTGTGACATGAGGCTTATCTTTCAACAAAGACATAAAAATCGAAGAGGTACACTCACTTGGTATTCTTCCTCGAGACGCGCCAGTAGTACGGCGTCTTTAGGATCAAGCCGGCGCTCGATGCAGGCCAACATTAGGATTGGTGACTTTAGGGCTTCAGTTCCGAAGTTTATAGCTATTAACAAATTACAGTGTTATTATGTTACAAAAAAAAAAAAAGTAAGTTGGTAACGGAAAGAAAGGTTTTACGGAAGATACTGGGACGAGTTCCGAGAGATGATGGCAGCTGGCGGGTTAGAAAGAACACGGAAGTGGAGCAGCTGTTCGGTGAAGCCAACATCATAGGGGAGATAAAGGCTCACAGGCTGCGGTGGCTAGGGCACGTCGATGGAGGAGGATCGGGTGGTGAAGAGAGCATATCGGGGACGAAACAGCTGGTCTGACGCTGTGGAGGATCTACAAAATCTCCATCAAGCGAATTGGCGTGTACTCGCGCAGAGACTGGCGTCTTTTGTTGCCGTAGAGACTGGCGTCTTTTGTTGTCGGAGGCCAAGACCCACTTTGGGGTCGGCGCGCCATCTTCGTAGTAGTAGTATTATGTTACAAAAACTGTATACGCAGCAACTGATAACTGACAACCCTGATAGCTTTCATCAGGAACAAAGCATTCATATAATTGAAGCTAGTTAAAAAACAACTGAACTGAAGTTGTTATATTTTTATGGCTCCATCTCTGAGAACATAGCAAAGATACTGCAGTTCTTTTAACTTCGTATTAAGATTAAAGAAACAGTCATATTGAGAATGTAGAATCTTCTTTTTAACCGACTTCCAAAAAGGAGGTCTCAATTCGATTAATTTTTGTATGTTTGTTACGCGAATTACTTTGCCAATTATGAATTTGTTTTGATGATTCTTTTTTGTTTGGTAGGTAATAAATACTTCAGAGGTGGTTCCGTAAAGATTTTATCAAAATCGGTTAAGTACTTTGGTTTATAAAACAAAATGACTAGGAAAAAAATATGTCATCAAGGTAAACGAAATTTTTGAAATCAAAATACACAAATTCGTTTCGTTCACTCTACCGTTTCGTTTCGTTTAATTTATTTAGATTGTTTCAGTTTTTTAAATTATAATTATTGAAGCTTGATTAACTGGTGATAATCATCTATTATTTCATTATATCACAATTATTTTAAGTGTGACAAAAACAAAATCTAGATTTCAACTGGGATCTCATATTTGAACAATGTCTAGCAATATTTGAAACCAAAATATGTAATTCAAAATATTCATGTACTTATATTAAGACATTTTTTATGGGCTGTTTCTTCATACAACAGCATAATGGACTACTTTTCCTATATTACTTTTATATGTTCACAAAAAAATTATTAACCCACTTCAAATATTTTGAGTTATTCAGCTATAGTAGAAAACAGCTGATTATTTTTGCTAATTTTTAAAGGTTGTGTATGGAAACCCTTACCACGTTATATACGCTAATTAAAATTAACCCTGTAGTACATTACAACAATACATAATACAATAATACATACCATTAAGAGCATCAAAGTCATAAGACAAGAAATGCCTGGCTAGAACAGCCCTTGTCTCTGTGCTGACTGGTGGAGGCTCTAAGCCCTTTGAGACTTCCTGAGTGATATTGAACCTCTTTTGGAACCATAGCAGAATTGGGCCCCAGTTCTTCTGTTGCATCTCCCATAACTCAGGCTCATCCTAAAATAATAAGATTTATTATTGTTTTTGTCTTGTAACGTAACTAGGTACTTATACTATAATTAGCTACTGTTGTTTTTATGTATACCCATTTATTAGTTAAGTTTTGCTTTAAGGCCACTATCTGTTACCATCTATCCTATCCGTGCAAGGTTGCCTGGAAGAGATCGCTCTAAGCGATAAGGCCGCCAATTAAAACACCTAGCTGTAATATTATTCTCTCTGTATTTGTGTTTCTGTATTGTGGTCTTTTAAGAAAGTGTTATCTATCTATCTACCTATTTATTAAAAACTAGTAGAGTCAGCAAACTTATCGTGCCAGGCTGGTGACTTGGGAACATAACCTTTAGAGGTGTGTTCTACAATAAAAAGACCCAAAAAAATTTAATCTGAATGAAAAAATCATTGAAGGTCATGTTTGTAAACCTTCAAAAAATAATTATGTCATACAAATAACTTTTTTACTGTTGATCTACAATTATAAATTATGACACATAAGCTATCTGAAAACTTATCAACATTCTGATAATTTAGAATTTATCAAAAAATCGGCTCTATTTAAAGAAAAGGGGAAAATATATCACATTGTTCTTGCAAAATTACTAGCAAGAAAAGTGTTACAAACTAGGTTGTCACAATATATATGATCTTAATTTTGTTATGACACTGATACCATAATGTGATGTTGTTGTGATGTTATGTTTTTGCTGAAATTCAGGGGAGCAGAACTTTTCCATATAACCAGATTTATATAATTGTTGAAACAAATCTCCCCACATAAAAGAAAACATATATGATGATTTGACTCAGTTCTGCTATATTTTCACCCATAGATTCATTATCATATTATACATACAAAATACCTTTTGTTTTTTGGAAAAATAAAGACAGACATAGCAGGTTTAAAAATCAAATTAAAAAAAATCTTTCTATATTATTGGAACAAAGGGGCGTCATATGGAACAGCTGATTAATGATTTCAAGATTATCCCATAGCTACCATTTAAGTATAACATTTTCTTATTTATTTTGTATTTATTATTTTCATTCCGTTTTCTGACCTTTTTTGAACTATCATCATCATCATCTCAGCCATAAGAAGTCCACTGCTGGACATAGGCCTCCCCCATGGATTTCCAAAAAGACCGATTGGAAACGGCTTGCATCCAGCGTCTTCCCACCACTTTTGAACTATATGTGCCACAAATCCCATCAATATGATTTGAAAGTTGGTATCATTATTTCGAAAAGTGTCCGTCTAATTAAAAATCCAAGTATAGATATTACTGTGTTGGTAGGCAAATGATATATAAAAGAGAACCGAGTGCAAAAATGATTGAGTATGAGATACTATTATTATGATAAATACATTAAACATGACAAGAACAATGTTTGTTTTATATGGAACAAAGTCATCAATGTATCAAAACTCAGTAAGTAATATAAAAATTCTCATTCATTGAAATGAAACACTAACGGATTTATTGCATATATTTATATCAATGAGTAACAATCACGAAAACCTTAGAAAGCATTAACAATTCAATTTTTTTTATAGCTGCCACTTTTAACTACTTTATTGGCTATTAAGCAAAAACATATTTAGATATACATTCTTCATAAAGTTTTGTAAAAAGCATGCATTGCAGAAACAAAGATTTACCTCTGAATGGAAAAGTAAGGTGTCTGTTGGAAGGAACTCAAGCAAATGGTTGGCTATATCATGTTTCGTCAACTTTCCAGGGTTGTCCAGTGATGTATTGCATAAAGCTGTCTGAAAAATAATTCAACAATTTTTTTTTTTTTTTTTGTAATAAGTAAATAGAACTATGTTAGACCGTCAACTCACCTGATGTTAAGCAACATTATTACGTCATATTCAGTCTATACATACAGAAAACCTATATTTACTAGTTAAATTAATTTAATAGAATAAAAGTGTACTGGCACAAGTTTCCAGTCTATTCTAATGGCTTTATTGGATAGACAACCATACATACAATCTAAAATGTAATACGACCACAACTAATAAACCAACTGAAGCATTTAGTGGCCACCCATCTAAAGACTACAATAACTACATTTGTGTTTGGTTACGAATATTTAGAGATACATGTAAAAGATAAAGAGACAAGTGCTACAAACTATATATGTTTTTTATTGCTACAATGTTGTCAACATTGTGGTAATCTTTATGTAATATCCATGCTATAAGCTCAAATTACTTACCAGGTGCATTATCGGCTGAGCTATAGTTTCTGTTTGAGCATCCCATTCTGCAGCAATACCGCGTGCTAGTGATTCGCTACCAACGGTCAAGACACTTCCTTTCGGCGTTTTTAATCGCCTATGGTCTAATGTAACTTCCCATTTATCGGCATTCTGAACGATACCGGTACCTCGGTAGAAGCGTTTCCGCGTAGCTGTAACCACCAGACACGTAGATTAAGCAGTAAAAAAGCACATTTTAGTTTACCAGTTAAAAAGACTTACCATAATTTTGGAACCTATAACAAGCAGGGCAACGAGTCTTGATTATCCTTGAAACTACAGCCGATAAAGAAAACATTTTAAAGATTTCTAAGATAATAAATTAAAGATCAGTTTAAATCTAGTAATAATTAAAAAGAAATCACGAGTTTTCGCCGATCATCCAAAAAAATGATTAAAAAATCTGTGCGAAGGAGATGAAAATTAAAAAGATCCAAAACACAAGCACGCAGGCAGCAATCAGATGTTATTGACATTGACAGTTGATATATAATTTCTTAGGCCAAGCATTTTGGAAGGATTCCGGTTTTTTTTTGGCGGGAACGTCTTAATAACATGTTGTTGCTTTGTTTTATTTTCCTAAACTTGTGTTATTTTGAACATTAATGCTATGAAAATGGTGGTGTTTTATTCATTAAGTGTTCGATCAAGTGCGTGAGTGTGGGCAAGTGAAATAAAGCAGTGACACGTGTGATTTAACGTAGTCGGCAAAACTCCATAGAAGCTTCTTGTAAAGTCGCCATCACTTTACTGAGGCAATACTTGTTTACGTGACTTACACTGTGACTAGAACACTATATAACTTGTATTATTCAAGAAACTTGAAAATATTTCAATACTTGACATTGGAAAATCGCTAATCACGGGGTCCAATACAAAAAAGAAGAAGAAGAAGGATTCCGGGCCATAAGCCTAGAATAGACGGGTTATCGCTATCGCTAACGCTATCGCTAACGCTATCGCTAACGCTATCGCTAACGCTATCGCTAACGCTATCGCTAACGCTATCGCTAACGCTAACGCTAACGCTATCGCTATCGCTGACGCTATCGCTGACGCTATCGCTGGCGCTATCGCTGACGCTATCGCTGACGCTATCGCTGACGCTATCGCTGACGCTATCGCTGACGCTATCGCTAACGCTATCGCTAACGCTATCGTTAACGCTATCGCTAAGGCTATCGCTAACGTTCTTTATGAATAAAGATATTCATTCTTGCTTCAGACGTTGTTTACGAATATTTAAGAATTGAAATAGTGAAAAATGAAGAAAGAAAATTGTGACTTTGAACAGCCTACTACATTTAAAAAATAACTGTTTTCTATCCATCAATATTATCCGATTTAATTCTTTGCCATGCCCATTGGCCGAAAAAAGAATCTTAGAAGTCTGTTAGTGTTTAGGGGTAGAAAACAGTTTTATCTTATATTTAGGTATGGGAGATCACGCAACAGCACTCCTTTTAAGTATCTACGTATAAAAAACTGTTTTGTTTTTATCAAACACAGCATTTTTTTAAATTTTGAGTCAAAACACGGCAATTGAACATCCAAGACACGGCAGTCATTTTTTTTATGGCATGGCAATCCTGAATAGTGAATAAATAACTGGCAGCCCAGTCTGACATTTTGTTTGTGATTTTTGTTGTGCACCAAAAACTGGCTTTGTTTTAAGAAATACCAGAATTGCGCCAAAATAATCATTTAATTGTTGAATATAAAGTGCTCCCGTAGATATTTTGTTACGATGTCTGATATGGATTCTGATTGCTAGCGTTGTTTTAGTGTTTATGTAACTTGTATTGTAGGACCACAAAGTGAGTGACGCGATCTCGTGAAGCCAAACACAAGCTAAAAATAATTTTTCCCTGTTGAACAATTTCTCTTATCCACATTTCCTTCTTATTTGTGATGTTCCCGCATTCCATCAGCGCGGAAGAAGAAAAGAAGTCGAACTTGATTCCGAGTGTGAACCTTCTACACTCCAAGAGGAAAGGAATATTCATACACCCCTCTGCTATGTACAGAAATAGTGTTCCGTGTTGTTTAAACAGACGTGCACCGTTTACAACTATACGAGTTTGCTTGAGTGGGTAAATTTCGGAAAGTGAAGAGTTGAGAAAAATGAAACTTTTGGAGAATAGCCGTTTGGAGGCAATAAGCAGGGCTTTGTCTATCCAAAATGGAGACAGTGTCGTGCAAGGCCGCCTAGAGAGTTACAGCTGCAAGCTGATTGGAAATGAGAAATCTTTCTACAAGAAGTTTGCAGAGTATGGAGAGCCAAATAATCTGGAGGCTTTATCACCACCAGAAGGTGTCACATACAGGTATATTGGCTACAAATGCTACAATATCTTATTTGTTTGTTGTAAAATCTTATTGTTATGAGGCAAGCTAAGAATAATTTGTAATTTTCAGCCGAAGCTTATCCGGAGATGAAGAAGGAGTACTGTGTGATACAATATCACGCAAAACATTATTTTACCTCATCACTACATTAAATGCTGCCTTTCCAGATTATGATTTTTCAATGGCAAAGGTATGTACTTTTTTTAAATTGTTTCAAAACTTAAACTATTCATGTGGGATAACTTTGACTTTCTGTCAAATATTGTACATAGCCTCTTATGAGGGTCCTTGATTTTTTTATTCAAAAGTTTAGTAATCATATTAATTAAATAGCAGTTGTTTGGACTATTAATCTTTTGGAAAGAAAAACAAGAATCTTAATTGAATTACTATGTGCAATGTTTAACATGGGGCAAATTTATCCCACATTCACAGTATATATATTGTCCAAATATTTAATATGATGATAATCACTTCTATAATCATGTATCGTAAAGTTTCAGTCTTATAATTTAGAATTATATATGAACAGAAACACAAAAGACAACCAGCATCCTGTGTTTTATGTGTGATCTAGAAATCCTTTCTTAGGGAAAGCTTACACATCACTAGGAATGTGGTATATGTTTTTTTTTCGGTATTCTTTTTATATTTTTATTTGATAGATTGGGTCATTTAAAAGAACTAATTTCAATATTTTTGAATTCTGTTCAGTAGTTATTTGTTAATATTTTTTAAAGAAAAAGTTGTGATGACGTTACAAATCAGTCTGAATATAATATCACAATTACCTACTAAAAATCTTAGTCAACATTGACAGTGACATTTTTGTTGGTTTTGTGTTCTATGAATATAAGAAATATTTAATGTCACTTTTTAAAATTCTTTTTGATACCTACAGATAAAAAAGGCGGTTCTATGGCGTTATTTAGAGGTTGACTAAAGGGCAAATATTTTTTATATTTCCATAAAAATACATAACATATCATCATTTTAAGAGCCTAAAGTAAATAAATATGGTTTAGAGACAAATTATCTCGGAATGATTTTGGAATCAGCATAACAACAGTTAAAAGGTAATAGGGTATAAGTGACATTGTAGTCAAAAGGTAAAATGGTATAAGCGACATTTTAATCAAAAATGAGTTATGAATGCTATCTTACTTAAAGTTTTCCACATTTTTATTTAGCACTCATTTATTTATTTATTACTTTTCTGTTAACAGTTGATATGTTACATTTTTCTTTACATACCCCATTGACCGAAGTTTCATGTCTAATCTAAAAAGATTAGGTAATGCAGTGCAATCTTAGTGAGTCAGTCAGGAACTTGAATTTTATATTATAAAGATTATATTTTTAACAGAGCAGTGAATTCAGTGCCGAACCATCACTGAACTGGGTGCAAGGTGCAGTAGACTCTGCCCTATCAGCAGTGGGTGGGGTGCGATGGCGACAGCTGCGGGCAGCTATGTGGGCAGCAATGGAAGAAGAAGTAAACCTTTCTGAGTGCAGCATTTACAGTTACAACCCTGATCTGGCAAGTGATCCTTTTGGGGAGCCTGGTTGCCTTTGGGCTTTCAACTACTTTTTTTACAACAGAAAACTCAAACGCATTGTGTTTTTCACTTGCAGAGCTATAAGGTATGTTCTCATTCTATCTACATTAAGTTGAACCATGTGTAAAAGCATTATGTAGCAACCTCACTCTCTTGCTACCATACAATGCCATCTATCCATTTGCCTCAAAGCCATAATGTAGCAAAGTTCACTCAATGGAAAGAACCAGTACCATAGCAAACACACACTAATCCTCTATACATACTCTGATCTAGTTGCAAGGGTTGTTTTTTTTTTTTTTGTTATAGTCAACTTTTTTTTTTTTTTTTATAGAAGATAGATAAGATCTACGATTGACCACAAACTCGCCTGATGTTAAGCGACGGTGTGGCCAAGGATGGAGCTCGTCGATCTAAAAGATATCTATTCACTCTAGCCTTGAAAATTCCAAGATTGTAGGTCTCAAGAAATAGAGATGGCGGCAACGAATTCCATTCTTGTGCAGTACGCAACAGGAATGTGGATCGATATCGCTGAGTACGGATTTTTGGCATTTCAACGAGAAATGGGTGGTAATTCGCCGACTTTTTGCTAGTCCTGTAGTGAAATGGGGAGGGTGGAATTAGGTCGTGAAGCTCTTGCGCACATTCCCCGAAATGAATCCTGTAGAAAATAGACAGACATGCTACTTTACGGCGGTGCTCGAGACTAAGTAGCTTCTTGGCAGCTAGTTTATCGTCACCGATTAACCTCACAGCTCGCCGGTCCACTGATTCTAAAGCTTCCAGCTGATACTTGGCTGATCCATCAAAAAGGTGGCAGCAGTACTCCATACACTATCGGACCTGTGCTTGATATAGATGAAGCAGTTGTCCCGGTGAGAAGTATCGCCTAACCTTATTAATGATGCCAAGCTTTTTACTAGCCAGTTTAGCCTTAGATTCAAGGTAGCCCTTAAAGTTCATTGTTGGGGTTAACGTGAGTCCCAGCAGTTCAAGACGGTCTGCCAATGATATGGATACGTTTCGGAAAGTAGGAGACAAAAGAAACTCACTCTTTTTGGCGGAGAAAAGGCAGGCTTGAGTCTTGTTGGCGTTGAATTTGACGAGATTTTCGTCACTCCTGTCGGACACAATAAATCCAAGAGCAGAAGGAGGCAGGTAGTTCACATAAGATGGAAGCTAGTTAAGTAGACTGTCATGTCAAACCCTATCAAAAGCTTTCGAAATGTCGAGAGACACAGCCAAGGCCTCACCATTGTTCTCGATGGCCTCGCTCAGAATGTGTGTGGCATACACGAGAAGATTCCCAGTCGACCGATTTCGGCGAAATCCGTACTGTCGGTCACTGAGGAGGTTATTGTCTTCAAGGTATGCCATGAGCTTCCTATTCAGTACACATCAGTCGTGTTCAGTCTTACATCCTTGTGTTTCTTGGGCTGTCTTTGTATGTTGTAATAGTTTTTTTCAATTGTTGAATTACATTGTAATGTGCACAATGGAGTTTTAATGCATTTTATGCATGTTTCTATGTAGGAGTAATTTTTATTCAATATTCATTTAATAAAATAGATAGATAGATTTAAGTCTTAAAAATATACATTAAATAAACCTGTTAGTCAGATCACTAGCACATATTAGGTATTATGCACTTCCTGAATGGGTCTTTCCGAATGGTTATAATCTAGGTGTCTTTAAATCGCGAGTGAATAGGTTCCTTCTAGGCAAGAGCACTCCATACTAGACCATAACTGTCGCTTAACACCAGATGATTTGATGGTCAAGAGCAAGCCTATTTTCGAATAAAAAAAAAATCTACCCTATGTTATGTGTAGATAGGCCTACAAGATAAGTTTATCATATAATATCTAATTGTTGACAGCCCTGTGTGTGCAGTTGATTCTGGCGTTGATTTCGCCATGGATGAAGATGAAGAGTTCTAAGAAGAAATCAGTTATAAGTTTACCATTTATATTTCTTTTTCACTTTCCATTCTTAAATTTCATTCAGCACCTTAAAAATAAATAACCTAAATAAGTTAAGAATAAATATTAATATTACACTTTAAATACAATTTACATAAGTATTTCACTATATATTTGAGCACAATATTTTTTTGAGTTGCTCAAATTTCGCCTATAATTTAATTTGTTAATTTTAATCTGTAGTTTATAATATCATCACTATGTTGTACTAATTATTTCTAAGTATATACTAAATGTTATTAACAGATCAGTTAGCGAGTAGTATATGTTGTAAATGTATGGAATGCTTATGATTTTAAATTTGCACTTTTGAAATATAGATTTTAGTAAAAGTCGCAGCCATTAGAGAATATACATATTATCTATAATTAAATATGCACGTTGCACCTAAACTAGTTTTATGTTATATAATTATATGACAAGACAACCTACTTCTGGATTAAGATTTAAATAATTTAATTGCTTTTTCCACTTGGATATATGTATATATTTTCATATAAACCCAAAAATATTTGTGTACTTAATAAATTTCAACTCTCAAAGTAAACAAAATTTATATGTTGTATAAGAATGTGACTAGTGTAAGAATGATTTTTAACTGAAGTCAAAAAAGTATGTTCTATGTTCAATTTTTCATATTTTTTTATTTAAGTTCCCTGATTATTCTGTCATCCCTGAACCAATTTCTGTTTCTTGAATAAAGAAGAAACTCCCGAGGTGGTCCTGTAATTATTTTACTTTGCTTTTTTTTTTAATAATCTCTAGAATTGTGAATATTTTGTTTTGATGCGTCAATAATGTGTTTCAGATTACAGAACCACATAATATGTTATTCTGATACATTTCTCTTTGAAAAAGTAACAAAAGTTGCAGATTGTCTCATGAATATCTGCACTTTAATTAGGTATCTTCGAAAATGGAAGTACTTACTTGACAATCCATTTTAATTACTGACACAAAGAAAAGCGAGCACGGGTGACAATTGTTTTGGGTTCCTTGTTTACCACGGAACCCTTATAGTTTCGCCAGGTCGTGTTTGTCTGTCTGTCCGCGGCTTTGCTCAAAAGACTTATATTAGAAAGTTGTAATATGGCATGGATATGCATAATATTTATGCCGAGAAAGTTGTAGAATAAAATTATTGGAACAACTTTTGAGTTACCCGTGAAATGGGGGTGAATTATTTTTTCTCATCTACCCCATCGTGCGGGATCGTTGGATAGGTAATCAAAAAATATTGGTGGTGTACCAAACCTATTTTTCAAATTAGGGATCCGTTTGCGAATTATTAAGCTTTGAAGTGATAATTTTTGTTAAAGAGTAATTTTTAATATCTCTTAAGTCAAATGTTTAGCCCCCCTCTACCGGCTAAACATTTGACTTTAGAGATATGAAAAATTCATGCTATTAGCGTACATGATGAAATTAAAAGGAAAACTATCATGGCTATGTAGACTTTCCAAATTAATGAGTAATAATCAATCAACTTACACATAGTATCCCCATTTTATGTTCACATCTAAGATGTTATGGAACCCTACAATGCGCGTGACACTAGGCTGCTTGTTGAAAAAAGTTTAAATGAAGAATATAGTTGAATGTAGTGAGCTTGAAAAGCCTTCTTACAACATCGTCCAATGTGTATTGAAGTCGGTTGTTCAGATTTTTTATAAACCATACACTTGTAATAAGAGTCTTTATCTGTGGTCCACCAACATAGTTCACCTAGGTGATCCACGGACACTTTTTTGGATGTGGTGTCTGTGTCCGTGAAACTATGAACTTGGTATCTGCCTGTAATCAAATCGTACAAAATTCAATAAAATTATAATATGTTTAAAAATATAAAAAAAAAAAATATTCAGTGATCTAAAATCCCATTTGTGGGGAAAACTTCCATTTCATAATTTTTCTTATAGTTGTAAGTTTTTTGGTGCAAATAGGTACCTACCTAATTAATAGGTAGTTCACATGTATAAATATGTATTTCAATAAATAAACTATTGATATTTAGTGGGTTTTTTTACAAATTTTGTGCATATATACTTATTTTATATTTATGAAATATAAAATATTAATTTTGAAATAAATATTAATTTTGTCTCTCTACGAGATCGAATCAGAAATGAAGAGATACGTAGACGTACAAAAGTCACCGATATAGCACAGCGGATTAGTAAGTTGAAGTGGCAGTGGGCAGGGCACATAGCACGTAGAACTGATGGCCGATGGGGCCGAAAGGTTCTCGAGTGGAGACCACGTACCGGCAAGCGCAGCGTAGGAAGACCAGCCACGAGATGGACAGATGACCTCATACAAGTGGCGGGAAGACGCTGGATGCAAGCCGCTTCCAATCGGTCATTTTGGAAATCCATGGGGGAGGCCTATGTCCAGCAGTGGACTTCTTATGGCTGAGATGATGATGATGAATTTTGAAATAATTCGATAATTGGAAGATGCAGGTACAAGGGCGTCGCCAAGGGGGGGCAGAGCGGGCAGCTGCCCCCCCTAGTTTTAAAAATTTTGCTAACTGCAAAGCAACCAAGTACCTGTACCTACAATTCATATTTTTCTCATCCTCCATAATATTAACTTGCCCCCCTCTGGGCTGGCGTGGCGACGCCCTTGTGTAGGTACCTATCATGTATTACTATCGCTACAAAATCTAAAACAGCAATTTTCAAAATTTTTGTCTGTACGTCCAATGGATGCCGAAACTACTGAACGGATTTGGATGAAATTTGGCAGGATTATTACTAATACTAGAAGGATCTGGCATACTTTTTATCCCGAAAAATTTGACAGTTTTTGTGGGATACAATAACAATATGATCGATTAATCGCGTTTTACGTTGAATGTACTGGATCAATTAGAAGTTAATAAGAGATATTATCAATTAACATCGTATATGAAATTACGAAAATCGATTAAAATATAAAATAAAATATTTATGGTTAAACGAACTTACCCAATCAATCAATCAATAACACTTTATTGACACCACATAAAGTAATAAGACAATAAACACATAAGAAAATGGCACAAAAGGCGGTCTTATCGCTAAAAGCGATCTCTTCCAGACAACCTTGGGATGTGATAGAAAAATTATGTAAAGGTGGGCGGTGGTACTAATTCAGGAGTAAATACTCGTAGACTAATTAAGTTAATAAAGAAAAAAGAAAACTATTTTTAATATAAACTACTTAGAAATAATACATACATAGATACATACATACATACATAACTATAGAGTTTATAAATAAACTTACACAAATACAATATATAAAAATAGTAATTATAATGAATGCATACACATTTACTAAATCTTGGATAGATAATGGCCCCTGACCTGAAATGATTCCACGCTCTGCGCACGCCTGATGGCCACCGGAAGTTCATTCCAGAGAGCAACAGCACGCACGGAGAACGATGAACCATAAAACAGGGAGCTAGTGTGAGTTGGAGTTGACAGAATAAGGTTAGTTGACGACCTAAGGGTATTGAGATGGGTGTCACAAAGAAAAGTGAAACGAGAATTTAGGTATGAAGGAGAAGAAGGAAGAAAGAGTATGTTGTAAAGAAGACTAAGTATGCGAGAATCCCGGCGAAGGCGGATAGGGAGCCACTTGAGCTTAGTGCGATACATGGAAACGTGGTCATATTTTCGGAGACCAAAAATAAACCTAATACAAAAATTCTGAAGGCGCTCAAGTTTTTCAAATTGCTCTTGAGTTAGATCTAGATAGCAGGCGTCAGCATAGTCTAGAAGAGGAAGAAGAAGAGATTGTGCAAGCGCAGCTTTGGTAGCAGTGGGTAAGAAATTTCTGATTCTTCTCAGTGAGGCTGCCGAGGCAAATAGTTTACGCTTGACAGCTTGTATTTGAGGGTTCCATGATAAACAACTGTCAAGGATTATTCCAAGATTTTTAACTTCACTGCTAAAAGGAATTGCTACTCCACCAAACATCAATTTAGGCAGTGAATTATAGTCAATTCTCGAGATCAGTCTGGAGCTACCTATAACAATCGCTTGTGTTTTCAAAGGGTTGACTGTGAGCCCGTAAGACTTACTCCAGTACTCAATTCTTCGGAGATCATCATTCACAGTCAATACAGCCTCGTCGATGCGATCAAGTGGAGCTTGAGAGTAGATTTGGAGATCATCAGCATAGAGGTGGTAGAAAGAAGAAATATGAGAAGTAATAGAATTAATGAAGATAGCAAATAAAAGAGGAGAAAGAACGCCACCTTGGGGGACACCGGCATTAGTATCGCACCAAGAAGAGAACATCTCCTCAATACGTACACGTTGCCGGCGTCCGTGCAGATAACTGCGAAACCAGTCTATTGCTGTCGGAGATATGTTAATAGAACGAAGTAACGCGAGAAGGATCTCAAAATCAACATTGTTAAACGCATTGCTGAAATCAAGAAGGGTAAGGACAGTAAGCAGTTTGTTATCCATCCCTAGCCTAATGTCGTCAGTAAACCCAGTGAAATTTGAGCGACTTATTTGGTGTGGTTTATTATTTACATGTATTAACGGTCAAGCTTCCACTAATTAAGTCGTATGGTTTAGAGATCCTAACTAATATAAGCGAAAGTGACTTGTTTGTTACCTGTTCACGGCTGAACCAATTGATATGAAATTTGGCACCGATTTTTTTAGAATCGAAAAATCAGTTTATATTTTATCATCATCATTGTCGAAATAGTGGGGCGCAGCTAGTTTGAACATAAACATATAACATATAATATGTTATTCAACATGAATAACATATTATATGTTCATGTATGTTTATAAAATTATAATTAATAATAGATTTGTTTGCTCAATTATGAGCTAATTCTAGTTCTCAGAAGTAACTGTCTCTTTGTTACTTTATCATGACTAACCGATTGAACCAATTGTTATGAAATTTGATAGCTGACAACCTGGAGAGTGGAGACAGATATAGGCTACATTTTATCATAGTTTTAACCTTAGATAACACCCTTAGATTAACACCATTCACCATTATAATCATCACTATGTGATGTGTGAAACCATGGGACACGGTAGTTATCTATATAAAATAAAACAAAGTCTTTCGCGTACATTTAATTTAATGAAACAAACATGTAAATAAAAGGTACTCCGAAACGAGGAGAACCACTAAAAAAGTAAAAATATTTTCCTCACAAAATATAATAAACGATCAAAACAATTTATAAAGATTTATCTTAACTATACAACAGAGAAAT
This sequence comes from Lycia hirtaria, assembly GCA_947563715.1. Lineage (NCBI taxonomy): Eukaryota > Metazoa > Arthropoda > Insecta > Lepidoptera > Geometridae > Lycia > Lycia hirtaria. The sequence goes on from OX387379.1 coordinate 39,096,894, forward strand.
GGGAGTCGGCAAGTCGCACTACGACGACCGTCCCGTCTATTTACATAGCTTTACTTGTCATCACCACTGTTCACTATTTACAAGTTCCGTGAGTCTACGCCGCGAGCCGTTTATCTGGCGGCGGTTGTGGCGGCGCAGGCGCGAGAGTCGGTTGCGGCTGTGGCGCGGGCTGCTGTGGTGCGTCCGGCGCAGGCGCGGCGGCGGCCGGCGGCGGCTCCGTGCGTAACTTGGCGCGCGGCCGCCACGCGTCCAACAACGCCTCGACGCGCTCGTCCGTGGGCCCCCACCGAGCGAATCCGGCCGCATTCTGCAGCCACACCACCACAGTGCCACCGCCCCAACGGAAGTACACCTCGTTCCTGGGCACACACACAATGTTCAGCAATAGAAAAAGGAATATGTAGAAATGTCAACAAGGCATGCACGGAAAGAGAGTATCTGATTATTAGAGTTCGGCAGTCATCTAAGAACCCTTATAGTTTCGCAATGTCCATAGGTAATCAAAAAACATCGAAGTTGTACAAGATCATTTTTCAATTTCGGGATTTGTTTGCGAAATATTAAACATATAAGTGATATTTTTTTTAGAATAAAGCATCCCCTTCTACCGGCTAAACGGTTGACTGGAGATATAAAAAAAATATGCGATAGATAAACCGCTTAACTGAGTCTGTTCCTGAGGCATGGGAGCGGCACGGGAGGGTTCACATGTAATAGCAATGCTGACGCCCGACTGACGTAATATAACCCCTCCCGTACCGCTCCTATACCCCAGGAACAGACTCAGTTAAGCGGTTTATCTATAGTAGCCCATAATACAAGGAAAACTATCACGGGCAAGTAGGCTTTACAAGTTAATAAATAAGTTTTTTTTATTTTATTTTAAATAGTAGACGAACTTAAAAAATTTACTTAGAGATGTAAAAAAATAAAATTTCGTACAATTCATTCTCATTTATACTTCCCATATTCATAGTACCCTGAATTAAGTTCCCATAAACTATGAAACCCTACTTTGCGCGTAGCACGACACGCACTTGGCCGGTTATTTTTTCTACAACATAATATATAGTACACCAAACTGTCTGTCGGTCTACCTATACAGACAGTAGACTTTACCACACTTCACAAGGCGGATTATGTTTTTGCAGCGTACATAGATTATTTTATATATCTATAAACTGCTTGACCGAATTTAATTTGTGAGATGTCGTTAGATTCGTCTAATTTTCATACCTTGCGTTTGTAGGCAACATTGTAACTATTACTATAATATTATCTGCTGTAGTAGTAATAGAAATAGTACTGTTTAAAATAGAAGGATATTACACTCACTTAGGCACTACATGCTGGAAGCCATGTCGGTACTCGTGTTCAAAAGCAGGAATAACCACCTGTTGGCAGATAAACATTTTATAGATGAGTATTTTCCTAAAAATTAAACTCATCGCTAAAGTAAAAATTAGCTCTTGCAAATGTGCTCTTGATGCAAAAGTGCGTTTTTATCATCATTCAGGGCATTTTTAATGTAAAAAATATTTTTTTTGTATGTTTTTGTCATAAATTCTGTCTAAGTCTATGAAATGGCGAGTATCCCATTTCAGCCACGGAGAAAGTTAATTTGCAAAACAAAAAACTACGATGTCATTGAATCCACGTGTTTTCAATGACATCGTAGAAACACATTGAATTTTCCGATTATTTTATCTCTTCGTTAACCTTACCTAGTATAAGTAAGACCCATCTATGAAAAAAATTAATAAAACCGGACAAGTGCGAGTCAGACTCGCCCACCGAGGGTTCCGTACAAACTAAATAAAAGCGGGATATCATATGTATTTTTTATATTTTCCTTCATAAACCGAAAAATATTTTAAAACCTGTTTTAGCTTGTGCTAATTAAGCTCTTTCATATGATACCTCACATGAAGGTTAATTCGCTTTAAAATTTGGGCCCTCATTCCTTGCATAAAGACACAATTTTTCAGTGATTAAATGAAAAATGTCCTGTTTTCGGATTTTTTCCTATATGTGTAATCTTTGTGAAGCAAGCAATCTAACGCTGCATGTTTAAAGACGATGGAATCCATAGACATCTAGAAATCTATGACGTAATAATTGTTTCAGCGCTGCAGCGCTGTAGCGAAGTTTTGTACACATTTATTATAGTAGACGAAAAATATTGTTTGAGATAGCGACTCCATATTAGCTCAATGTATACATCACCTGTTTCCGCTTGAAGTGGCTGGCCTGCAGCTTGGAGAGCGCGTGTGTGGTGCGGTCGGGCCACTCCGGTAGCACCACGACGAAGCTGAGAGGCTCGGCGGAGTCATGCAGCAGGCGCTCCATGTGACGCAGCGCAGCCTCCAGCAGCTCCTCGCAGTACGGCGGGTGCGCCACCAGCGACCCCGCCACCGGACGCAGCTCCAGGAATGGACTGCATACCACATATTTATTTATTTTATTTAAAATATACTATTTTTAGGGTTCCGTACCTCAAAATAAAAAACGGAACCCTTATAGGATCATTTTGTTGTCCGTCTGTCCGTCCGTCCGGATGTCAAGACCTGTATCACGAGAACTCGTGAAGGTATCGTGTTGAAATTAAAACTATATATACGTAGGATCCATAGTCTCTTGCTGCAGAAAGAAAAATCAAATTTCTCAGTTTTCTTAAAAAAAGTTACAGCTGAATATGTCGTAAAAACGTACATTTCGATACTCACAAGGGCATCAAAACCTATGGGGTACTTTACTTCCCGTTGACCCAGAACTATGAAATTTGGCACGAAGCATTGTGTTAGAATACACATATAAGAAAAAGTCCGAAAACTGGACATTTTTAATTTAATCACAAAAAAAATGTGTCTTTATGCAAGGAATAAGGGTCCCAATTTTAAAGTTCTTTAATTGTATCATTTGGGGTATCATATGAAGCTTCATTAGCATAAGCTAAAACAGGTTTTTAAATATTTTTACCATGTATTTTCGGTTTATGAACGAAAAAATATATGATTTCCCCCTTTTATCTACTAGTTTATACGGAACCCTCGGTGGGCGAGTCTGACTCGCAATTGTCCGGTTTTATGTACACTACATTCAAAGTATACAGACATGAATTTTTCAACTAAAGATGACAAAATATATTAATTGTATAGAAAATAATTATACTTTAAAAAACTGAAAAAACACGACTTCGAAATAAGCAATTCGTTTACTTCGACATTTCTTCAGTTATTTTGTTATAAAAACTAAAGCACTTGAACCGATTTTGATAAAATTTATATGGGACCACTTCAGACGGAACCTACCAAAAAAAAACATCAAAAACAATTTATAATTGGTGGAGTAATGGCTGAACAACCATACAAAATAAAAATAAAAACATACAATCGAGTTGGGAAAACAAAAACAAAAAAAAGAAAAACAAAATGCCCAATTTGCAGAAGAGCGATTTTTCCATCCGATTTGATTACGCTTGATATGCTGTTGAGAACGTTTTTGGTGAGAAAATATACACAAGGTCGGTTTTAAAGGTTATAATGCGCATTCTTTAGAATAATGCTAGTAAAATCACCTATTTATTAAGAAAAAGTTTGTTGAATGTTTTGAAGAGCATTTTTTTTATTTTTGCGTGTTGTAATATTAGTATTACAAAATATATAGCCTATGGAGTCCTCATAGTCCTCAGAGAGTGATGATCTAAAATATATATGATAAAAAATAATTTAAAAGCTAATTTCATTTCTGTTTTTATTTTCCATTCGCGTGATGCGTCTTTGAATCGGAATTTTCATTAGCACACTTCATCGCGACAAACTGCGCAAAGGTAATGTTTTTAGGGTATATGTATATAAGTTTCTATATGACTTCTTATTATCATTCCAAGCTAAATGTGTTTATCATCTTTGACAATTGAAAAACTCGATAAAACAAGTATCTATATCAAAAGAAAAACAAAATACCCGACTGCTGAAAAGCAAGTTTTTGCAGTCTAACTTACGATTTCATTTCGCTTGATATGCTGTTGAGTGTACCTTTTTTGTGAGAAAGTATACGTAAAATCGTTGTAAAAGATTATAAATGCGCATTCTTTAAAATAATTCTATTAAAATCACTTGTTTAACACGAAAAAGCTCGTTGGAGATTACGAAAAAATGCATTTTTTAATTTTTGCGAGATGTATTATTATTATTACAAAAAATATAGTCTATGACACTTAGGAGGTGAAGACAAATCTAACGACACCTCGCACATCAAAATCGGTCAAGCTGTTTAGGCTGTAGGCGATCATATAGAAACATACGTATACATACCAACACACATACACTCGAAAAACATAATCCTCATTCTTACGCAGTCGGGTTAAAAAAATGAAAATTCGGTTACCCCCTGGATCCGAAATACGAGTCGGTATCGGCAAAGGCGGAGCAGTACTGCCTGAAGTAGCAGTCAAGCGGCGAGGCGAAGCATTCGAAGGTGACGCCGAAGCAGCGTTGCAGACACTCGAGCACGGGCACGGGTAGGGCGCACTGCGTTAGGTGCGCCTCGGAGCCGCCGGCCGCACCCACCCATGCCGCATACCGCCGCAGGAGGCACCACACGCGCGACAGGAACTGCTCGAATTTCTTGTCGTCGAAACAGCTGTACCGGTACAGGCACTCCTGCGACACAACCTCTTACGTACATACGATTATGGGAATCGTGCACATTTTTAGACTTCCGTACTAAGGGTGTGCTTGAGGTTACTGAGTCAGTCTGTCTGACTGTCCTATACTAAACGGCTGTATCTTGATTTAGTACAAAAAACCAAATTAAAATACCCTTCATAAATAAGAAAGTTATATGTATTTTAATTTCACGATAGACAGAGAACACACGATAGCGAATGATGACGTCATAGTTCAAGTTCGCCGTACAAATTCAATACAAACTCTTGTTTCGCGTGAGAGGGGGACAGAGCATCCATCCTCTAAAACTTGAACTGTTTATATCTCGGAAGTATAGTGACCTATTGAAATATTTTTTTTAGTATACGTTGGGCGCACTAAAAGTTTCCGGAATGAATAAGAAAATAATACTATTAAAGGTCAAAAATGAATTTATTGTTTCTCAAAATATTCTCCCTTTGCGTAAATGCACTTTTTCATTCGATTAAACCAATTTTGAAAACTTTTGTACCACTCCTCGGTGGTGACCTCAGAAACGTGTTTTTCATACTCTTCGACAGCCTCTTCTGGTGATGAAAATCGTTGACCGCGTAATTGGTTCTTAATTTTTGGGAACAGAAAAAAGTCACAAGGTCGGGACTGAATGCAGGATGGCTCATAAGTTCTATGTTTTTCACCTTTAAAAATTCGTTTGTCTGTCTGGCCGTGTGGGAACTAGCATTGTCGTGGTGCAAGATGATAGGGCGTTTACGGTTATTTTTACGGAGTTCGTTAATAATTTCCGGCAAGCAAATGGTCGTGTACCAGTCACTATTCACTGTACGACGATGAAAGACCCATACGCTCGATTGCTGCTTTGTTTTGGGATCGAAGCAATAAATCCATGTTTCGTCACCTGTTACTATGTCCCACACCAAATTTGACGCACCTTCATTGAATCTGGTAAGCATGGCACTGCACCAAGTGACGCGGTCCGTTTTTTGAGCCTCAGTCAAATTGTGTGGGATCCACCGCGAGCACAGCTTTCTCACACCCAAATGTTTGTGTAGGATTGATTGTATTTGACTCATGCTTATGTCTAAGGATGCGCGAATCTCATGGTAGGTCACATTCCTGTCTGTTTCAATCATACGGTGCACAGCATCGATGTTTTTGTTGTTCACAGCGGTGGACTGGCGAACATCGCGAGATTCGTCACCGAGATTGACACGATCGCGCTAGCGCAAAAAGTTCCATTTTCAAATGTTGTAATTACTTTTTAAATATTGTTTATGTAAGTTCCGGAAACTTTTAGTGTGACCTATGTATGTATTACATTTTAGTACGTTATCAATTAGCACAGGATCGAGGCAGATGGCATGATAAGAGAGAGGCCTATACCCAGTAGTGGGATAGTAAAGGCTGTGGATGATGATGATGACGTTATCACACAAAACTATTATTCCTATGAAATAAAATTCATACATATATTGTATGAAATAAACATAATTTACAGCCAAAAGATCGTGCTACAACGCAACTCTTCTACATATTTGTAGTGATTGACAAATCATTCATTTCTGAGAAGAAAAACATTTAAATTGGCCATTACATACAATCAAATATCCCAATGCATAAGCATGCCTTTTAATGTGGCAGTGTTGGCAGCATGCTGCCAACTGAGCAATGAGCTGAGCAATTGGATTATCTATAAACATCTACCAGTCTTGAGTAATCTATTTGCTTTTTGTGTAGTAGTTTATTTAGCTAAGTATGTGTAGTTTGTGTATTGTTTTGTTATAGTTAATAAAATAAAGGCACTTAACCATTATAAAGAAATAAAGGTTATATAGACAGCGTGCGCAAGAGCTTCTCGACCTAATTCCACCCTCCCCATTTCACTACAGGACTAGGAGAAAGTCGGCGCATTACCACCAATTTCTCATTGAAATCCCAAAACCCGTACTAAGCGATATCAGCCCACGTTCTTGATGCGTAATGCACAGGAATATAATTCTTTGCCACCATTTCTAATTCCCTACAATCTTGGGATTTTCAAGGCTAGAGTTAATATATTATCTTCTAAATCGACAAGCTCCATCCTCGGCCACACCGCCGTTTAAAATCAGGGTGGTCAACCGTAGATCTATCCAACGTAAATAATAATTCATTTGCAATTACTTACTTTTATTTAACATTTACGGTTAATATAAATTAATTTTGTAATTTATTTTATTTGTCTTCGACAAATTAATTTATTTTATTTGTAATTTAAAAACGATGTAAGACATCTTGAATAAAATCATTTCATTTTCATAAAAAAGGAAGGTTACCAGTTTCTGCAAGTAGGTCGCGTTAAGCAGCTGCGTGTCGGCGAGGTACCGCAGCAGCACCTGGTCGCGGTCCAGGAAATGCTCGACGAGCGGCGGCCGCGGCGCCGGTACCGCGAACTGCACCGGGTAGCACCACACCTTGCGCAACGCAGCCTGCTGCAGCGGACCCGCTAGCTCCTGCCACACACATCACGTACCAGGTCATTAGATATAGACATAGACAAAAAAATATTGTAACAAAAAACATACAACAGAGAATAAAAATCATACGCACAATTTAGATACCTAAATAATGTTTTTGTCATAAGCCCCAGCACAGCATAATTGGCATGATGCTAGTTGTAAACAACCAGCCCTGGTCTTCAGCTGGGACCGGTAGGTGACGTACACTTAAACTCTTAACACAAAAATTTATAATATATATATATATATCTTCGGGAACTTTGCAATATTTTATTGCAGCCATTTAAACTTTTTTTTTGTTTCTGTCGATTTTTGTACTACAGCTAGCTAGGATCAATAGGGCCTAAATGCCACCGGCTAACAAAGTGGCATCCGGTATGCGGACACCAAAAGCACGTGGACGCCAGTTTGAATGCACTTTCGCCTTCAGGCCATTTGTTTGCGGGATGAATATATATATATATATAAATAAATATTTGACAAACATTGTTAGGGCACCACGCAATAAGTGGCTCATTGGGTTTTATTACACGGTCAATATTATCACGCACGATCCTAGTATCGTATCAGTATCATCATACGATCATATATTACACGATCAGGATCGCGTGATACTGATCGTGTAATATAAATCTATTCTATTTGGTGGACATTTCACACAACACTAAGCCCAAACTAAGCAAAGCTTGTACTATGGAAAATATAATATTTATAGATGGTTGATAGAATACATATATATACTTTTTTTGTAAATACATATGTACGTATGATACATAGAAACACACTCAGACACAGTACAAACAAGCATGCTAACCACACAAATGTTTGCCCGGGGATCGAACCCACGACCTACAGCTCAGGAGGCAGTCGTACTACCACTGAGCCATGAGGCCTGTCTATTTAGCATTATAAACAAGGAGTATTTAAAAAAAATGGACAAGAGCGACTAAGACTCGCCCACCAAAGGTTCCGTTACAAACTACTAGATAAAAGGGGGAAATTATATTTTTTTTTATTTTCCTTCATAAATCGAAAAATATACATCGTACAAATATTGAATAACCTATTTTAGCTTGTGCTACTTAAGCTCTTTCATATGATATGATACATGATACTTCAACCGTAAACTTCACTTCGTTATCCGTCTGTCCGTCCGTCGTCCGGGTGTCAAGAACTGTATCTCGGGAACGCGTGAAGGTATCGTGTTGAAATTAAAACCATATTCGTAGATTAATAGTCTGGTGCAGAAAGAAAAATAAAATTTCTCAGGTTTCGTAAAAAAAAGTTATAGCCGAATATGTCGCATTTCGACACTCACAAGGGAATCAAAACCTATGGGGTACTTCCCGTTAACCTAGAACTGAAATTTGGCAAGAAGCATTGTGTTATAGTACACATATAGGAAAAAATCCGAAATCAGGACATTTTTAATTTAATCACAAAAAAATAGTGTCTCTATGCAAGGCATGAGGGCCCAAATTTTAGAGTGAATTAACCGTATCATGTGGGGTATCATATGAAAGAGCCTCATTAGCATAAGCTAAAACAGGTTTTTAACACATTCTTCGGCCCCTGCAGACCCTTCTCTTCAGCTGACCAAAACTTTTAAGGCGAATTTTGATTAAGTACAGAGTGGCCGCGCAAAGCAACGTTGACTGCCTCAAACGCCGGCGGTTTACTGACTACTACAAAATGAACGGGACGCTCGCTCGGATCCGAGTGGGAGGCACCGCTACTATAGCCTCGCCCCACTCGGATCCGAGTGGTGAGCAAGGAATGTGTTAAATATTTTTACGGTGTATATTTTTCAGTTTATGAAGGAAAATATAATAAAAATATATGTTTTCCCCCTTTTATTTAGTTTGTACGGAACCCTCGGTGGGCGAGTCTGACTCGCACTTGTCCGGTGTTTTTTTTATTTTTTCCCCGATTACTCGAAGACCCCTGGACCGATTTGAATTATTTGTTTGAAAGGGTGTACTTTCCAGGTGTTCACATAGAAATTTTATGGAAAATCGGTTCTGTTCAGTAGTTTGGTTTTTATAACAAAATAACTGGAAAAAATATGTCATCCAAGTAAACGAATTGCGTATTTTGAAGTCGTTTTAGGGTTCCGTTCTTGCTTGAGGAACCTTAAATATACACCATGAAGATGACTATCATAAAATATATTTTGGCATTATTCAACCACCTACAGAGGATGTCAAAAGATAGATTAGACTTGATACTCACCTGTATTCCATTTTCTTTCAACAGTGTACTATGCTTCTCCCTTATTTTACGAGCATATTCAGCAGATAAATGGTAGATTTTCAAACATATGCCCTCCACTGAAGCCTTCACCGTTTCTGCTAAATGTGGTTGACACTGCCTCTGTAATAGATTTATAAAAATACTTTTAAATTAATTGCATACTTTTTGCATGATAGAATAAACTTCACAGCAAAGATTTTCATAGGTATTTGGTAAACAAAAATTAATTGTTTAAAAAAAAATTTAAGCAGTTGTATAAAAATAGAAAGAAATAGATGATTTTTTTTCATTTATTCATTATACATAATTTTTAATAAAGTTGTTTGTTTAATGTTTTTTTTTATCACATTATCAAATTTTAATTATTTTTTTCATATTGGTAAGAATCAGTGTACTTATAAGTTTGATTTTGGTAACACCAGTAATTAATGCAGAAAAACATCATGACTACCCCAAAGAAATTGTCTTGTGCCCGAATGTTTGGTAACCACCCCCAAATTTATCACTAACCTCCTAATTGGTGTGTCCAATGGGCTCACTTGTGGCCAGTTTCCATCCCATACTAAATGTGCTTACCATCATAGACCATGCTATGACTTGAACTGTGCAAATGCCTAGCCTATTAACCATTCATAAAATATACAAGCATAACACTTAGCATCACCAACATTTTTTTTGTCTGTCACTGCCACATACGCCCAACTAAACAGTAATAAATATGTAGCTATTTTAATAAGCAATGCCTTGTTATTGACAATTTAGTATAATTTTTTATTTTTTTTGAAACATTGGTTATTTAAAAATCAGCAAAAATTATTTCCAACAGAAATGTCACTTAAACGATTTTAAACTTGCAACAGTTATCTGTTACATGCTTAAATTTTTTATAATTAATAGGCATGTAGTAGTTCACCAAACAGCCTAATATTGAGCAAGATCGCAAACTATGATGCTATGAGCTTGTTATAGAGATGCATTTAAATATAACTTATCCTCTTACCCTCAAATGAGCTAATCTATCTTGAAAATCATCATAAGTGGCTCCTACTGTACGTCGCAACCACTGGAATGTATCTTCAGCATTCCATTTCACCACTTTGCGGCTCTCTGGAGATGCATTTCTGGACTCAATCATCTTTTTAGCTGCTTCAGCATATCGAGACAACTGCTTTCTAGCATCTCCTGTGAACTTTGGATGTGTCAATTTTATAGGAATGTCATTCATAATTTCTTCATACATGGATCTTGATATTTCAGGGAAACAGTGACTAGGTAGCAGAGGATCAGACCCTCCTTGATCATTAACTTTTCTTTCCATCAGCCAGCGGTTAAATGAATCTTTAGGTGCATCAATCCCCTCCCTTGTATGGCATAACTCCTGATAGCACTGCCTTAGTTTATTTGCCATTGCAAATCTAAATCCTTCAATTTCTGGATGTGGATGAGGGCATATTGTAGGTGGCCTTTCATATATAACAACATTTGTTGGGACTTCCAGATCCCATGGGCCAGCTAAGACAAACTTTTTAGGTGGAGGACCATTGTCTTCTGAAGGACGCCGCTTGTTACTACCGGGCGTCATGTTTCCAGCTCCTGATGGTCCTGTATGACATATGCCGAGAGGATCAGTGATAGGATCAAAGTCTCTCTTCACAGCTGGTAATTCCCACATAGATTCACCAGACAGTTTGTTCCAGAAGTATGGTCGGTTTTCACGTTTGGACCAATATTTCCGCCAGCCTTGTTGAATGAGATCAGCATGTAGGTCGGCGGCGAGATGAGGCGCGAGGGGCACCGGAGCACCCGGCGTCTGTGGCGTCTCGCCGCTTGAGCTCGGAGACGACTGCACTTCAGGCGAGGAGTCGCTGTGAGCTGCGCCACTCTCCCACGTCGAGCTTGAACATCCGGCGACAACTTTGTCACGAACATCATTCATGTTGGCGCGCTGTGGCACTTGGTGTACTTGTTAAGCTTAATAACAACTTCTCAACATAGAAACTAAATAATTGTGTGAAGATTATGTTTTATACACCTAATAAGTTTCCAATAAGTACACAAAATATTTTTAATCAGTTTCAATAGGCGCCAAGAAAAATAGGTACTATGCTAGTAGTGAGGTGTTTGTGTGAACAGTTTTCAGATAAATCCATCATAGCACTAGTAAAACAAAACTTTTTAGTAAAAAAAATATTATATCACTTTCAAGAATTGATTAAACATAATACAAAATCACTAAATCGTATGTTTTACGAAAAAACTAACAAAGCGTTCTCGTCAACCCAAGCATCGCCATCACAAAATAATTTGACATTTGGAGAGTGTTACCAGATGTTTGACTGGAGAGGTCCCCCCCAAATCTGCGCCATTATTCAGCCCCCGTATTCTGAACCCATTCGGTTTCGGAATCGATTTGATCTCAGTCTCTGTCGTTTCCATGGAGAATGACAGAGACGGTGATATACAAATCGAATCAATTCCGAAACTAGGGGCTGATGGTAGCGACCGAACCGACTTTGTCGTAAATGAACCGGCTACCGAATAAAGCTCCAATCGGCTCCAATGGGTATTCACGATACGAATTTATGTCCATTGGTTCCATTTCTAGCATAGAAATCTCGAGAAACCAAATACAATCTCCACTCATCCTCAACTGAATCCGCCAGGATTCGGGTAGACCGATTCACAAACACGAATCTTAAGGAGGACATATCAATTCGATGGCTAATTCAATATCGCTCCCGTCAGGATAAACCTGTCGTGTCGGGATGCCTTCGGATCGACTGTTATGATCATTGTTTCTTACATTTTAATAATATACGAGCACTTTTTTGATATTTTCACCACCATTGACCATTTTCCATAATTTGACGTAATATATTCGCTTAATAATCAAATGTACCGATTTTACGGGATTTAACATTCCCATAATTATGATTTCCAAAGTTTCAAAATGTTATTACATGTTATTTTATAGTTGAAGCGCTTAGTCAGATTTCACGCGTGGCACTCTAAATATATTTAAAAAAAAGACGTGTGGCACTTGGAGACTGCCGCGGTAAAGCTATTGCATAATAGCTTAATAATAATAATAGCGCGATAAAAGCTATGCAATAACTTAATATTTTTATACTTGTTACTAATATAACGTAAAAAGAACGCTGATTTGTTCGTAAGCGCGAACAAACCAGCGTTCTTTTTACGTGACGGGAACTCTTAGACCATCTAAAAATGGACGCGCCTTAGTTTGGTAACACTATCTGAATAAATATTAATATTTTTTTTAAAATGTTTCTATCTTTTTGTTATTTCAGCGTTTTGAACGGATTTGGATAAATATTTCCCTTCATTAATTTACCTTTAATTATATTTGTAATGACACGAGACGAACACATGCACACAAAAAATTATTAAAACTTACTGAAAACTAACATTACTTAAACTTCTATTTTTACAACCTATTAAAACACAATTCAATTCACCATTTTATTTCTAATTATACCGTTTTCTGTACTATTAAAATTATATCATTTTTGCCCCAAAGCGTTCGCATATTTATGTGGGCAGTAAAAGGGAACACAATTTTCGGCTACACCGATAAAGACAAAAAATGCATACTCTTTCTCTTTCATGGTTGCTATAATCACATTATGCTATTTCACTGGGGAGTGAAAGAGAAAACAATGTGACGGTCTCTATCCTACTCTGGGATCCTCTAGTAGTTTGTGGTGAGCATTCTTTGCATGAAATGCAAACTTTTATTTAATCTTAAAAATTAATATTTTGGGGGTGATTATGCAATGACTTCAAAAATAGTCCTGGCAACATTAGTTTTGCCGACTGCGTTTTTATTATTGTATGTAGGGATGGGTTATACTTGCAAAATCTCATACCAGGGCTTCCAAGTGCGCCCACATAAAAATACCAGCGCCATAAACCAGGGCTCAAAACCCTTAAAAGTATTTTTTTCGTTATAGAAAATTGATTTGTATTTTAACTAAGATAAGGTGCACAATTGCGTAACAAGTTTTTCTACTAAAATACTTTCATAGGATATTGTTCATTATATACGTTATAATAAGAAGCATAATGGCATTCACGAAATTCAAAACGTTCCAAACGACACCAAACATGACTGAGCGAGCGCGATATATATTGCTTGCCTACTTCGTTCCGTGTATTTGACGATGACACCCGAGTGAAGCGCCAAAAACCAGGGTCAAAACCCTTGAAAGTATTTTTTTTCGTTAAAGAAAATTTATTTGTAATCAAGTAATAATAAGGTGCAAAATTGCGTAGCGAGTTTTTCAACTAAAATACTTGCATAGCAAATTGTTCATTGTAAATGTTACAATAAGAAGCATAATAGCATTCGCGAAATCCAGTAAAGTAAATACTGTTAAGACTTTTTCTCCTTGCAAGTATTTCGGGGCGGCACCTGCCCCCGTATTCTGAACCCATTCGGTTTCGGAATCGATTCGATTTGTATATCTCCGTCTCTGTTATTTTCATAGAGAATGACAGAGACGGAGATATACAAATCGAATCGATTCCGAAACCGAATGGGTTCAGAATACGGGGGCTGGTCGGCACACTTGCAAGCAAATACCTGGTGTAAAAACCTGATTGCGTAAATACTCACCATCCCTAATTGTATGACAAGGACAACCGAAAAATAGATTTTAGTACAGTGTAATTTTGTTCGTATTATTAAGTTGTAATAATGCTGTAAATGAAATAGAACAATTGAAAGATACCAGTGGAAGGTAAGGTTTGTCTTTTATTTTGCTAAACCAATGCTGATCGTCTTAAAAAAAGACACAAATTCGAGGACCTGGTACACAATTATCACCAATTATTTTACCATAACGCTACTATATACACTTTACTAGGTTAAATGTAGCATTAACCTTCCTATTACAGTCTTTTTAACTCTGCATTTTCCGTAAGAAAAATTTAGGGAAAAGTAGGCGTGACTGTATTTGTAACTTTGCAAGTTTTTCAAAGGATTAAATACTATACCTACCTATTTAGTGATGATTTATGATTGAGTCTTTTGTCCTTGTATACATAGAACAAAAACAAAGTTACACAATAAGTTTTATTTACATACAAACTGTACCTACCCTGCCATTTCACAACATTGTATAATCATGAAAAATATGTTTGTTGTATGGGGAGTTGATTTTTTGTAACAGATATTTCAAGAGCCATAATTAAGATAAAATTCAAAATCAATGACTATATGCCTGAATAAAACAACTAAAATGCAGTTGCGGATCCAACCCTCAGGTTTTAGGCATGGCCACCTGAAAATAGGCGAATAAAATACGTTGAGAATTTCGGGAGGATTTGAACCCCCTAGGTACGCCCTTGCCTTACACCTAAACCTAACCTCCTTTTAACCTAACCTTTTCTTGCTCTGCTACTACCCTGATCCCCTTCGGCTCCCAACTTGTTCCTGTTCTCTTCTTGTCCCGATCTCTCACATTTAAATTTTTTTTTATTGTTAGGAGCGGCCCACTTGTGGGAGTGTCACTGCGACCTATAAAGATCTATTGTGACTGCCGCTGTCTCACAGTTCTCCTCCAAGGCCTGCACTAATTATATAGTGGAGTATCTTCTTGGGGGAGATATGCTTAACCTCATCTGGCTCTAATATGTGTTTTCCCAGAAGTAGGTTACGTTTGTGCATCAATGGTTTGCAGTCAGTCAGGATATGTATGGGTGTCTCGTCAGCTTCGTGACACAGTCTACATTCCTTTGACTCGCTTAGTCCCATGCTAGCCATATGCTTGTTAAGGCAACAGTGTCCAGTCAGGGCTCTAACCAGGATGCGCATACTGTTCTTTCTCAGTCCTATAATCTGTTTGGAGGTTTTACGATTATAGGCTTTAATGAGTGCTTTGGAATGTTTAAGCCCTGGCATGGTCAGCCATGCCTTGAGGGACTTATTCTCATAGATGGTTTCTCTCTCTCATCTCTCACTTCAGTTCCACCTTACACTCACTCGCATTTCAGCCTCGCATCTGTTCTCTTTGATCTCACCTTGCTTCTGCCCCAGTTCTGTTCTGCTTCTGTCCCATTCCCGCCTCGCTCTGATCCTACTACCTTGCCCCTCTCATTCGACTCCTGCACTCACAGTGAGTGCAAAACTATAGTAAAAGTATACATTTATATCTCTATTAGTTATAAAGGTACAGCAAAAAGGCAGACGACTCGCCTGATGGCAAGCGATAACCGTCGCATATGGACAACTGCACAACAGTGACATTACTGTTACTTTGCTAGCCCAGAATTGTAGACAACCTTTTTATAGCTTTTTGGTGAAGCTCGGCGGGAAAACCTTCTAAGGAAGGACATTCTACATTTTGCTTGTTCGCGGGAGGAAGGAGACGAAAGGACTCCTGTAGTGCTTCCATTAAATTCCCGCCCGCTCTCATTCCGCTCACTCATTGCAACTGTCCCAGCCGCGTATTTACGAAGCCTATACTATTTGAGTCAAAAGTCAGACTCTAATAGATGAGCTTTTGTTTGACAAAAACTTTACAAAACCCTAATCTATTCTAGTACAGAAATTGACCGTAATCGCATAGACTTTGTAAGACAAATTCAATGTAACATTTCAGCAACAAACGCTATTCAATTTGATACCGATATTTACTAATCCTCCGATATTACTTCAAACAAAATAGTACATTAAAATTCTCAACCCTCTTTTGACTAACTTAATATTACCACCCCTGTCGAATAATATATATATAAATATAACTTAAATATTTTATTTTATTCATATTCAATTCACATTAATCTTATTTGTTACCATAAATTTCTAAATTCTCCTAATGCTCCTAATATTAAAATTACATAATTTAACTTTAATAAAAAATTTAAATCATCTTTATACCACCTTAATTCATCTGTATCCAAAAATATCATCACAGTATTTATTCATATAATTTATTAAACAACCTCAGTACAATATTTATTCTCTGTAACATAAAACTTAAAGGAATTTTATATTCACTATGCACTTTTATTCATTAGGAAGCTTTGACGGTTGCGATCTTTACACTATATGAAACCCACTACACCTATTTTAACATCAGTTCAGTGTACCTGTAGAGATATGATGACAAAAAATAGAAATTTAGTGTTTCTCTACCTTATTAGGAATAAGGAAAATCAATGCAAAATCAATGTGCATAGGACGCCCTATGCACATTGATTTTGCATGTAATTTGATTTTTCTTTCTGCAGCAAGACACTATGGATTTGCGTATATGGTTTTAATTTCAACACGATACCTTCACGCGTTCCCGAGATACAGGTTTTGACACCCGGACGGACTGACAGACCGACAACAAAGTGATCCTATAAGGGTTCCGTTTTTTTCCTTTTGAGGTACGGAACCCCAAAAATGAAATAAAAAAAAACTTCGTACTATGTAATTTTCATTTTCGTACATTTTGTTGAAAATAATGCTTAAAATTAATGAAATGGATACATGAAAGTGAATTCACGTGATTATAATGTAATTTTATGATCAGCAGTAGAGTAGCATACAATGCTAAACAGATCTTCCTACTATTGAAAATAGGTTAACTAAACATTTTCCTCACTACGTTAAGATGAAAAATTTTGTATTGCACTCGGCTGTAAAGTTATTTTATCTCATGTCTTCTTGGATCCATCGCTACGCTCAGGATTCTACACTAGAACCACTCGCTACGCTCGTGGTTCAATCCTAGAATCCTTCGATTGCTCTGGATTCAACTGTCAGACACTCGAACGTAAAATACAACTTTCCAGCCTAGTACAATAAATAACTATTTTTGTATCATTGACTTTATTTTTGAATACTTTATATTAGTGTTTCAGTGTTCTGACAGCCTAGTTAGGAGACAGTCTGACTTACTATCTGCAGGTCTTGGAATTAAATCCCGCTAGGATTTGATTCTGTCTGATGAGGAACTCTGTCTTTTCACCCGACTACGGCAAATCATACGACGATACCTTGTACCTACATGAAAATTGTATACCGACATACATAAATACACCCGAAAAACACAACCTGGTGCAATAGAGTAAAATGTAACAAGCTTCCATATTGAGGTCACAGTGAAAGGAAAAAAGAATTGGGAATTATAGGCATAAGGTATTTCCATATTCATTAATACATTTCATAATTCAATAATAATGTAGGTATGTTTTTTTTGTATAGTCATAACAAACAGATCTGTGCTACTGAAACAAAATAAAAATATTATATAATAATTTTATAGTTAAAAAAACTGAAACAACCGACTTCAAAGTACGCTACTTCGTTACTTGTGATATTAGAAAGGATTAGGATACATAAAGTTGCATGTAGCATGACGGAGTAATCGGTGAACAAACATACAAAAAAAATAAATAAAAAACTTACAGACCGAATTGATAACCTCTTGATAAACACTACATACTGCTTATATTGTATGTATACAATACCTTCACGATTTTTAATGTTAATAAAATATGAATAAAATTGCACAGTGTATTTTATTTTGTCTATTAAATTAACCTAAATATTATTTAACGCCTATTATATCGTTTATCTTTCTTGGGTATTCCATAGAAAATTACCCTTATTTGTCCAACTTAATTCAATTCATCTATAGATGTCGTAAAAATATTGCAACATATCCTTTCATGACTATTCACTCATATATAAATTTTATACCCCTGACATTAAAATAGAAGTACTTGCATGGAAAATTTCAACCATAACCAAAACATAAAATTTTTGCAACAGGGATGAATTAAGTCGCTCAACAGGGGAGCTACTTAATTCATGCCTATTGCAGTTTTTTTATCACAATAATCATTTTGTATTATTTAATCTGAATACTAAATTTCAAGATCCTGACACCAAAATCAAGGAAGTTTCATAGAAACTTTCAACCAATTTTTGACCGCCTTAATTAATTCCTGTCTCTATAATAGTCGTATTCATTTATTATAAACTACAATACTAAATTTCATATTCATTCTACCTGGATCTGTTTGCGAAATATTAAGCTTTGAAATGATAATAATTATTGTGAGAATTAACTGTCTATCGGCTAAACGGTTGACTTTTAAAAAAAATATACTAGTAGCATATTTGATTAAATGAAAAGGATAATTATCATGGCTAAGTAGACTTTACAAGTTAACGAGTGAATCGATTTCTTTTAGGTAAGCGCGCTTCATCGTAGACCGCAACATCGCTTAACATTAGGTGAGTTGGCGGTCAAACGCAAACCTAAATTATATTTAAAAAAAACAATCAGCTTAAAAAATATAAATATACTTCGATAAGTGAAAAATAAAAATTTCGTGCAAACATTTTAACTAATATATTATGTTTACTTATATGTTCATTTTAAGTTCACATTAATTATGATGTGCAACTACAAAACCAGGAATTATTACTAAGAGTAATAATCTTATTCTCTCATAAACGTTTGTGTTTATGATATTATAGTGTAAATTATATACATGAATATGTATTCAAATTATTTTTCACATTGCAGATTATTTGATACCAGCAGCCATGGCTGACATTGACATAAAACCTCTTGATGAACTACCTACTATTGAAAATGATTCTTCACATGCATTTGTTATTGAAACACACACATATAACAGCATCAGCTATGATGACTTCTTCAACAATCACATGAGAAAAAATATCCCATGCATCATTAAGAACATAGGAAATGACTGGGAGGCATCTAAAAACTGGGCACAAAATGACCACATTAATTATGACTACCTAACAAACAAATATGGGCATTTGATAGTCCCAGTGTATGATTGTAAAAATTTAACATTTGATCATCAACCAAAATCAGATATGAAGTTTAGTGATTATGTTAGCTATTGGAAGGAAAATGTAAGAGATAAAAGTTTGTACCTGAAGGATTGGCATTTAAGGCGATGCAAGCCAGATGATAATTTTTATACCGTGCCCAAATTGTTTGGCTCTGATTGGCTAAACGAATACGCACAGGACAACCAGGAGGATGACTTCATATTTGTCTACATGGGGCCACCAGGGTCATGGTAAGAGTTGTCTATATATTCATGGCATAATTTTTTTTTTTTTTTTTTTATTTTTTATCAGCCCTGTTCGTATAAACTGTCCCACTGCTGGGAACGGGCCATCTTCTCATTGTGAGAAGGGTTAGACCATAGTCTGCCACGCTGGCCAAGTGCGGGTTGGCAGACTTCACACATCTTCAAGATCATTGAGAACTCTCAGACATGTAGGTTTCCTCACGATGTTTTCCTTCACCGTTTGAAGTTGGCGGCAATCAACAATACGCACATAACTTCGAAAAGACAGAGGTGCGTGCCGTGGGATTCGAACCCAGGACCTGCGAAACGCAAGTCAGACGGTCTCCCGACTAGGCTGCCGGAAACTTCTTAATTAATTATTATTAATTTTAGTTTCATTCAAATGACATACATTTTAACCATTAATGTAGGAAAATATAAAAAAGACGTGTGGCACTCGGAGACTGCCGCGGTAAAGCTATTGCATAATAGCTTTACGCGCGGTGTGTTAGGTTATTTTCGTTACGGAATTTCTGGATTCGGTCTCCACGCTCAAGGCCGCGATAGAAGCTATGCAATAGCTTAAAAGGAAACAATAGTATTCTGTCCCGACTTCGACAAGTCTCAGTGGCTCTGAGCGGGCGTAGCAAATCAAATAAGCGCAATAAAGTCGCGGTCGAAAGTAGTTCGAAAAGTCACGTTTCTGCTTATCTAACGGTTTTCGTTTCTGCGGCGCAGAGCTTACTCTAGCCAACACCAAAATTACTACTAGCAGCTGCGAAAGTGGTGTCGTTACAACTGCTAGATGCTCGGGTGAGACCCGCGACATGGGCTAAGTTAGACCGTCCGCTATATCCCAGCACTAGAGGTGGTCATTCACAATTTACCCCTCAATTAAAAAAAAAAACAGCTTTTTGTCAACGGTTAACAGGTTGAAATAACAGTTGATTCAGTTAGACCTAGAACAATTAAATTTGGCGAGAAGCATTGTGTTAGAGTACACATATAGGAAAAAAACCGAAAACTGGTCATTTTTAATTTAATCACAAAAAAGTGTCTTCAAGCAAGGAATGAAGGTTCAAATTTTAAAATGAATTAACCGTATC
Source organism: Lycia hirtaria (assembly GCA_947563715.1). NCBI lineage: Eukaryota > Metazoa > Arthropoda > Insecta > Lepidoptera > Geometridae > Lycia > Lycia hirtaria. The sequence goes on from OX387379.1 coordinate 39,117,498, forward strand.
ATGTGGGGTATCATATGAAAGAGCTTCAGTAGCATATAGCAAGCTAAAACAGGTTTTTAAATATTTTTACGATGTATATTTTTCGGCTTATGAAGGAAAATATAAAAAAATATATATGATTTCCCTCTTTTATCTACTAATTTGTACGGAATCCTCGGTGGGCGAGTCTGACACGCACTTGTCTGGTATTTTTATCTAAATTTTCTTCAGTGAAAATGTTTTTTTTTTATACAGTTATATAAACATTATCAAAAAAAAACTGAAAAACTAACAAATCCTCCCGCGCGACCACACCAAAACCGACCTTGTCCGAAGTAATCAAAACAAGTATCTATATTTAAAAAAAACTTTTCAAAAACAAGCTTTTATTGTTCTTGTTAATAATAAAGTACTCGCCAAGACGAATCAAACGAGCCGAAACTCGATGGGGTTGCGTCGTTTCATTACAGAGTTCCTATGACCACCTTCCAGCTCCATCATCAGACCCTGGTTACCATTGAAAGACAAACTACTCGCCAAGACGAATCAAACGAGCCGAAACTCGATGGGGTTGCGTCGTTTCGTTACAGAGTTCCTTTGGCCACCTTTCAGCTCCATCATCAGATCAGCACCATGTCATCATAATATTGGATTGTCACGCGATTTACACATGTATGCAAAATTTCAGCTCAATCGGTAACCGGGAAGTGGATCAAATTTAATTTGCAAGATTTGATGACAAACATCGGGACAGGTGAAACTAAATAAAATCTTGTAATAACAATTTTGTTTACACACAATTTTAAATTCAAAATTCATAATAAACAAACGCTTTTTTCAAACAAAATAACTCGACACCTTGAATGTTTTTGTTTGATTTTAGATTCTGACTTACAAGCAACAAGTAGAAATAATCCGTAAAAGCATCCTCTCATTTACTCATACGCGGAGTAAGCGAGAAATGAGAATACCACTTATTGAGTTTATTCGGGACGTTCGATCGTATGTATTCGTAGAGTTCCGTGGATGTATCCTTATAGCCAATAACAGCGTTGAAAGAACGGCATTGACCAGTCAACTTGTTTTGTGAAATCAACTGCTTTAGCTATCAACGAGAACCTAATAACGTTTTTACAAAAAGCCGTTGAATTTGTTAAAACGGGTATCTCTCGTTCGATCCATTCGGGAATTAATCGCGCGTATTCGGAGATTTTCGTGTATCGTTCAGCCAATAAGCGTTGAATTAAAAGGACGAAGCGGCTTTTGTGCAATTAACAGGTTTCAAAAATTTTACTGGGACCCAATTCAGTTATTCAAGACCGCTCTGTAGCCGAACCTAAATGGTTCGGCTACAGCGTTGAGGAGCGTTGTGGAGCGTTTCCCGTCGGCCGCCATAGTTTTTTTGATTCAGTCACTTTTATGTCATACAATTGACACATTTGATGAAACGTAACACGTCCTTCGCTCGTTACTAAATCAAAAAAATGATAGCAGCTGACAGGAAATGCTTCGCACAAGGTTCAGTTACGGATCGGTTTTGAATAACTGAATTGCCCTGCTGGCTTACGTAATAACGAAAAGCTGTTAATTCGTTGACGATTGAAAAGCAGTTGAAAAAACAGTTCGTTGAAAAAACGTCCACCTCTACCCAGCACATATGCCATTAGATAGATTAAACCAGAAATACTTTCACGAGTCCTATCAAGAGAGCAACGAAACAAGCCAACTTCAAAATTTCCGACGACGTCTTGTTTCAGACTTTGGTCCGAAACCTTTCAGAAGGTGAGTAAAACTCGATGTAGCAGAAGCAACCATATTCAACAAGGAATCATCTCTGGCATTAGGAGAGAAATATCAAGTCATTAGAATAGAATATAACTTTATTGTACATCCATACCGAAATATGCAACAACTCTTTATGATCCTATTGTTTTCACAACCCGATACACCGAAAAATGGTAGACAACACAATCCTCAAATTGACGGAAACTTAAGAGTTCTGAAGTCAAGGCATTGTGGGGAAACTAGGAGGTACCTATGATGCAGTGGGTTCCAAGATGTGGCGAGATAACTTGGATAGTCGGACACTGTGCAACATGGGCACATGGTATATAGGGGAAAAAGAGGGGTTAGAGAGTCAAGAACATTCTAATACGAGCTAAAAGCATCTGGGGGCACGGCAGTGGCCTCGGCCAAGTCGAACAGCAAGGCCACGCCATACCTTCCTTTTCTCGAAACAATTCAAAGCGTTTTCGACCCCCTGTAACGTTGTTGTGGATAAAGCTAGAAGTCTGAAATTTCAGAGACGAAGAGATTATAAATAGTACTAAGTATATTTCCAAATTTCATTCAATTTGAACCAGTGGTTTAAGAATGATTGCAAGTCTAATTTCCTTGATTTTGTCACTGATATACTCACTCACCGATCATCAAAATTCTAAGGTAGGTACTTCTAGCAGAATACGAACTTGAAATTCTGAACACAATGTCTGTTTAGCCTATAAAGCAAGGAAAAATTAAGACATATAGAAATTTCACCCCCAATCTCGAGATATGTTAACTGCCTAAGTAACTTTGTAATTTCATACATTTATACAATCTTCCACTTGTATTATTAATTTTAAAAAAGTAAATAAAACTTGCGGCATAGACGGCGCTGCCATTTCACTATATTGTTCTAACTAACATGTAGGGGGCTGGGCTGCCCGCGTCAGTAGGAGAATACCCATTAGCACTGATTCCCTACACGCGGCCCCTGGGTGGTGCAAATCAGGCAGCAAACTCCGGTGGGAGGCTTCGGCCGCGGTTGGTTACCACCCACCGGACTGAGTCTGCCCGTGACGCTTCACGGGCAGACCTAGTCGTGTTTCGGGAGGTGGTCCGGTGAAACCATTGTGAGAGACGGGTCTGGGTAGTTGCTCCGACACTAAAGTCCGTTCAAAAGCGAGGGATGACACCGTGCTTGGTGGCTAGTTCTGGAGGGTAGCGGGATCTGTAGCACGGCTTTCCGCTGGCCGACCGCAGATAGTTGAGGGCCCAAGTAGTATGTTACCCACATACGAAAGGCTGCCCCGCCATCTAGCGAAAAATCCTGGGAGTGCGCCTTGATGCCGGTTGGCGACCGGACGAGAGGGCCTCAAGGACATTTTCGGGGGGGGTACGGGCGTCCCCGCAGTCTTCAAACTAGCCTCCTTATAATGCCGTGTCATCTCGTGTTTGTACACTGGACTATGTGACTGGTGCCTCACCCAACTACCGTTCTCCACACATCTATTCACTCTAATAATATGAAAAGGAACAAAAATAGTAAGATCTGCAATCAGCGGAAGCACGCCCTCTCGCTCCACGTGCACCTCTGCAATATTCGAGGTCTGCACGCAAATATCGAATCAGTCCGATACCACCTTGAGACTGAGAGCCCGCACTTGCTATTCCTCACGGAGACGCAAATCAGATGTCCTGCTGACGCAGCCTATCTATGCCCAGGCTATGTACTGGAGCACAGGTTCAAGTCGCGCGCCGGTATCTGCGTCTACGCGCGCGATGACATCTGCTATAGGCGTCTCCGTGACCTTGAAAGTTCCAGATTCTCCGTTCTGTGGTCGACACCGGCTTAGAGAAGATACTCTACGCCTCTATCGCTCGCACACCGGGGACGAAGAGACAACTCTGCTGTTTCAACACCTCAGTGAGACGGCAGATCTGGCTCAACGGCGATATCCCACAGCTCAGCTTGTTCTTCTGGGGGATTTTAATAGTCACCACCAGGAGTGGCTATTCCCATACCAGAAGACAGATCATGCAGGTAGAGAGGCGTATAACCTTGCGATGGTCGCTAAATCTCACCCAGCTGGTCAAGGAAGCTACGCGAGTACCCTACGTTGACAGCCACACAGCTAACTGCTTGGACCTTTTGCTGACGAATGATCCGGACAGATATTCCATTTCGGTGTCTGCACCACTCGGTGGTTCCGATCACTGTCTGGTGAAGTCTGTATTGTCTTATACTCCGCCAGATCCTAGCCCTAGAGGCAAACGGCGGGTATGGCGGTACAAGCCGGCAAAATGGGAAGAGATGCGGGATTTCTTTGCATCTTACCCTTGGCGACAAGTATGCTTCTCTTCTTGTGACCCAACAGACTGCGCAAATGCCGTTACGGAGGTGATAAATCAGGCAATGGAATATTTCATTCCATTTTCTGATGGTTTACCTTCTGGCGCAGCTCGCCCATGGTTTAATGCTGCATGTGGCAGCGCTGTAGCGCGTAAGCATGACGCATATTTGGCCTGGGTTGACGCTCGAATGCGCAAGTCCATGGATGCACGTGAAAAGAAGAGAGCCTTTAACAAAGCCGCCAAGTCCAGCAGAAAAGCAATACGCAGAGCTCGATTCGAACACATAAGCCGGATTGGGGCTAAATTAGCATCTCACCCGACGGGTAGCAAAGCTTTTTGGTCCCTAGCCAAGTCTATCGAATCGAACTTCTGTCGAACATCTCTGCCTCCACTGTTGAAACCGGACGGATCTCTAGCTCACACTGCAGTAGAAAAAGCGCATCTATTCGCATGTCTATTTTCGGACAATTCACGTCTAGATACCTCGGGAGAAACGCCTCCAAGTATACCTCATTGCGGCGCAACTATGCAGGACATACGCATCAATCAAAAGGAGGTGCTTCTAGACGTGAACAAAGCTAGTGGTCCTGATGGTATACCAGCTATTGTGTTGAAAACCTGCGCACCTGAGTTGTCCCCGATTCTGACTCGTCTTTTCCGTCTTTCTTTGGAGACTGGTATAGTCCCTAAGTGCTAGAAGCTTGCGAACGTCCAGCCTGTTCCTAAAAAGGGTAGTCGTGACGATCCTAATAACTACCGGCCTATTTCGGTTACGTCCATTTTGTGCAAGGTTATGGAACGTGTACTGAATAGGAAGCTCATGGCATACCTTGAAGACAATAACCTCCTCAGTGACCGACAGTACGGATTTCGCCGAAATCGGTCGACTGGGGATCTTCTCGTGTATGCCACACACATTCTGAGCGAGGCCATTGAGAACAATGGTGAGGCCTTGGCTGTGTCTCTCGACATTTCGAAGGCTTTTGATAGGGTTTGGCAAGACAGTCTCCTTAACAAGCTTCCATCTTATGGACTACCTGCCTCCTTCTGCTCTTGGATTTAAAGACTTCTTGAGAGAACGATCGATCCGAGTGGTTGTAGACGGGTGCTCGTCCGATCAAATGGCTATAAACGCCGGCGTACCTCAAGGGTCTGTACTCTCCGCTACTCTCTTCCTGCTGCATATTAATGACCTGCTGATACCTGGTATCTTAGGGTATGCAGATGACAGCACAGTTTCTTTTGTCTCCTACTTTACGAAACGTATCCATATCATTGGCAGACCGTCTTGAACTGCTGGGACTCACGTTAACCCCAACAATGAACTTTAAGGGCTACCTTGAATCTAAGGCTAAACTGGCTAGTAAAAAGCTTGGCATCATTAATAAGGTTAGGCGATACTTCTCACCGGGACAACTGCTTCATCTATATCAAGCACAGGTCCGATCGTGTATGGAGTACTGCTGCCACCTTTTTGATGGATCAGCCAAGTATCACCTGGAAGCTTTAGAATCAGTGGACCGGCGAGCTGTGAGGTTAATCGGTGACGATAAACTAGCTGCCAAGAAGCTACTTAGTCTCGAGCACCGCCGTAAAGTAGCATGTCTGTCTATTTTCTACAGGATTCATTTCGGGGAATGTGCGCAAGAGCTTCACGACCTAATTCCACCCTCCCCATTTCACTACAGGACTAGCAGAAAGTCGGCGAATTACCACCCATTTCTCGTTGAAATGCCAAAAATCCGTACTCAGCGATATCGATCCACATTCCTGTTGCGTACTGCACAAGAATGGTTGCCGCCATCTCTGTTTCCTGAGACCTACAATCTTGGAATTTTCAAGGCTAGAGTGAATAGATATCTTCTAGATCGACGAGCTCCATGCTCGGCCACACCGTTGCTTAACATCAGGCGAGTTGGTGGTCAATCGTAGATCTATCTTCTATAAAAAAAAAAAAAACTAACAACACAATCAAGACGTCAATTCATATTTTTTGTCACAATTTAGTTCTCTTTCCAAACAGACTAGCTACCGTCTTAATTATAAACGCTGAATAAGCGCATTTTGGTTAAACTGTGTTTTGTTCCGTTTTCGCGCGTCTCATTTCCCGTCTGACAAAAAGTGACCAAGTCCTTATTCAGTGAATAAGATTTTAACATGCGTTTATAAGACGACTAATTTGTAAACTAACAGTGTTATAGTTCCTGTCACGTAAAAAGAACGCTGAGCGACAGTGGAGGGGATGGGATGTGTCTGCGCATGTGTATAATCACGTCCTAAATTTCTAATCTAATTTCTGGTTCGTTCGTTCGGTTCGTTGGTTGTTCTAGCCTCTTGGTAGGTACTAGGTTATTGTTTTATAATTTCAGTGTAACAACAGGTATATATAGCTACTTAGTAGCTAATAATGTAACTTTGGAATATGCAGGAATCAAAAATGTTTACTTGAGCATTATTTTTTATTTTGATCTTAAAATATAAAATATGTAGTTTGTAGCAAGAAAATTTACGGTATGACTGGGATTTCATATTTTTAGGATTCCGTACCTCAAAAGGAAAAAGCGGAACCCTTATAGGATCACTTTGTTGTCCGTCTGTCCGTCTATCCGTCCGTCCGTCCGTCTTTCAAGACCTTGTATCTCGAGAACGCGTAAAGGTATCGAGTTGAAATTAAAACCACGCAAATCCATAGTATCTTGCTGCAGAGAGAAAAATCAAACTTCTCAGTTTTCATTAAAAAAAAGTTACAGCTGAATATGTCGCAAAAAACGCATATTTTGACACTCGCAAGGGAATCAAAACCTATGGGGTATATCCTGTTGACCTATAACTGTGACATTTGGGTAGAAGCATTGCCATATAGTACACATAAAGGAAATAATCCGAAAACTATACATTTTTAATTTATTTACAAAACAATAGGGTCTTTAAAGAAGGAAGGAGGGTCCAAATTTTAAAGTGTTTTAACTGTATCATGTGAGGTATCATATGAAAGAGCTTCAATAGCTAAAACAGGTTTTTAAATATTTTTACGGTGTATATTTTTCGGTTTATGACGGAAAATATAAAAAAAATTGTAATTTTCCCCTTTTATCTACTAGTTTGTACGGAACCCTCAGTGGGCGAGTCTGACTCGCACTTGTCCTTTTTTTTCTATAGTTAGGTCTTGTTTTAGGTAAGCTTCGTAAAAAGTCTTTTCCATAGAATCCCAATACCTTTCGAGAAAGAAAAAACTGAAAATTCACGCACATCTTTGACGAATTTCAATATGTTACGTTCCGTTTCATCCACTGCGCACATAGATAAAATGTCATTGATCCGCCTCAGGTATTTAGACTAGATTTCCGCGTTGTCATAAAAAAACCTAACAACCTATGTAAAATCATTGTGCAATAAAAGTTGTGAGTGCGACTGTACTTTGAGAGCAAACGAAGCACAATCTCAGCGCGAGAAACAAGGACCGAGTGAGAACCAATAGCGTGTGGCGGGCTGAGCGTTCCCCGTCGCGCCCCCTTCATGCCACCAATTTGACCGATGAAACGTTCAGTTCGCAGGTAAACGGCCAGCGTTCTTTTTACGTGACGGCAACTATACTTACCTAGTCTTGCCATAAATATTGTCACGAAGAAATTTTTTTTTTTTATTGCAAATAATAATTATTACTTTTACAGTGTGTTAGTTTAATACATAAATATAAAACAATTTAAAATATAAAAGCTTATTCGAAGTGGTCCCCATTGGCTGCAATACAGTCCTTTAAACGTTGAGGCCAGTTATCAATAGAAGCACGCACTCTTTCCATGGGAAAATTCTTCACTGCCAATCGTATGGATTGTTTTAGGGACTCCAAATTATCATGGCGTTTAGAGCAAGCCATACTCTCTAAAACTGACCATAAATCATAATCCAGCGGATTAAGATCAGGACTAGACGACGGCCAGTCTTCAGCTCTGATGAAGTCCGAAACGTTCACTTCCAACCAAGACTGCGTGGACCGAGCTTTATGACCTGGCGCCGAGTCTTGTTGGAAGGACCATACTTGGTTATTGAACATGGTGTTGTTAAGGGGCTTAACTACCTTCTCAATAATGGTATTTTGATACACTTGTGCCGATGTTTTGATCCCTTTTTCACAAAAATATGGCTCAGTCACTCCTTCATAGCTAACACCCCACCAAACCATCACTGAAGTCGGATAATGCCCACGTTGCACTCTGTCGACTAATTGGGAAGCTTCCTTAGAACTTTGAGCATAAATACGGTCATTTTGTTTGTTAAAATGTTGCTCAATTGTAAAGATTTTCTCATCCGTAAACAAAATTTTTCTGTGACCTCTCTTTGCGTACCGTTTCAGTAGTTGTTTCGATTTTACCACCCTATTCTTTTTTAAATTATCAGTTAAAAAATGACCAGTGCGTCTCTTATAGGCTGCAAGTCCTAAGTCATCTTTTAAAATACGCGACATGGTTCTGGGTGCTATCTTCATCTCCCGAGATAAAATCTTTTGCTTTCGGACAGGATTTCTTCGAATTCTTTCCCTTACTGCTTTGACCACCTTTTTCGTACGAACACTACGTGGACGGCCAGATCTTTTTCTGTCACAAACAGAGGAGGTCTCATTGTACCTATTAATATCCCGGTACACAAACATTTGACTAATACCAAGCGTATGGAGAGTTTTAAAAATTGCATTTGGCTCCATACCAACTTTGTGTAATGCAATCACAGCGATTAGGTTACCTTTATTTTTTTTAAAAGTTTTAAAAATTGCATTTGGCTCCATACCAACTTTGTGTAATGCAATCACAGCGGTAGATTAGCTTTATCACCCCACTCCATTTTAATATCGCAAAATATTGTACAATGTATTGGCGCCAAAATTAGAAAACCCAATGAACAATCGTATAAAAATGACAGATTCCAAATTCAAATGTAATATCTTTCTTATTTTTAACTGTAACAGTATTTATGGCCAGACTAAGTATATGTTAAAATTGTATTCACTGAATAAGGACTTGTCACTTTGTCAATGAAGTGTCACGCGCGAAAACGGAACAAAACATGTTTAGTTAACATGGGCTTTATTTAGCGTTTATATGTAAGACGGTAAGTTTTATTTTTTTTAGGGTTCCGTACCCAAAAGGTAAAAACGGGACCCTATTACTGAGACTCCGCTGTCTGTCCGTCCGTCCGTCCGTCCGTCCGTCTGTCTGTCACCAGGCTGTATCTCATGAACCGTGATAGTTAAACAGTTGAAATTTTCACAAATGATGTATTTCTGTTGCCGCTATAACAACAAATACTAAAAAACTGAATAAAATAAATATTTAAGGGGGCTCCCATACAACAAACGTGTTTTTTTTGCTCGATATTGATAACGGCAACAGGTAGCCGTTTGAAATATTCACAAAATATTGAGTTATTGTGATTTTTATTTATAAGTGATTTTTTGCTGTTTTTATAGATAATGGTGCGGCCAAGTACGAGTCGGACTCGCGCACGAAGTGTTCCGTACTTCGTGCGCGAGTCCGACTCGCACTTGGCCGGGTTTATTTTTTATTATTAATACACAAGAGGAAGACGTTATTAATCGTCTTTATTTAAAGCAGACTATTAGATTTAAGACACGGACTGCAAAGCCTGTGAACTTATTTTTATTTTATTTTTAAAAATAGAAAAATGTTATTTATATAGTCGTATGTATATTCCTGCAATAAATGAATTTTATTTATTTATTTATTATTATTTATATTTTCAGGACACCCTTGCATGCAGATGTGTATAGCTCATTCAGTTGGTCAGTTAATGTGTCTGGCAAGAAGAGATGGGTTATCTTCCCACCTGGAGAAGAAGAAAAGTTAAATGACGAATTCAACGTTGTTACAATGCAATTTGATCCAGAAAAGTATAAAGACAAGGATGTTACTTACTATGAGATAATCCAAGGGACAGGTGATGCCATATTCGTACCATCAGGATGGTACCATCAAGTCGAAAATGAAATCGATACCATATCAATAAATCATAACTGGATAAATGGCACAAATCTTCTAACTGTGTGGCAAGCCTTAGCTAAAATGCTAGTTAAAGTTCAGAAACAAATTGATGACTTAAAAGATTTAGATGAGTTTCCATCCATATGTCAGAAATTGCTGAAAACATACTATGGTATGGATTGTGTGGCATTTGCAAAGCTAATAGCACATATTGGTGAAAAGAGAGTATCACAGATTGATGGTGGCTCAAATATTACTTTTAACAAATATACATTGGGCAAAAATCATTGCATGTATGACTTAAAATGTATAAAAGAGGTTGTAAATCTAATGATGGCCCATCCTGTGTATGATGCTATTGATGTTGCATCAACTGAAAAATTCATAGTCTTAAGTGACTGTTTATCAAATGTTGTCTGAATTAAATTTTTATCAATAAATTTGGTTTCATTCAATTATTATATTTTCATTTTTAACTCTTATGATGTCTGGAGAAGGATTAGTTTTCAAATTAATAACGATCGGTTACGATATATTTCAGTCATCCACCACCTCCTTTTTCTCCAACGCTTTCGAACGATTTTCTTATTTTGTAGATATAAATAGTTATATGTTGCCACATCGAACAAAGTTAGCACAGCAGCAGCTTCGACGTCCATTTCACGGCATAAATGAGTGACCCCCGTGAATGTGGAGAGAGCGCTTCTGCGCGAATTCTCGCCCTTTCGTATCGGACTATACTCATTGATTGTTAGTTTAGTAAAAATAAGATTTATGACAACATAAAAGACAACTTAGTATATTGTTATTTAAATGAATGTACTGGTGTTTTGAAATACATTCGACACAATTTCATAATGATATTAAAAGCTAATTTTGTTGCCTTTACACGCGCTGAACCGATCTTTATGAAAATTAGTATAGAGATTGCTTTGAACCTGGAGACGGACATAAGCTACTTATCATCATAATAATCATCACCGTTTTACATAACTACGCGAGTGAAACCTCGGAACGCAACTAGTCTATAAATCGGGGATTATTGTTGATCTATGATTTTTAGCTATTTTCCTATCATAATATCAAAGAATCCCCCCAGTTGCAAATACTGTGATGTGCTCCATACAAACGGATTTATTTTTACCATACTATGTCACAATTATTCTGCTGCGCCAAGGGTACTGTGGAAAGGCCTACCACAAGGGTCAGTGCTGAGCCCACTCCTATTTAGTATTTACCTACGTTCTAATGTTCTTCAATATGCTGATGATCTGGCTTTGTATTTATCTTCAAATAATGTCTCAGTGGCCTCGGCTTATCTGAATTCCACCATTTATTACTTGCAGGATTGGCTTACTGAACATGGATTATCTATTTCCATTCCTAAGAGCAGTGTGGTGATTTTCGCTCGCCAAAAAGTTACCCCCGATATTTCAGTCACTTATAATGAGCAACCTTTTCCAGTTAAGGATACAAGTTTATAGATGTAATCCTTGACTCCAAATTAACAGGCACTCACCACATTAACCACGTTATTACAAAAGCGGAAAAAAATGTTAACATTCTTCGTTCTCTTTCTGGAGTTTGGTGGGGGGGGGGGGGGGGGGGGGGGGGGGGCATCCCTATTTACAAAAACTAATTTACAATGCACTTGTCCGTAGCCACTTTGGTTATGGTTCTTTTCTCTTGGAACCGTGTAACAAAAAAGCTTTAACCTCTTTGGATAGAATTCAGTCAAAGTGTCTTCATATAATAACAGGTTCAATGAAATGCTCCCCAATAAACGCCTTACAAGTGGAATGTGCTGAGTGCCCTTTCCATGTGCGTAGACAATATCTGGCAGATAGATTTTTGCACAAGGCCCTGCAACTCTCTGGTCACCCCTTGATTACTAAGCTGCATGAACTGTCTGAACATATCTCCGCTGGTGGTTATTGGACTCATAAGGATTCCCCCTGTTTATTTAATAGCTTTATTACCTATCTACGGCTCCCTTGCCCTGTATTCCAGTGCAGGGTCAACCCTCTATTTAATATCCCTTATGAGGCTATTATGCATCGACCATGTGTAATTCTTAACCTAGGCATAGAAAAACATTCCCCATCTGCATCTGTAGAATTAGATTCTGCGGTGGAAAAGTTCTGAAAGGATTGGGTGGTTAATATGTACACTGATGCTTCCAAAACCTCCAATCAAAGTTGTGTTGGGGCATCTGTATGGATCCCTAAATATAAAATTATCCTCAATTTTAAGTGCCCATCTATCTGCTCAGTGTTCACTGGAGAAGCCACCGCTATTTTGGAGTCCTTATTATACACCGCTATTTTGGAGTCCTTATTATATGTTGAGTCGCATAATATTCCCAAAACAGTTATTTTTACTGACTGCAGAAGCTATTTAGTCTCGATCGCCATTTTATTCATACATTCTGTTCCATTTCAGTATCATAAATAGTTACATTACAACCCACTGAAGGCACCGTACCCCTAGGATCGATCGGTAGATCCGTAGGAAAAAACAAGAAAAAACTAACTTACCAATATAGCAGAGGATATATATATACGATAAAATTATATACAATACACTACACTACCTATCTGCACTAACAATTTTTAATAAACAAAAGCAAATTTCCCGCCCGAACAATTGGAGAGTTTCCCGCGCTTTTTTTTTTCCTTGATGTTGGCATCATGCCTCCACACAAATGGCAATGCACATTTGCCATTTGTCGAGTTTATAACCCGCGCATTTTCAAAAGGGGTATTTGAAAATGACAGTTGTCAATGAAAAAAAAGTAGAACCTATTTTAAAATAGTTTTATGAGACTATCCTTCTAGGCCTGAAAATAGGGCCACTAATTTTGTAGTTGAGGTTTTAAAATATGTCTCTCGCAAAAATATTCGAAATATTTAGTTTTATGTAAAGTTGAACAGTATTAATGTTGTAGTGTGAAAAGAAAAAAAACATGGAGATAATGTGTATATGCATAGCTGGGCATTAACTCGTTAATCCGTGAATCGTTAATTAACGAAGTTAACATTTTGATTAACGGATTAACTTTTAAGTTAACTTTTAAAAATGTTAACGGACACGTTAACTTCCGTTAATATGCAGAAGTAAGTTAATCGTTAATCCAATGCCTAATAGTTACCGCACGGCGCCGGCAGCGAGTGAAACAAAAACAAAACTAGATATATTTTGCCGGCGCGTGCGAGTGAGAAAGAAAACTGCGAAGAGATTTGTTTCGTTTGATCATTTCATTACTTAGCGCCGGTGCTTAGAGTGACGAGTGTTTTGTTTGTTGTTATTATAAATTACTGTCAGTGATCATTTGCGTGTTGATAATTGATAAAGAAGAGTGCAGTGTAATTTAGATAAATAGAAAAAGTGTACTGTGTAGTATGAGATGTTCATAAATCTATTCATTAAATACAATACTGCTATACCCTCAAGCGCTGCAGTTGAATGTCTTTTTTCCACGGGTAAAGACATTTTAACACCAAAACGAGCCTCGCTTTCAGACGAGAACTTCAACATGTTAATGTTCATGAAGGGGAATATGCACCTTATGCCCGACGACTAAATAACACATTTGAATTATACAAGTATTTTGTTTTGTTCCTGACCTGTTAACTTCCAGAGCCTAAACCAACAGGTTTTATAAATTCACAAACGCAACAATATAAAGATGCAATTTTACACATATTAACGGATTAACGTTAACTTGCGTTAATTCTTCCGAAATGTAACGCTTTAACGTTTAACGAAGCTAACTTTTTTTTGTAGCGGATTAACGATTTGATTAACGGTGCCCAGCTATGTGTATATGTCTATGAAAAGTAAAAATATGTGCACGTTTTTCACCAAAATACAACAAAGCTAAGAGCTAAGTTAAAATTATGAGTATAAAACGCTATGGATGTTGTGTAGATTTATTCCATCGCAAGAAATTATGTGTAAAATGAATAGTAAAACTCTTTACGGATATTAGGTATGCTAATTTGATGGCAATAAAAATGTTTTTTTAATATATGTAAACAAAGTTTTTAAAATCGTATTATTTTTTTGTAGTAGCCTTTTGAGAGCCGCCTAAGAGAATATAGTTCCCGTCACGTAAAACGAACGCTGATTTGTTCGTAAGCGCGAACAAACCAGCGTTCTTTTTACGTGACGGGAACTCTACGACTTTGTTTACCCACCGTACGATCTCTCATTCACGGCGTCTCTGGTAACACTGCGCCCTGATTAATGTTACCGAACATAAATTAAAGATTTGGCTTAAAGGTCTTGTTACCAAGCCATAATAAATTTAAAAAAAAAAAAGTAATACGTATTATCCAGAGCCGTTAAATAGTTTAAAAAAAAATCACTTCGACCAAACTTCGACTTTGATTCAATGGTCATGGACAAATAAAAAAAAAATGTTTCACAATTTTCTTGAATTGAACCACAGCAGCAGCACAGAACTACAGTCACAAATTCTAAAATAATTCTTGAATTAGGTAGGTAGTTCTTTATTTCGTTTGTGATTTCTTGGTTTTTTCAAAACGGATTCATTATTGTTGTTATTATTTGTAATTTGTGACCTTTTGTGTTAAGTGAGTGCATACGAGACGAGCAAGCAATTCTTTTCCATACAACTGAATTATCTTTTTGTTTTTTAAGAAGCTATACCTAAAAGTAACGTAATTTTCTTCTTGCTTTCAGCGTTATCACATTATGTCGGTGGCTTTCGCGGCAAGAGGCAATCGGCCCCCTTTAAATCCAGCACAAATACAAAAAATGTTAGATGAAAATGCTCAACTAATACAAACTATTCAGGAATATCAATCAAAAGGGCAAATTATGGAATGCCATCAGTATCAGCAGATGTTACATAGAAATCTTGTCTATTTAGCGTCAGTAGCAGACGCTAATCAGAATATACAGGCTATTTTACCGGTAAGTTTTAGATACATAATATTGGGGAACCTATTATATCATTAAGACACATTAGTTTTACTTTGATCTCTGTCTGTGGTGATCACATAGATGAGAATATGATACAATTATGAATTGTGTCCATGAAGAGCTTTGTTCTAAATTACTTACTGACAGACTATATATAACCTAAACCACTGATCCTAGAGATGGACTTGGAGTAAGCTTAGCCTATGTATTAACACACATTAAGGATTTCTTGTTTCTGGGCGAAACTGTATATTGCAGCATATATGTTGGGTAAAGTGCACATTAAAGTGCTCTGATATCATAGCAACAACAGAAAGTACTACCTAGATAATGGTTGTATTCAAGAGATAATCCTAATCTATAAGAAAAAGAGACCCAAAGCTATTATTATACAAATTCTATTTATCAGCTAAATTCGAGCTATCAGTCATGTTTAGTTTCTACCACAGACATAGTAGACGGAGCATGCAACTTCATTTATATGAAAACCTTGCATGTTACATTTTTGGTACCAACTGTGACGTCATTACTTACGACACCTTACTTTGTAGAATAACAAAAATGATAGACAAAAATCAGCCTGTAGAACTGGTAGGCTTCAGAGACAATTTTTCTGTTATCTCTGTTTTCATGTATTCAAATGCTAAAGCAAATTAAGGAAAGATACTATGAGTACCAGAAACCAATTATATTGTATAAATGTATTTGAAAAGCACTAGAAAAGCAAGGAATAAATGATGATTTTAGATAGATCTTAAAATAAAAATGAATAGTACAGCTATTCTAGAATATTGGGACTGGTAGACAACAAAGGTGGTAGAGATTTTAATTAACCCTTTTTAAGGCAAAGGGTATAAAAGAAGGTGACCCTTTGTCCTCAAGAATGCCATAGCTGTTTTGAAATGCATTTTTAGGCAGCTGGAATGGAAGTATATGATTAAAGATTGATAGTAATTATCTCAATCACCTGAGATTTGATGACCTACTTTTACTATCTGAGAAACCAGATGACCTAAAAAATATAGTAGTCACTAAATCAACAATGCATAGGTAGGTAGATCTAGACTAGATGTCAACCAGAATAAGAAAAAAAAACATGAAAAACACAATTGAAGTTCCTTTACATATCAGCTTGATGCCTTTAGAGTAGAAGTTCTGAGTATTATGTAACATTGTTACATGTTACTTAGTACTTTGGTCATACTTATGAAAAACATTTGGTTTTTATTTGTTAAACTGCAAAACTTAACTGTGGCTAATCAGTAGTTACATTAGGGGCATTCCACTTAAATAAGAAAACAAAGTAAATTTTAATATCAAATTAATTATACCTAACTCGGCTAAATGTAAGCAAATTATGAATCTCTAAAAAATATTGAAAAATAAGGACTAATATTTTTGCCTAAGAAAACATCTACTTCATACAAAATTATTCAGTGGACAAAAGGTTATATTGGTAACACTATTCTCAGGCCTCATGGCTCAGTGGTAGTACGATTGCCTCCTGAGCTGTTGGTTGTGGGTCGATCCCCACCTAGGGCAAACATTTGTGTGATGAGCATGGATGTTTGTTCTGTGTTTGGGTGTTTCTATGTATCATAGGTATTTACAATAAAGAAAAAGTATATACATATGTATTCTATCAACCATCTTGTTACCATAGTACATGTACATGTATGTCCACCATTTTTTTTTTAATTCTTGGCCATTTTGACGGTTAAAGAAAGTTGGCGCGTATATTTTATAAAAAGCATTTAAAAAACTAAGTGCATAAAAATAAAGTGAAAAATTAAGTACTGTTTTAATTTGTACTTGTACCCCAGTCACAAATACCTGTCCCACCAACATATTTTTTAAATTGTTAATTGAAAGTTAATCTCGATTAACTAATTTAATTAATTTGTCTAATTTTTTATGAAAACAAAAGTATGCATTATATATTTTCCAACACAAAAAAGCAGATTTGAAAATAAGTGGTTTGACTAAAATTCGTCATCAAGTGCATAAAGGTTTTTCAGTATCCCACCAGTCATTCATTCCAATGATATTTACAAACTATTAACCGTTAGGTTTTCCTTTAAATGGTGATTTGGTTCAATAGTTATTTAACAGAGTTAAAATATATATGTATTTTATAACTTTCTATGACATTTATAATTCGAAGTAGGTCAAATTCTGGAGTTAAATGTCCCATAACATTTTGCTTAACACTGGATAGAATGTATAAAAACTAATAAATTGTACAACATGTTAGCTATAGTTTTGATGCAAATTTTAATGTGTGTTACTTACAGCCACCTCACCAGCTTGCAGCAGGAAATGTTCCACAACCGCAACCTATAAATTCACCATCCGGTGCTCCTGAGGGACCTGCTACGGGGCCACAACCATATCGACCACCTGCTGGAGTCTCTACCACACCAACTAGACCAACACAATCATATGGACAGCAATCTTATCAAAATCAATATCAAGGCCAATACCAGAGAGCTCCTGGATATCCTCCCCAAGGTGGTTATGGGCCTCCTGCCCAAGGTTATGGACCACCCAACCCAGGCCAACAGCCTCAAGGATATCCCCCAAACACTAATTATGGACCACCAATCACTACTGCTCCTAGCAATTATCCACCTGCAAATCATCCAGGTTCAGGTTATCCCCCATCATCTGCTCAGCAGCAATATGCACCTCCTCCAGGTAGTCCAGCTGGTGCTAGTGGGCCATATCCTGTCCGTGCTCCAGCGCAGCCTCCATACACTGGCAACTCTGCTTACCCTCCTCCACAGTCAGGACCTAATTATCCCAATGTAGGAGTAAGTTCCTATAATTCGACGACATCTCAGCCTCAGCCATATCAATCTCAACCCTTTCCCAACACTACACCCACGTCAGCCTATAGTTCTGCTCCCACGCCGCAGCCGAATCGCTCGCCACAGCCACCACCTAGTGGGTATACTCCACAGAATCCTCCAAGCTCAGGTTACGGGTCTCCATCTGCTCAATCTCCAACATACAATTCTAGTGCTCATGGTAATAATGCCCCAACATCTACGACTTCAACGGGTCCCGCGGCTCCAGGAGGTGCTCCAGGGCAACAGTATCCACCGCAAGGGCAGCCATCTCAGTACCCGCCGGCAACTCAACCACCGTATTCCAATCCTTCATCTCAGCCGGGGAGTCCAGCACCATCCGTGTCGACGGCACCGCCTCCGCAGTCGAACTATTCACAGAATCCGCAGAACTACCCTCCACCCGGTGGTGGTGCGTACCCCCCGCACGCATATCAGCAAGGCTACCCGCCGGCCCAATACCCGCCATCGCCATATCCGTATACGCGCGCGCCTACTGCCGGCGCACCGCCTCCAGGCGCGCCGCAGCCCTACCCTGGCTACGGCTTCCAACCCCCAACCCAACAATAGTATAGGGAATATAATAGAAATAAGTCATAAACTTCGTTTAAATTTAAAATGACTTGGGTATAATAATGCTTAGTTTTTAATAATTTAGGTAAGTAATAATTGTATGAACAAATGAAATTGTTCTTTATTTTATGAACAGTTAGCTGTTTTTATTTTAGTTGATCTGATGTTTATTTCAGTGTGTATGAACTTATTTTAATTTATGATTCTGATGAATATTAGATAATATTTTGTATAGGTTTTAAGATACATTTTTGACATGAAATTTTGAATAAAAATGATTAAAGACATTAAAGTTTCAAGATTTATTTATTCTCACAATATAAATTAGTTACTAAAATGAAATTATGAGCTTCATTCATTCAATATTGGTCACAGCTGTTGTACTACTATTACGTATTAAAGCACTGATCAATCTAGGATTCTTCAAAAGCTATTGATGGGTTATCAAATTGATGAATACATTCATCAAAGTATTCTAAAGGCAAGTCATCTGTTTCTAAAGGTGAGTATGTAGGACATGGTGGAAATGATTTGGGATTATGCCTCTTCAGGGGCAGAATTGAATCGTACAAGTAACATAGGCTGCCCGTTTCTCCAGGAATGCTCACTCCTAAAGTCCAGATTACATTGTGTTTTGTATTGATGCGTAGAATTTTTACTCCGCGATTTATTCTCCACCTAAAAGATAAAAAATATGTTATAAAACACTAATTTGCATTCAGTAGCAAGCAACTAATGTGGTCTGGTCTATTGGATAACTTGTTTGTTTTTAGCCCCCGACGCAAAAACGACGGGGTGTTATAAGTTTGACGTGTCTGTCTGTGGCATCGTAGCTGAACGGATGAACAGTTTTTTTTTTTTTGTTAGAAAGGTGAATTATATATTAGAATAGGTTTTGATTCCCTTGCGAGTGTCGAAATGTGAGTTTACGACATATTCGGCTGTAACTTTTTTTACGAAAACTGAGAAATTTTACTTTTCTTTCTTCTGCATTTGATTATGGATCTACGTATGTTTTTAATTTCAATTTCAACACTATACCTTCACGCGTTCCCGAGATACAGGTCTTTAAGGTGCTCCCTCACCGGGCGCATGCGCGTGTAATGTAACGTTACAATGTAACATTACATCGGTGAGGGAGGAAAACTGCGCATTAAAATGCGCACCTTGTAATGATACAATGAAATTGCAACACTATTAGTGTTTTATTACTAATTAATACTAATTGCAAAAATGTGAAAAAAAAAACTTGGGGCCCTTGTTTTTTTTTTCAGAAACACAAAATTTATAATTATTGTTATATTTTTAAGTCTTACATTGACATAACGGTATAACACACAACGGTATACGCAGATCCATAGTATCTTGCTGTAGAAAGAAAAATAAAATTTCTCAGTTTTCGCAAAATAAAGTTACAGCCGTTACAGTTTTTTACGACATATTCATGTCTTTAAAAACGCACATTTCGACACTCACAGAGGAATCAAAACCTATGGGGTGCTTCCCGTTGATCTAGAACTCTGAAATTTGGCAAGAAGCATTGTGTTAGAGTACACATATAGGAAAAAATCCGAAAACGACATTTTTAATTTAATCGCAAAAAAATAGTGTCTCTATGCAAGGAATGAGGGCCCAAAATTTTAAGTGAATTAACCGTATCATGTGGGGTATCATATGAAAGAGCCTCATTAGCATAAGCTAAAACGGTTTTTAACACATTCTTCGCCCCCTGCAGACCCTTCACTTCAGCTGGGAACCAAAACTTTTTAGGCGAATTTTGATTAAGTACAGAGTGGCCGCGCAAAGCAACGTTGACCGCCTCAAACACTGGCGGTTTACGGACTACTAGAAAATGAACGGGATGCTCGCTCGGATCCGAGTAGGAGGCGCCGCTACTATTCCCCATTCCACACTCGGATCCGAGTGGTGTGCAAGGTATGTGTTAAATATTTTTACGATGCATATTTTTCGGTTTATGAAGGAAAATATAAATAAAACCGGACAAGTGCGAGTCAGACTCGCCCACCGAGGGTTCCGTACAAACTAAATAAAAGGGGGAAATCATATATATATATATTTTTATATTTTCCTTCATAAACCGAAAAATATACATCGTAAAAATATTTAACACATTCCTTGCTCACCACTCGGATCCGAGTAGTGGCTATAGTAGCGGCGCCTCCAATCGGATCAGAGTAGCGAACGTTTGAGGCAGCCCTCATTCCTTGCATAGATACACTATTTTTTTGTGATTAATAAAAAATCTAGTTTTCGGATTGTTTCCTATATGTGTACTCTAAACACAATGCTTCTTGCCAAATTTCAGAGTTCTAGGTCAACGGAAAGTACCCCACAGGTTTTGATTCGCGTTTGTTTTGTTTTTTTGTGCGTTTTTTACGACATATTCGGCTGTAACTTTTTTTTACGAAAACTGAGAAATTTTATTTTTCTTTCTGCAGCAAGATACTATGGATCTACGTTTACGGTTTTAATTTCAACTCGATACCTTCACGCGTTCCCGAGATAAAGATCTTGACACCCGGACGGACGGACGGACAGACGGACAACAAAGTGATCCTATAAGGGTTCCGATTTTTCCTATTGAGGTACGGAACCCTAAAAAAATACATGATTTCCCCCTTTTATTTAGTTTGTACGGAACCCTCGGTGGGCGAGTCTGACTCGCACTTGTCCGGTTTTATTACATCTTACATCGCGTGCACTGCGAAAAGTATTCATAATCGAACAAAATTTTGTGCAAAAATAGAACGTAGGTTAGTATTTAGGTTAACTATTACATATAACCGTATAGTTTTGCGACAGGGATAAATTAAAGGAATGAATGGTCCAAAGTTTTAATGTTAGGGAAATTAAGTTTTTCATTTAGATTAACTAACAGATATCAGATGAAAACGGCTACTATTGTTTTGCTACTTAGGGTTAAAAGGTGGAAGTAAAAGATTGTATGAATGTTCCGTGCTTTTAATGTTAGGGACACGAAATGTAGTATTTAGATTAACTATCAAATATAAACGAATACTGTTATTATAGTTTTGCGACAGGGATGAATTAAGGGGTAGGAAAGGGGGGTAATTGATTGTGTAAAAGTTACAAGGTTTTAATTTTGGGGATATTAATTCCAGTATTTATATTAACTAAGAAGTGCAAACGAATACTGGTATTATAGTTTCGTAACGACAGGAACGAATTAAGAGTTATACAAGGGGGGAGGGCAGTTAAAAGATTACACAGAAGTTCCAGGGTTGAATGTTAGGGTGAGAGCGGGGCAAGAGGGAGCAGAGCTGACGAGAGTGAGGAATTAGTGTAATGGATGGAAGCGTCACGGGAGCGGGGTGAGAATGGGATAAAATAAGCGATGTGGGAGAGAGTGTGGGGCGGGAGCGAGGCGTAAGCGAGGTGAGAGTGGAGGGATTACGGTAGAAGGGGGTGAGTGTGGAGCAGGAGTAAAGTGGGAGTGAAAAGGGAGACTCGGGCTGGGCAAGGTGGAAGCGAAACAGAAGTGGAACGGTATCGGTGTGTCAGTGCAGGAACGGTGACTCAAGTGGGGTGCGGTAGGAGCGAGGTAAGAGCGGGAGAAAAGCAAGGTGTGAACGGTATGAGTACAGGAGTTGAATGAGAGTGAGACGGCAGTAGGGTTGGAGCGAGGCGGGAACGGGAGAAGTGCGGAACGGAACGGGGTGGGAGCGAGGAGAAAGTAAAATGAGAACAAAGTGGGAGTGCGAAAGGTGCGAGGCAGAATAGCGAGTGAGTGTAGGGTGGAAATGGAGTGAAAGCGATCTGAGATCGGGAAGAACGGAACAGGAACAAAATGAGAGCCGAACGGGAGCAGGTTTGGAGCGGGGCGAGAAAGGGATGAGAGTTTATTTTTCATTGAAATACATAAATCTACGTTATACCACTGACTCGACATTAATAGATTGGGTCGGAAGATTGGTTGGAGCAGGACGGAAGTGCGGCGAGATTAAGTTAGGAGTGAAACACGAGCAGGGCAGATGCGGTACAGGAGCATTAGCTTGGTGGGGGTGCAGTGAGTGCAAGTAGGAGCGTGACATGAACGAATTTCTTACGCGTACGAAGTCGCGGCGGGCAGCTAGTTACAAATAAACGTTTAAAACGCTAAAAAAACATTGAGCTGTATGTACTTACGTACGAGAGCAGACATCACTCATAGCTACTTTGATACATTCAACTACGGCGAGAGCGTCGCACCTCACTCAGTGGCTTACTAGCGAAGCGAATGCTTTCGATGTTTTGCTGGCGAGAAAACGCGATAGATGCAGTTCTGCGTTGCAAGTATCAGTCGTATCGTATAATCGTAGATAAACGATGTAACTTATTATTCCAGCGCTTTTACGCTGTTTTGTTTACTTTACCAAAAATTGCGACAATAATTTTGCTTCAGATGGCTCCTCTGGCACGTAAGTATATACAGCTCAATGAAAAAAGCCGACTTCAAAATACGCAATTCGTTTACTTGGATGACATATTTTTTTCAGTTATTTTGTTATAAAAACCAAAATACTGAATCGATTTTCATAAAATTTCTATGGGACCACCTGGGAATAATATCCTTTCAAAAAAAAAATATTTTTCAAGGTCCAGGTGTCTTCGAGTAATCAGGGAACATACATAAAAAACATTTTAAAAAATCCAACTAACTGAGAACCTCCTCCTTTTTGTTTTGGAAGTCGGTTAAAAAACCCACCTGTTTCCCATGTGTCCAGGCATTTTTGTACCTGGCCAAACTCTTGCTTTCTGTCCTCCCGAACCAATATTACCGGGGCGCCTGTGAGTTTTCGTGACTCCATGAGAGGCCGGCATGCCTTTAAAACCCCATCTTTTAATTACACCTTGGAATCCTCTGTCTATTCTGTAAATATGGAAGAAATATTTGTTTATTCTGTTATTTGGTGGCAATACAGGTTAAAAAACTTTAAAAACCGCTAATATACAAAATGGCTTAACGGATTATGATGAAACAGTTTCGATCAAATCTTCTTGCAAACAAAACAAACCGGACAAGAGCGAGTCAGACTCGCCCACCGAGGGTTCCGTATAAACTAGTAGATAAAAGGGGGAAATTATATATTTTATTTTCCTTCATAAATCGGAAAATATACATCGTAAAAATATTAAAAAACCTTTTTTAGCTTGTGCTAATTAAGCTCTTTCATATGACCCCACATGATACGGTTAAAGATAAAGCACTTTAAACTTTGGACCCTCCTTCCTTGCTTAAAGACCCTATATTTTTTTGTGATTAAATTAAAAATGACCAGTTTTCGGATTTTTTCCTATATGTGTACTCTAACACCAAATTTCATGGTTCTAGGTCAACGGGAAGTAGCCCATAGGTATTGATTCCCTTGTGAGTGTCGAAATGTGAGTTTTTACGACATATTCGGCTGTAACTTTTGTTTACGAAAACTGAGAAATTTGATTTTTCTTTCTTCTCCATTTGAATATGGATCTACGTATATGTTTTTAATTTCAACACTATACCTTCACGCGTTCCCGAGATACAGGTCTTTACACCCGGACGGACAGACTGACAACAAAGTGATCCTATAAGGGTTCCGTTTTTTCCTTTTGAGGTACGGAACCATAAAAAATATGTAAATTAAAAACGATCCATCCCTTTGAGAGCTAAGATGGCACAGACAGTTCAGTTCTTGGTGTTAATTGCATTTGTAACGGTTTTTACTCCGCCAATATCGCGTTTCCGATAGACAATCACACAAAGAGAATATCAATTTTCTTCGTGTGATAAAGTAAGCAAACTCATTGCCTGCAATCTATTGTTCTTACTGCTTGATCATCTCATTAAAATAATAATCTTCACTGGTAAGGATTGCAGATAAATTTGTTGTTACTGAATAGATGGATTAATCTATCAGTTGGAATCTGTGTTGGCCAACTGTCAGCTGAATGCCTAAGCCAATACAACAATTTATCTGGTTGAAAATTAGCTTGGAAATGGATAAACTTACGTCAACCCACGAACATCAATATGATCTCCAATTCTGAAATGTGTAGCATACAATGGAGTACCAGTTGGTAGCACTGCATTAGGCGAGACGATGAATCTGCATAAATGCCTCTTCGGAAGCATTCCTACACTATCAAACAGTCCAGAATATTCTTTGGTAACTATAGTGGGGTCTATAGTTTCTGCACCAACTAATAAACAACCATATTTTTGTTTCTCCTTCCAAGTTGTATCTCTTATCTTCATTGGAGAAAATTGTTCAGGAGGTATATATTTTATAACATGATTATCCACTACCTGTAGAAGGAATATCTTGTGAATACAATATTAATCCCGTTGCAAGTGGAAAGAATAATTATATATCAATAAAATACATCTTTATTTTTACCAAGTAGAATAGGTAGTGCAATGCAATCATAAAGAGATCACTGATATTTTTTTTTAACAAACCAGGTTCGACAGATTATTTTTTAATACACTTTTGTTGATTTTATCCATAGACATTTAGTTTTTAGCATATTTTCATTAATCAGAGATTACTGTTAAACAAACAATAGAACCTCTGTTTGATGAAAATCTGTTGTAAACTAATTGACAAATGAGCCAATAACAAACTCTTTTTAATAGTTACAATTGTTCCTCTGGCTTGTAAATGAACTTTTTTCATCAGTTGTAAAGAATTTTTTATTACATTAAAAGGCCTATTACATCACCCTATTTATCATGCACTGTTGGCAGAGGCAGTGTGGTGTATTAAGAAACAGGCCCCTATTTGGCTCCAACCTCTATACTTCCCAGACAGAAACTTGATAGCTGAGAAATCGGGTAACGTAATATGCCTTTAAGGCAAATTATAGGATAACGCCACTCACATGCGACACATTTTTTAGATGCAAAATTATTGGCACTACTTAAGATAAATATTCGTTTTTCAGCTTCATTAGAACACTACAATGTATAAACAACTGTAGTTATTTTTATTTGCTAACTAATAAAAAAAATACTTTTACAGCAATAAATAACTAAAGTGGACATTTTGATATTTGCCAGGTTTGGGTATTTATTTTGATCAAAATAAAACGTATAAAAACAAAACTTGTGCACAAGTTGTGTACAAGCTAAAATATGAATAATTTATTGACAGAAGTCAACTCAATAATTATCTATGTACCTATATCTAAAAAAAAGTGTTGCATGCAAGCAAGATTGGTGCCACCTTACTCTGGGCCTTATCTGTATGAACATACTATAGAATACACAGTTTTTTTTAATAAAATAGATCTAAATTTTACAGCAATTGATGGTAAGCAATAGTGTAATTGAGGATTGAACATGATGATCTTTAGGATATACATATATTGATGAAGATCCAAGCTCAACTTTTAAAGCAATGCAAAGTTGGCTTGTGTTTATCTTGCTTTTCCTGTAATTAAGAGTGTGAGACGAAAGTTCAAATGAGCCTACTTTTAATTGTGATATTTTAAACAGTCCCTTCAATTTTTGTGTAACTCTCTTAATTACAGAAAAAGTAAGATAAAAACAGCCACTAGCCAACTTTGCATCACTATAATAGTTGAGCATAGCCCTGCGGACATAAAAGGTGCTCATGTAACTGACAAAAAAAATGAATGAGGAAGACAGAGAGTTGACTTTTAATAGACCAGGTCAAATAGGAAGAAAATCAAATTCAAGCTTGCTATTAAATCACAAAAAGTAATAGGCTATTGTAAACTAAATTGTTTAAAATGGATTTAATTTATTTACCTGTAGTAAAGTTGTCAGCTTTCTCTTCCCATCCTTTGTCCATAAAGGATAATTTCCAATTTTGCGAGCAATAAGTCCCACTCTACGTGTATTTGAGGCCCACTGAGTTGGAGAAACCACTTTGTTTTCAGCTAGTGGTGATTCCAGTGCTTCTTGAGTTTTCAGTTTATCTTTCATAACCTCTTCTATAAATTGCTTATTGTCTCGTGTCAAATGTTCTTCAGTAAGCTAAAAGAAAATAATATAAAGCTCAAGAAGATAAATTCATGTCACAAACTGGAATCCTATTAAAGTACACAAGTATAAGTTTAGAAAACTCGAAAACCCCCGACAAAATAAAAAGGCTGAACCGATTTTGATGAAACATAGCTAATAACACCCCCGACTAATTCATCTTTCAAACAAAAAATACAAAAACTAAATCGGTACCGTTCGGGAGCTACGACGCCAGTCAGACACACAGACACGTGAAACTTATAACATCCCGTCGTTTTTTGCGTCGGGGGGTTAAAAACTGGCTTACCACTCGCTCCTTGGGCACAAACCAGTAAGGGGGACGATATCTTGGAGGTATATATGTCCTAACTTGCACATCTAACCTGAAACCAAATAGAGCAAGAATATTTTATTATATTTAGAATAAACAAGGGAAAAAATTATGACAATCATATCAAAAATCTACCTCAATCTACAAAACTTGCTGCAGAACAGTTTTAGATTATTTGTGGCCATTATGTTCTATTTATCTTCTCAGCAGACATGTAGTTAAAGTTATTTGATACAGCGATTTTATCCCAGAGTAGAACGATTTTTTCCGCAACTGCTGTTCCTACGCAGTGTGACGTCACTAAGTCGTCATTTGCACGAGCGTTTTTTACGCGCGTTTTTTCAACGACTTTGCAGCGTTTTGAACGCTCGAGCGCATAAAATAAAATAGCATTCCCTATAACCCGGGCATTATTGTATATGTACAGTAAGACGAGTCAAATCAGCTAACGCCGTGATAAGTTTTCTAAAAAAATAAATGCAATGCTTTAGAATAGAAAAAGTAATTTACGTGTTTCACATATACTGCCTGTCTTCTAACCTGCAAGTTGTGGATTCAATCCCTACCCTTGAGATTTATTTTTAAAGGATTCACTTTGTTAGGATAACGTCTTCAGGCAACCAATTTCAATTGCGAACAACTCTTGCTTAGGTTATGGTGTGCACTGTGCAGTATTGGTTTGTGATGGTCAAAGCCATATTAAGATGTTGTGACGTCTGCTTTTTCGCAAGTTCTTTTTTATGGTATGTATGCTTCTTATGTCTGGCAGACTGTAGAAACATGTACAGTATTGGTTTGTGATGGTCAAAGCCATATTAAGATGTTGTGACGTCTGCTTTTACGCAAGTTCTTTTTTATGGTATGTATGCTTCTTATGTCTGGCAGACTGTAGAAACATTTTTTTTGTTTAATTTTTAGCTCTACAGACGTACGTGACCTTTGTGATGATTACAAATATTTTTTACTACTTATCGTTACGGGAAGATTATTTTGTTTTAATTTAATTAACTTATTACTATGTTGTGTGTATACCACGAGCAAACCGGCGACCCACAAGCAGCACCTAATCACGAGTATGACGCATGTGCCAGCCATCAGCATCACCCCCCTTAACCATATTGTTATGGAAGAGGGCGACCCGCCACACGACGCCGCTGCAAGAAATAGCCTTCGATGGTGAGCATGTATGCTCATGGTGTACACACAATACTTATTTCTAAATACTGAATTACTATTATTTCTGTGAATGCAGTCACTATTAGAGCCCGGTTTTTAGACGGGGTTTCAGCTGTTTGCCCTGATTTGTCGCCTACTTTCGGTCCAGGGCCTCTATTACCGCCATGTACCGATCTTTAATGGCTATCTGTAAATTAAATTGTACTCTTTGATGGTCTTTGGTGACGCAGCCGACGCACGCCCCACGAATTAACTGATTGCATCATACTTTGTAGAAAGTATTCATTATTTTAAAAGTTTCAATCAAGTCACCCCGTAGCCGTGTAGTGAGACACAGTGCTTTTGATCTTTCATCACATGGTTTATGACGAAAAGCATATTATGGTAATTTGGTGGGTTCTCTCTGGACACTTTCAAGTAAGTCTATATCCTTCTTTAAGTAAACTCCAGATTTGGAAACCATACCCGAGTAGGTAATGATCGAATGTAAGTTTTATATATTTTTAAGAATACTTCTAGAGCCACAGTTTGGAATGACTAGGGCATAACATACACAAAAGTATTGGCCTTCTTCGCAACCATGGACATAATGTTCCTCTTATTTCAAGTCCATTACAAAGATCACTCTATCAAATTCTTCTTTATAGTGACTGAATTTATTATTTATAGATATTTACATTATTTTCTTTAGTTAAAAACTTAGGCACTTAGTTACTTTAGGCACGCATTTTTTGTCACACTTGGCTATGTAACGCTTGTTTGGTTAAAGTTGGCTTGAGTTGACTAAGTGAGTGAGCAAGATATAGCCAACGCGTTACTTCTATACTGTATTAATTACGTTGACTTGATGAAGTGTTCACATTTATCGTGTGGTTTTTCGTGAAGGTTGTCAAAAGTACACAATTTTGTCAATGTTATCAACCTAAGCATCACGGGCTTGACTATCTAAACTAATAGTTGTGCTAAACTAGTACATCTCGTGAGAACAAACTTGTTGGCAACAATTGTGTTCAGTGTGTGCATTATCTATTTAGTTTTTACATGCATTATCCGCAAAACAATGTGATCATGAGGTCTACTACTCATATTCAATCCTGTTTTACAGAATTAAGTACTCGAATATTTCTGTCAAATATCAAGATCAGCCAAAAAATAGAATGATTATTTCATACTCAAAATTATTTTAGTACGCATTAAAATGACCCGTGGAAACATGCACACTTGAAGATCTGTTATATAATCTGTTCAAAAATTAAAAAAATATTATGTCGCAGCATGCATGGCAGGCTTTATAGGAATTGTTTTATACTCTAAAATACTCATTTAACTATCGATAAATGTTAACCGGCTAGAAGTTAACAATTTATTAATTAACTAGTGTTTTTCTACGTCAGTAAATTAATTATTAAATATATAATCAAGACATGAAAAAATTACTAAATGGAAAAACATGTGATGTTGATTTCAATTGGCAATATTGAGGCCACTGCGTTTGCACACAACTATAAAAATGTGTAAATGTGTTGTAGTTTTTATCTATGTGTGCTCACGCAGCGGGTTTGTTTACGCTATTTCTACGCAGTACCGGCATAAGTTGATATGTTAACTTTCCTTATCTTCTAAGCAATAGAGCATATTTTACTGTACCTGACGGGCCTACCTTGTGGTTTGGCAACATGTTTCTATGTGTTGTATTAGTACAAGACCGCGTGTACGGATATTCGATACGTTTTTTTTTTCTTTGGCTTTTCGCACATCTTGTGCATTTGTTTCTACGCACGTAATGAAAATTATACGACTTACTTCCAATATTGTCATGTTTGTTTTATTTCGGGCAAGTGCCTTTATTAATTACAACAAAACAAAATAGCAATCCACCTAGCGCAAAATTACAATAATATTTTCGTCAGATTAAAATGAAAAAAAGTGCATGCACGATAAAGCAGGACAATTCGCTTGTTTCAATAAAGTCTTCTAGACTCGGCGCTGTCATCGTGCGACAGACCTGACTAATACAATAGTTCCTCTATTCTGCCGTGGGACATGTTTCAGGAAAAGTACTTTGAATACTAAACATCTCTAATAACAATAATAAATATGTTCTGTCTGTTTGTTTACCTATTAATTATCAATAAAATTGTGATTTATTATATTAATTTTAATTCTTTTGACATGAAAATATTATAATTTGATGGATGTGAAACGTCTGAAATAAGTAAATTTGATAAATGTGTAACTAACAATGTATTGCCCTAACATCTAAAAAAACCAGACAAGTGCGAGTCAGACTCGCCCACCGAGGGTTCCGTACAAACTAGTAGATAAAAGGGGTAGGGCCGTAGCCATGGGCGTATATATAGGGGTCCAGGGGGTCCGGAGCCCCCCCCCCCCCCCCATGGCATTGGCCGGGAAAAAAAGTTACGTGCTGTCAGAGTGCCGGAATATCGCAGATGGCACGCATGTTATAAAATATAGTTACACCTGCGCGGTTGTCATAACGACAGTATTACTAAAGATGCAGTATGACTTTAGTCCGTCCTTCGCTCGCGCATGCTACAAACGCGCATATCAAATCGAAACTATATATTTTTACCCGACTGCGTAAGAAGGAGGGTA
Organism: Lycia hirtaria; assembly: GCA_947563715.1. Lineage (NCBI taxonomy): Eukaryota > Metazoa > Arthropoda > Insecta > Lepidoptera > Geometridae > Lycia > Lycia hirtaria. Next base: position 39,148,074 of record OX387379.1, read on the forward strand.
ATGTTTTTCGAGTGTATGTATGTATACATACATACCCAGCATGTTTCTATATGACAGCCTACAGCCCGAACGACTTGACCGATTTTGATGTGCGAGGTGTCATTAGATTCGTCTTTGCTTCCAGAGTGATACAGACTATATTTTTTGTAATAATAATAATACATCTCTTGCAAAAATATAATAACGTTTTTTTGTAACCTCTAACGATTTATTTCGTAACAAACAAGTATTTCTTTTAATTATTCTAAAGAATGCGCATTTACAATCTTTTAAAGCGATTTTACGCATAATTTCTCACAAAAATGTTTTTTCGCGCTCGCTTAGCTCGCGCATTATTTGAAGATATGACATGACTGAATGAACATATAAAAAAATCCTTCTTCCTAAAACTAGAAAATAACATCGCTAAACATCAGGTGAATTGGTGGTCAGTCGTAGATCTATCTTATGTTAAAAAAAATACAGATATTCCACAAAAATTTCAATTCGATCCAAGCCAATTTTACATAAAAATATTCTTAAGATCGAACAAGACTTAAAGTGCCGTACTAATAGATGCAATATAATATATTTTATATAATTATATTTGATATAATTCATCAAAAAATAATCACTAACCAAATTGCTTTCCGACTGCCAAAGAAGTAGCGCGTAGATATGTTTGTTATTTTCTATAAAGTCATATATTTAAGTTTAGGAATAATAAATTGGCAATCAATGTGTTGAAATAGTTGTAAATATAATTTTTGCTAGCGTAAGGCCTCATTTACGGAGACGCGGGACGTCGCGCGTCGCGTTGTGCGGCGCGGCCCGCATTGAATTCAAACGTATGGCGTTGTATGAGTGCGTTTACGGAGAAGCGATTTTACACATATTTGTTTGAAATGAAGCGTTTTTTGTGGCGGAGCCCGCGGCTGGCACCGCATCGTCGCACGCGGCGTGCACCGCCACGGCGCACGTAGCGTCAATTCTCGATGAAGCGATGCCCGCGGCGGAACCTAGTTAAACTAAAACTAGTCGGAGTCGGTATCGGTTTGAACCCCGCCCCGCGTGCGCCGCAGCGGTGCCCGCCGCGTGCTTCCCTACACGCGTAGGATTCGCCGCGGGCACAGCGGCGGGCACCGCCACGCGTCCCGTCTCGCGTCTCTATAAACAAGATCGAATATTGCTATATGTTTGTGTTTACGCGTGCGATGTAGTGTGCCGCTGCACGCGCCGCCGCTCCGTAAACAGAAAAAACGTCTGACGCACCGCGAGACGCCACGCCACACGCGACGCGCGACGCCCCGCGTCTACGTAAATGAGGCCTAAAAGTGACTCTTATTCGGTCTGGTATTTCATTTTTTCTTTTAACACATATACTTGTTTGGTTCATCTGGGCCACAAAAACCTAGGCTCGGTAACACGATCAATGAACCAAATTACTTCCAAGATTTCATTTTAAAAACTTTCTAAATTTTCGCGCTCGCTTCGCTCGCGCTTTAGTACTGTGTATTTTGCCATGGAAGTACTGTGGGCTCACTAATAGGAGAAATAAATTATATTATTATAAAAACACTACTTCAATTCTACAATTTTACAACTCGCTTCGTTCGCGCATGCTTATTACCTGTCTTTTGTTTACTTGAGTCATACAAATGCTGAGCGCTCGTTAAAACGGGTGAAATCTCCTGTAAAAAAAAACTAGATGTAAATTTAGTTTAATATTAATTAATAATTTTCGGACGTTACCTATACACTTTATTTACAGTTATACTATGTTCGTAGCTTAATTTTCATGTATTTTAATGTTTATAACTAAGATTGACGTTTACACCAGTACTCGTCTGCGTATAGTCTGCTCAGATAAAGAGGCAAATAGTAGCCAGGAATTAATTTCGGGGGGGTCCAGCAATGGACGCATGGGTAAAGCTTATAGCCTTTTCATAGCGGGGGGGTGGGGTGGGGGGGGGGGAGTCTGCGGCCATGTTGTCCCACTTATAATGTGCGAGCGTAGCGAGCGGGAAAAAATGAGCACCTTAATGTCCCAATGAACACTGTTTGTCATAGCAAAATTTTCTATTAATTTTGGGTAGTAATAAAACTTTTTTTTTAGTTTTAACGAGCACTCGGCACTTGCGTCATGCAAGCGCCGAGTGCTCGTTAAATATAAACAAAAATAGGTAATAAGTATGCGCAAACGTAGCGAGCGTGAAAATTTTAGTGGTGTTTTATAGTAATATGCTTTATTTCTCGTATTAGTGAATTCATAGTACTTACATGTCAACATAATATGAATGCGCGAGCGAAGCGAGCGCGAACATTTTTTAGTAGCGTTTTATAGTGTTATATGCTAAATTTCTCGTAGTTCTGTTAATCAAACAAGTAACTGTGTTAAGAGAAATCCCGACTGGAAAAGAGCGACTTGAACGCTATCAAAAATTATAAATACAATCATTTGAATACCTTACTTGCCAATTTAATATTCGTAAATATAAACATATGACTTTATAGAAAATTACAAACATACCTACAAGAACGCGCAAAAATTTTTGGTTTGTGGCTATTTTTAGTGAATTATTTGCTCGTATTAGAAAGTTCACGGCACTTTAATGATCATTACAAATAAAGATCAACAAGAAACAATCATGCGCGAGCGAAGCGAGCGCGGAACTTTTTCAAGCATTTTATAAAATTATTTAAGCCTGAAAGGATTTTTGATAATGGCCAGGATTTCGGGGGGGAAAGGGCTGCCTGCGGCCTTGATGATGACGATATAAATTAATCAAGTAGTTTTTGAGTTCGAACAGCAATTTATTTTTATAAGACAAGATGAGGGCTATAAATCCTGCACTGACGTCCCGCTTGGGGTATATTATATATTTCCGGACTCGCTAACACGATCAATGAATCAAATCACTTCCATGATTTAATATTAAAAATCTTAAAAAAATCTTTTATTTTGACATGGCGGAAGTACTGTGGGTTCATTAATACGAAAAATAAAGCATATTAGTTCATATTTTGAGAGGTATTTTGTTTACATTTTAATTGAATAAATAGCTAAAAGTTTTCCAAAGTTCTATATAACACATAAATTAAAGTATAACTTACTATTTAAAGAGTTTTCATGAAGTGGAGTCAAGTTTTAATCCAAATAGTTTCGGAAAAGTGTAAAACACAGTGATGAACACAACTTCGAGAATCTATTCGTCACTTATTAAAGATCCTTGGAAAAACATCACGAGTTTGGAGCAAAGTATGGTTAATTGCACATGTTAACATTATATTGCATAATAAAGCACAATAATCAAGAAATCTGGAATTCTCGCAACTGCACTGCAATTATTTACTAATCCACAAATAAATAGAGGAAGGTAACTGAACATCATTACAAGTCTACGTGACCCGCAAATAAATAGGGTAGATACACAAAACTTGACAGTGACATCAACTAAAGCTTATTTTCGGCACTTTGCTATATGCTCTGATAGCTCAGGCGATACAAGGTGTGCTTCGAAACGTCTGGAGCAAAAAGTGCCGAGTTCGAACCTTAGCCGGTAGTGTTATTTTTGCACTCTTTTTTGTCATATAAATTTACTATATCAAACAATCTGAACCAAATCGCAATTTCTAACAAAACAGAGGTAATTTTATCTACTCATTTTCATTCATTTTTCCAACTGGACTTATCTGAGATTTATACAAGCATTAAATAGCAACACACAGCTCGGGGACAGGAGCCATAGCAGTACACAGAGGACAGAAGCCAATTGCTATTGCGCTACAATTATGAATACCATGGGAAAAATCACGCGCACTCCTCCACCTCTACAGAGACCACTAAGCGAGGCGGTATCGTACCCTGACATATACTACAGCCCTACTGCTGCCCCTGGAACACCAGAACCGGATCTAAAGCCATCATCCTTCTATACTGGCAATAAAGATAAGAAAAGAAAACTGAGGGATTCTGAAAGTGACGACAATATGTCTCAACACTTTGAAACAATGTTTAATAATATACATAGCCTATTTTTGGACTTTAAATCGGAACAAATAAAGGCCTCTGAAAAAATACACCACGAAATTAATCAATTGAAGCTTCTAAACGAGCAGATTATAGAGTCCAATGTTGATATTAAGGAAACTGTCACAGCCATTGTAACTGAACAAAACCATCTAAAATCCAGAGTAGATAAAATGGAAAAACAACAACAAACCATTCATCAAGACGTAACTAAGCTGAATATACAAGTAGAACTCCTCCAAAGAAAAATCAATGAGAGTACCATTGAAATTAGAAACCTAGACATTGATAAACCGGAACAATCACACGAAGTCATAAAAAAAATACATAACGTGCTGAACCTGGCACATAGCTCTCAAGATGTGAAATCCATCTATCACCTACCGTCTAAGCGTGGGTTACCTAAAACAGTGATAGTTGAATTCAACTCAATTGAAAAAAAAATGTCCTTACTAAAATCTATTAGGGATTATAATATGGCAAATAAAAACAATAAGTTCAACACACATACAATCGGAATAGAAGGCGATAAAAAGCTAATCTACATCACCGAGTTACTCACGAAAAAAGCCAGACATCTGCACTATCTTGCACGAGAATTTATCAAGAATAGTCAATACTTGTTTTGTTGGACGGTGAATGGCAAAGTATTTATCAGGAAAGAAGAGGGCCAACCAGCAATACAAATAACATCGGCAGAACAATTGAATGAATTAAAGGAAGGAATTGAGTCACGTATAGATTGACTAGTAATGGAAGCAATCAGCTGTACTAATACTATAAGTTATATCGTTAATATCATTTTCTTTTTATTTACTTGTAAAATAAAATTTATATTATGTACCAATATGTCAATAGGAAAAACACAAAGGCGGTGTCCACCACGGTTTTACAAAGTTAATGCGAAAAACACCTTCAGACCTCACAAAACACAACAAAATTCACAAGTCACTCACACTTTGCAACAACGTTACATTTCAAGGATATGCTCATTGATAATCTTAATAAAAAATACCATTTCATGTGGATGCCCATCCCACATACAAAATCAATTGTATTACTATGAACCAGATTAACGAAATAGCTTTAGACATTGAATCTATCAATGTCGCTAACACTTATTCATTGAGCATTCCCGAAGAGTGTAATACATATCTAAGTACCAGTCAATCACGTAATTTAACGGTAATCAGTATGAATATCAGAAGTATAAACTGTAATATTGATAAGTTTGAAGTATTATTGGCGCGATTCTCCCATAAGTTTGATATTATTGTATTATCAGAGTGTTGGCTCCAGAACATAGGCTCTGCGCCCAGTCTTGAAGGATATAATATGTACTACACTAAAAATGTATGTAATAAAAATGACGGCGTAGTAGTCTATGTTAATAATACAATTCAAAATATTAAGGTACTTGAACCGAAGAATATAAATGGTGCAAGTTGCTTGGTGATAGAACAAGGTACCACGCATAACATTATAGCAGTATACCGGCCACCTGCGTATAACGATCCAACAGCCTTCACAGACTCTATAGATTCTCTGTTGCATGAAATGAAAAGGGTTCCTAATATTGTGCTCCTTGGAGATATTAACATTAACATTACCGATATTAATAATGTGCATACCACTGAATATCTCTATATGCTAGCAGAACATGGATTATCTCCTGGACATAACTATCCCACAAGAGATCGGAGCTGCTTGGATCACTGTATGCTGAAAACTAATACGAGATCTACAGTTATCGTACTCTCTTGCTTGGTCACAGACCATTGTCCTGTGATACTTCAACTGAATAGCAATGTCGAATTAAAATCTAAGAATGAAAAAATATTTACTAAATGTGACTTTCAGGCAGTTAATACTGATATATCTGGGATAGACTGGGATAGTTCTCTTGATTTTTCTGACGTAGACGTTGCAACGGACACATTTGTCAAAATTATTACATCGATTATAGAAAAACACACAATCACTACTAAAAGCAAATCTAGATCTAGAAATAACATCAAACCCTGGATTACACCAGGCTTAATCAAAAGTATAAGAAAACGTGATAAATTACACGCTAAATATAGAAAAGATCCTGATAACTTAGTTCTAAGAGACACATATATAAGATATCGAAATAACTGTAATAACCTAATAAAAATATTAAAACGAATATATGAAAGAGCAGAATTTAAAAAATGCTGCAATGACTCTAAAAAAACATGGAAAAACATAAAGCGCATATGTCAATATACAAATAAACAAAATACGGTTGAAGAGTTACTTAATCTAGACAAATGCTCTAAGACCGCACTAAATAAAGTAAATGACTTCTTTGTAAATGTAGGAACTAACTTGGCTAATGACATTTTAAGTAACTCAAATACTTCTGAAATTAAACTTGCTAAGACTCGTAACCTTAAAAAACAACCGATAGACTCATTTTGTCTTTTACCAACCAACGAAACTGAAATCCTTTCTATTGTCAAGTCGCTAAAAACCGACTCGGCATCTGGTTGGGACGGCATCTCTACAAAAATTATTAAGGAAGCTATACCGTTTCTGCTAAAACCAATCACTCTCATATGTCAGTCTAGCTTGGATAAAGGAACAGTACCTAAGGCTCTTAAAAAATCAGTCATATGTCCTATATTTAAGGGTGGGGATGAGTGTACCGTATCAAATTATAGGCCAATATCGCTATTACCGACATTAGCCAAAATACTTGAAAAACTAGTAAATAAACGCCTCCGGCACTATCTTGAGACAAAGAATCTTCTGTCCACGAACCAATTTGGATTTAGAACTGGAGTCTCTACAGATCACGCAGTATTTACATTGTCTAAACAGATAATGGATCAAATAGATAGAAGGCGTAAAACAGTAGGCATATTTTTAGATCTCGCAAAAGCCTTTGATACGGTGTCCATCCCCATACTACTAGCCAAGCTGGAAGATATTGGTATACGTGGAATCCCACTACAGTGGTTTACTAGCTATCTTACGGACAGAACTCAAGTAGTCAAAATAAAAAACAAATATAGTGAAGAGGCTTGCATCAGATTTGGAGTCCCACAGGGGAGCGTACTGGGACCAACACTCTTTTTAATATATATTAATGATTTGTGTAATTTGAATATTGAAAATGGTAAAGTATACACCTACGCTGATGATACAGTCCTACTATTTGAAGGCAAAAGTTGGAACGAGGTACAAGAATTTGCTAATAAGGGACTGAGTAAAGTAGCAGATTGGCTCATAAATAATCTTCTCACTGTTAACGTTGGGAAAACTAAATATATGACATTTACGATAAAATCTACTACTCAACCAAAAACCCCGTTAATATTGAAAATACACAACGCTAACTGTAATGACGCCTATAATAATTGCTCTTGCTCATCTCTTGAAGCTACAGAAGTTATTAAGTACTTGGGGATAATGGTTGACAAACATCTGAAATGGACACAACATATTAACATGTTAACTGGAAGAACTAGGAAACTTATATACACTTTTAAAAAGTTGCGTCACGTACTATCGCCTGATCTACTTCTTATGGTGTACCGTGCTATAACTCAATCCATCTTAACCTACTGCATATCAGTTTGGGGTGCAGCTGCTCAAACAAACTTAAAACCTCTTGAAATAGCTCAGAGAGCAATACTAAAGGTGATGCATTTTAAAACTAGACGATATCCCACAATCACGCTATATCAAGAAGTCAAGGTGCTGACCGTTAGGCAACTTTTTATTAAAGCAACCGTCCTTCGGCAGCATGCAGAGATAGGTAAAGAGCTAATTGAAAAAAATATGCTGAAAAGAAGAAAGGATTTTATATTCAAAACTACCTTTACCCATTCTAGATATGCTGGAAGGTCGTTTATAGGTCAGGGATCCATATTATATAATCGAATCTGTCTTGTAAAACCGCTGATTACTTTAAATCGGACTGAATGCAACAAATTTATAACTGATTATCTGCAGCAGTTGGACTATAAAGCAACTGAAAATCTTCTTAAAATTATTACCTGATTGACCTGATGAGGTTGTAATTTAAAAACAGATAAATCTGTTCAGCCGTCATCTTCACACACTACACACTTTCGCATACAACCACACACACCTACATTTAATACACCTCTCCCCTTACATTCTCGCGTCTGATTTATTTACATACTGGCTCACATACCCAATCTTATTTTAAACTCCTAAGATCAATAGTCTTATCTTACTGTTATAATCTTATATCTATCTTATAATCTAATACTGTATTATCTTAATGTATCTTTTTATACCTTTAAGCTTATTATTATAATTAACAGAAGGCATGAATTTCAATTAGAGTACGCCCGGGGAAGAATCACTGTGACCCCAGGATACAGGTTATCCTAGTCTGGGGGACAGAGCTTCAACTCAGGTACATTTTGGAGTTCACATATTGGAACTATGTTTAACAAGTTATTACTTTTATATCGTAGTCATAGTCAAAAAAGCAAATGTACCATTGCACATAGTTATTACTTAAATAAAGTTATTATTATTATTATATATATTACTATAAAAACACTACTAAAATGTTCGCGCTCGCGCATAATTGTTACATAAGTTTTTGTTTATTTAGGTCATGCAAGCGCTGAGTGCTCGTTAAAACGAAAATGAAATATTATATCTTCTATAGATATCTTCTAGATCGACGAGCTCCATCCTCGGCCACACCGTCGCTTAACATCAGGCGAGTTGGTGGTCAATCGTTGATCTTTATTGTATAAAAAAAAAAAATTACTACCCAAAACTAATAGAACATATTGTTATGACAGACTTGGTGTTCATCTGGGATATTAAAGTGCTAGAAGCCCGATAAACAGAATATTTACTTACTGAAAAATTAAAAAACTTTTTTTCCGCTCGCTACGCTCGCACATTATAAGATATGGGACAACATGGCAGACTATAGCAAAACAAGCCCTACCATCCCCTATTATTCCAACACCTCAAACCGCTTACCTTCTACCTTCTCCATTCTTCTTCACCACCCCACAACCCCCTTGGTAGTGAATGGTATAGTGAAGTGCATAACATAGCGCTCACCATTCACTGCCAACTCCACCCCACTTCCTGTCAGCAGAGAGAATGTGTATACCGTTAGCGCTGAACCTCTGCTGTCAAAACACCCCTCCTCCACCAACCTTCCAAACTTCTTCTCCTCAAAAGAAAGTATAGCAAAACAATCTTACAGACTGCACATCTCACGGTTGTGAAGGCATAAAACATTAAACTTGGCATAAAAACCCTGAATCACCCACTTCCATGAAATGTACAGTTTCAAACAGACGAGAGTGGGTCTCAAATGCTATGTAGTGTGAGCAGATGAGGGCCCTCATATTCTGCCCCCGTATTCAGAATCAATTCGGAATCTATATGTCCGTTTCTGTCATTTCCATAGAGAATGACAGAAACAGAGATATAGATTCCGAAACCGAACCTGAATCCGAGTTCTGAATACTCCTGCAGGGCGTCCAGCTCGATCGGAATCCCTCCATCAAGTAACGAGTCCAGTGTATAGATGATTACTTGTGCCTTCCTCCTTTATCCGGGCTGAGGACCGGCATCATAAATAGCTTAGTTCGCATTTATGAGGCGGAGTTACACAAGTATTTGTCCTTTACACCCCATATTAGTCATAGTGAGCGCAAACAAATTCAACAGCCTGATAACCTAACTCAACTGGCAAAGGTGTTTAGTAACATTTGTTATAAGAGGGTATGGTTCTAGAGCGGTTAATGACAAACATTGGACTATGAGTATTTTTCATGCATTGTTCAAATCTGGAAAATGGTGGTCAAACGTAGAGCTGTTGTATGCACACTCTATTGTATTTACACTCCATACAGACAGACAAGGTTAATTTATAAGGACTCCTCATAGTATTATGAAATACTTTGCTACCAAAAAAATATTCATGAAAGCACTAAATTGGAATGTATTTACCCCTTGTGTGAGTGGTGGAAATTGTTTATTAAAGCGTTGTCACAAGGTAGACAATTTGAACACTTTAAAGTTAAACGCTGCCAGAGCCAAATTGTTAAAATATTTCATATACTTAATAAATAGCATGCAAATGGAAGACACAGGTAATAAAAACCTATGCCATGTGTGTTTGTTTTATCACTATGAACCGATAAAATTAACATAATTGTAAGTATATTTTGTATATTATATAACAGCACAATTGTTTTTGTCGCAATCCCAGATAATAATTTCAAAATAATTAAAAGTATTGCAATGAATAGAATATTTAATCCCCTTTCTAGTTAAATTAGGTACAAGACTTACTTACTCTGCGTTATTGGAGGAACTCAAACACACTGTAATAACAATAAACATAATTACATGTGCTAAGGATCTGCTAAAAAGCTGATGCAAAGATATCATATCTATCAATTCAGCCTGTATCCATTCACTGCTAAGTATAGGCCTCTCGTTTACGGCCAGTCCTGTCCAGTGGCAAGTCTCATCAATGGACATCAGTCTATGCTTTCCAATGGCATCTGACCATCGAGCCGAGCTGGTGGTCTGCCATGATGTCGTCGCCCGTTCCTTGGGTGCCATTCAATGACTACTTTCATATGATGACTAGGTAGTTATTATTACTTATAGTCCCTTATGAGTTTTGCCATTGATCTTGTTTGTCCCTAGAACTTTTTCTGATCACAGTTATGTTATTTGAATTGTTTTAAATACACTTTACACTGTACCTGGGGCTATAAATACATAATGTATAAAAGAAAATTACAGAGATAAATCGACAAAATACGTCGACCTCTCAGTTCGATGTTCGATCTCAGGAATAAGGTACCTACATTGAAAATTATTTTCCGTTGAACATATTCTTCAATAGAACAATTAGGCCTGACACCTAATAACAGTGCTTTGTTTTACGTTTTCTGTCAGTAATACTGACAGAAAACGTAAAACAACATATCAAAAATACAATTTGAAATTTTGAAAAGAAAAATTAAAAGGGAGCATCCATCCAAAACCAAATCGAAAAATATGTTGCCATAACTCATTTTAATATAAAGCCAAACTTATAAAAAAAGTAGATAATTTTTTTTATTGGAGCCAAGTAGTATGAAAAAAATATTGTACTTATAAATTATCATCATCATCAACAGCCTTCTCTATCCCACTGCTGGATATAGGCCTCTCTCTTGTCTTGCCTTATAAATTAGATATTGTTAAAATTATTGGAATTTCTTAGTGCCATCTTTTTCCATGAAAGAAAAATCAAATACTGGGTAAACAAGTCCCTTCGAATTGGCCCTGTTTATATGTACTGACGCAGTATTTGAGCGCTGACCATCGTCACCTCATTATGAAATGGTCAAATGGGTTACAATATAGTTAATTTTATTGCCCAAGTGCAGGTTGGCAGACTTCACACATCTTCTAGGAAGATGACAAGTTTCAGATATTATGATCTAATACGACTAGTAGTCTACGTCAGTCTTTGACACAAGAAAAAATCATGTCTTATTTATTGGTAATTGGTGACGCCCATTTTTATATTGCGGTTTGATAAAATGTGTTTTAAGTTACACCGTCTTACTTTTTTTATTTTTTTTAATTAACCTATGCTGTCCCACTGCTGCGCAAAGGTCTCCCCCATTTCCTTCCACAAGTCACGGTTCTGCGCCATCTGCTGCCAATCTTTTTGGAATTTGCCAAGATCGTCCCGCCAGCGTTTCCTAGGTCTACTTGGGCAGCGTCGTCTATCTGGCGTCCACTGCGTGACAATCCGAGCCCATCGTTCTGGATGCATGCGAGCCACATGCCCCGCCCAATCCTATTTTAATTTGGCTGCATTTTGACCGACATCTTACTTTTTTTATTTATTTTATTTATTCAACAAAATCTACAGCCATTTACAACGTACAATATATAACTTATATAAGGCTTAAGGCCAATAATAGATTTACATTTTATATTTAATCTTTTGCAATTAAAGTCGTAAAGTAAAGGAAGATACTATTACATCAAATAGAAAAGTAAGCACTTCTTAAACTAAATGTGTGCGTGATGTGAGTGTATGATGGTGAATGTATGCGTGTGTGTGTGTGTTTGTGTGTTATAAACGATGAAAAAAGGGCTTATAATTAAACACTGTCTTGTTCCATTTTCACTCGTGACAGTACCCGTTTGACAGAAAGTGATGAGTCCTTATTCAATAATTAAGATTTTAACATGCGTTTCTAAGTAAAATGAACATTTTTTTGTGGGAGAGAAACGACGAATTCCTTTCAGTTCAAATCTGGCTGTTACAAAATTAGGAATGTTATTTTTAAACAAATATGTCCGCATTTGACGATTAGCATGCTTGCTGCAAAGATATAGCACGCAAACTGTCAAATTGGTGGTAATCTTTAATCCCTAGGTCATTTTTGTTATTTAGTTTAATCTTTGTAGCCGATGGAGCTGGTTTATAGCTACAATTCGCTATAGAAAGCACGAGATGGCAACACTGTAAAAATATTTTCTGACATTGACGTAGTTTTTTTTTTGCTAAGCACTATAGTCCCATTCACGCACCGACCACAATCAAAAAGGTAGCTTCAGATAGTTTTTATCAAGTATTTATAATGGCAACAAAAAAAAAAAAAAAAAAAAAAAAAAAAAAAACCCGCCATGGGGGAAATAGCCTCTGCCGATTTTTTCCACAGCACAATCACGAAATTATAGTTTTTTTTTTTTCTTCTTCTTTTTTGTATTGGACCCGCATTAAAGCATTTGTCAGTGTCAAGTATTAGGATTTTTTCAAGTTTCTTGAATAAAACAAGTTATAAATGTTCTAGTCACCATCTAAGACACGTAAATAGTCAATTTATAAGTCGAGTAACGCTTCAGTAAAGTGGTGGCGGTGACTTTACTAGAAGCTTCTATGGAGTTTTGCCGACAACGTAAAATCACACGGTTTACTGCTTTATTTCACTTGCCCACACTCACGCACTTTATCGAACACTTAATGAATAAAACACCACCATTTTTATAGCATTAATGTTAAAAATAACACAAGTTTAGGAAAATAAAACAAAGCAACAACACATTACTAAGACATTCCCGCCAAAAAAACTCTTCTTTTTTTTTGTATTCAACACCGCGATTATCGATTTGCCAGTTTCAAGTATTGAAATATTTTCAAGTTTCTTGAATAATACAAGTTAGTGTTCTAGTCACAGTATATGTCACGTAAACAGTCATTTTCAAATTTAAGTCTTGCCTCAGTAAAGTGATGGCGATGTTACTAGAAGCTTCTATGGAGTTTTGCCGACAACGTAAAATCACACGTTTTACTGCTTTATTTCACTTACCCACACTCACACACTTTATTGAACACTTAATGAATAAAACACCACCATTTTTATAGCATTAATGTTCAAAGTAACACAAGTTTAGGAAACTGAAACAAAGCAGCAACACGTTACTAAGACGTTCCCGTCAAAAAAAAAACAGCCAAAAAAACTGTTCCACCTCCTTTCTTCTTCTTTTTTGTATTAAAGCATTTGCCAGTGTCAAGTATTAGGATTTTTTAAAATTTCTTGAATAAAACAAGTTGTAAATGTTCTAATCACAATCTAAGTCACGTATACAGTCAATTTATAAGTCGAGTCCTGCTTCAATAAAGTGTAGTAGTACTACAGTTTTCTAATAGCGCATTGATCTCAACATTGGTTTTACTATTCAATCTGACTGTATCTGTGGACTGAATACTGCGATTATTGGTGACATAAATCTTTACCCTGCTTAATACAAAGTCTCAAGAAACATAAATCTTTACTAGCCCCGACTTACCGATCCCATCCCCTTTGTTTATTTACTTGTAGTTATGAAGCCTTAGTTCAACCACCAATAGTTTACTTAACCCTTTACCGCATACCGTGACTGGAACAATCAGCTTTTGGTGTAATATCTTACTGCACGCGGCATTTACGATCTTTTCTTGGAACTAATTCGTATGTAGGAAGTGTAACTCACCTAAATATGTGTCAGTGGCGCCTCTACAAAGACAGTTAGGAACTTAAAATCGACAATTTGTCAGTCGGTTGCCAAAATTTGACAGATTGAAAATTACCAGGTTTTCAATTCGATTTTTCATTGTTTTTGTCATAATATCTGAGGGAAAATAGTGACTCATCTCATAGAACAATGGACCCAAAGATGTTTTACGGCAAAAGAAGTAAGTTCAAACCATAACATGTATTAAATATTATCATTTCTTAAATGTTCCCAATTTGGAACACTATGCAGTTGTTATGTTTTTTAGTTCCGAATATGGAACTTTATGCACTTTAGTCATTAGTTTAACAGTACCAAATGCGGAACATTACGCAGCTTTAGATAAAGATACTCTTATACTTTAAGGTTATTTTTAATAAACTTTAGTACTATATATGGAACTTTAAGCGCGTCAACTATATGATCGGGAGATCAGATAAACGCCCTGAGTATATTATATAATTATGTTAATACGTGATTATTTTTAGACGTTCTGAGTATATTATATATTTATTTTTAAACGTGATTATTTTTAGACGCACTGAGTATATTATATAATTATCTTTATACGTGATTATTTTTAGTAAATTTCTTTAAGTTTCAACAAGGATCGCAACTGTTTTAAAAACTTTCACACATTTTTTTTGTTAATTAAATACTTATGATGCATAGCAACACTTTAATTTTTTTATTTTTAAAATTTCTGTATTTCAATTATGCATGGTTAGATCCAAAGAGTATTGTACTAAACAGGGTTAGATCTCACCGCATGTTGTGCCAAATATGAAACGTCTGAGTTATAGAACTGGAATGCATGGCGTTCCATATTTGGAGCAATTACTTTTTTACCTATATATCTTTTTAAATGGTCTTCTATGAATATTTTTTGTGGCCCTATATATGCCCTTTAATGACATATATTTTTCCCAAAGGCTTTAAAAAATCCATGCGGTAAAGGGTTAAATCTTGATATTGATAAAAAATATGCTAATGCATATTACAAATTCACCATAAAATTAAATGATAAATGGCCTGATTGGCATCACCTTTACACAGACGCCTCAAAACACTCTCCATTCGCCTCAAAGTGTGTAGGTGTAGGAATCTACCATGCTAACTATAATATAGTGCAAAAAATAAAATGTCCACCTGAAACGTCAGTGTTCACTGGTGAGTGTCTTGGCATTGAGTTCGGTTCAGGCCTGTCTAGCCAGTGGACGTGTTTGTTTCGCGTTGTCCGATTTAAAATAATTTGTCTGTTGCATTCCGACCTAACGTTCGTGGACGGTGCTCAAACCGGTTTCG